>CP139506.1:298784447-299308774 GCA_021014915.2 Artemisia tridentata subsp. tridentata
TCCTAACATAGACTCACCAAAAAACTCGAGTACAAGAGAGGTGAGTGATGAGGAGGACTCGGAAGAGAAATCCGAAATACCTCATGGGCTCCCAGGACTGCTAGACCGCCCCCTGGTAAAGGAACTTGAGAGGGGCACAGCAAGGTTGCCTATGGGATTCGTAGAGAGAATAGAGGATGGCGCTCCTAGGGTCTTTAAGATATCTTGCACCACTAGGAAAAAGTTTATAAAAGATGCCTACATAAACCCCAACTCTTCTATGAGCGCAATATCCCTCTCTCTATACAACGAAGCCTTCACCGAACAAGTCAAATATGAAGGGTCTAATATCATCGGGGTAATAAGGAGGGTACCAATTGTGATAGAAAAGTTCCTCTTTCATATCGAGTTAACTGTAATTAATAACATGAACTCTATCATCAGTCCATCCTTAACTGGCCTTGTTCTAGGCAAACCATTCATAAAAGCAACGGGAGTGATACTCAATGAGGATGATAGGAGTGCATTATTTACCGATGGTGTCAGGAAAGTGATTTTTCGGGATGGCTGTGAAGAAGTGTATGAGTATCGACCATCAGCATGTGGCAACACATGGAGACTATGCGGTAGGAGGCCTGGCCGAATTAAGCAACATGATCCGAATAATCTCAAGATACCTTGCATGATTGGTCACAAGCATTTTTATAATGTTTACATTGACACATGTTTGCCCAAAAATGTGATGTCTCTGTTTCATTATAACAATATTTGCAGATGGGGGATGATTCATAAAGGGAAGGATGACATTGGCATAGATGATGATGTACAGGTGTTTGTAGGAAACATGACATTCACTATGAGCTTCGCAATCGTCGATAATATCGAAAAGTACATCGATCCCGGGTTATCACAAGTTGTTTTTGGGGCACCTTTTTGCAAGGCCACAAGCTTGGTTGTGGACGAGCTCAATGGGATCATGACTTTCACCGATGGGATTAGGGAAATCTCATACCAAATGCCTTACAAGATGAGAGAATTCAAGGAGATTGATTATGATGGGCTCGATAGGTTAAGTTCCCAACTCGTGTTGTGTGATGATGATGTGAGAAGGGGGTGTAAGGACACTTTTGACCTGTCAAGTGGATTCTTTAAGCATGATAAGGAGCTTAGTTCTAAATACCGAAATAATCCCTTTGATCTCGAGGACCCGAAATACCTTCACTATGAAAGTGATTCTGATAGAGAATCAAAGGAGAATGGCCTAGGAACCGTGACCAATGATGGAGTCACGTAATGTACGAGACTTTGAGTCTAGCTACAAGACTCGTTAATAAAGAAAAGCGCTTCTTGGGAGGCAACCCAAGCTTTATTTTATTTATTTGCTTTGTGTGTTTATTTGTTTGTTTGTTTGTTTTTATTTGTTTCCGTATGTATGTTTAATTTTTATTCCTATTGATTCATGTTAAAAACTAAATTGTGAAAATGCTTTATTTTGTTTTTAACTTCGTCTTAACTACATATAAAGGTATTTTGCAAAAGTTAAGTGTAAGGGAAATCTAAATCGGTTTATTAGAACACAAATTAACATGAATCGTAATAATAATAAATTAACATACATATTAGTGTGTGTTTGAGTCAAATGCTTGTATCGAGTCATAATGATGTTTTGCAGGATTTCCAGGAAGTAAGGTAAAGGTTTTTCCAGAAATTTTCCGGAAACTTAAAATGAAAATTTTTGTCAGGTCATTTCTGACGGCGTCAGGGCTTATAACCTGACGGCATCAGATTTAATTTTCAGAAATTTTTGAAAGTTTGGTTTTTAAAAAGTTTTTATTAAAATCTCCAACTTATAATCTCCAGGAATCTGCAAAGTTATCATTCCACAAGCATTATATCCTTATATATAGATTTATCCCGCCGATGTTATGCAGGTTTTCGTGTTTGTTTTCTCAGGTTTAACAGGTTATTTCGGACAAGGAAATGTTTTGAATCAAGCTTTTGGCGATGCATTAGTCATGGAGCTTCAACATTACTTTGGAAGAAGATTTAACCGTGTTACTTCATTATCCACCGAGCGAATCAGGGGAGTATTTGATTTCATTCTTTTACTTTTTTTACTTTTACATTTGTTATTTGAACATTGGGGACAATGTTCATCTTAAGTGTAAGGGGGGGTAAAAGTACGATTTTAGAGAATGCTATTACGCTTGATTTTTGTTTGTTTAATAGTAGATGTGTAATAAAACTGAGAGAAATACTTGTTAAGGTAATTTTAGTGCCAAATTTAAAATTTTTTACAACATATAGGAGTGAAACTTTGATCTTAATGAGCGTCTCACGGATAGGAGTTGTATGACTAGCACAAAACCGTACCACTAAAAAATTTTCCACCCCCAAATATGTGAGGTTCGCCCCTAGAATTGGTAGGAAAACCATTTATGCTATGATGTGTGTACCGGTAGCACTTAGATTCTAGAACTTGCGTTAGGACCATTCCGAGGCCACAAGTGAGACTACATTCGTGTAGTTAGATTTACTACATGATAAGAGGCATTAGGATTAACCCATTGTTTTACACCTGTGTTTTTGTTATAATTACTTCGGCTACATTGGTCAAGTAATTCTCCCACACCCTTTGCGTTGTACTCATTTTTTAGTACACGATACCCCTAGTACACCCCTCAGAGCCTATCTTTTCGTTTCGACCTTTAAGCATTTTACTTAAAGGAAGAATTTGTTACACCCCACTAAAATGTACACCCAAATCGCCTTAGCCTACCTTGTATGCACTCATCTTTAGTGCATTATTGTTACAACATTTGTTTAAACCCAAGTTAATTATCTAGTTGATTACATGGTTGCTAAGTCGAGTCATATCTTTGTACATATTGTTTTGGGACGATTGGGACTCATGGGTAAAGTACTAGTGTAATGGAGTAATGGGGAAGAACAACATTATTACCCCCATATGTGCTAAATATTTTAAAAGTACTCCAAGTGTTTTGATTATCTTAATTCGAGTCATTAGAATAGTTATTTGTAAAGTTATGTAAAAGTTTAAGTGTAAGGGGAATGCAATACCCCTATGATGTATTATTTTGGATGGTAGGGCAATAGTGTATGAATTAAAAAAAAAAAAAAAAAAAAAAAAAAAAAAAAAAAAAAAAAAAATCGAAAAAATCAAGAAAAATAAAAAAAAAAATGAGAAAAAGAAAAATAGAAAAAACATACGGACTACCATCCCGTTTCATTTTATTTTATTTTATGTTTTTGTTATTTTGTTTTTAGCTTAAGATTGAGTCGAGTCTTGGCTTAGCAACATTGTATAGTACATGTAATTGATCAAGATCTTTAACTCGCCACCAGTAAAACATCCTTTATCCAACAAAACCGTGTTTTCCTTTTCCCTACACCTAACGTTATAACCCATTTAAAAGCCCTCTTTGATAGTTTATCTTAGGTGCTTACGCCTAGTGGAGGAGGTTTTCGATCCTTTCCCAAGCCTATGGTAATCTATTTGCTATGACAGGTAGTGAGAGATATTATCCGTTTTCATTTATGAGATTTATTTTGATGACACTTGAGAGATGTGAGTATCTAAACACTACTTGTGAGGTGCTAGTTTATAATCTCCGTGCTTATTATGATTGAAGTGGAACGATTATTTGTTGTAATTACTTTTATGTTTGCATTAAATGACCCCTAACTTGTATTTTGATTAGAATAGAAGCGCATTTGCTTGAGGACAAGCAAATCTCAAGTGTAAGGGTATTTGATGAAGCGAAAAGTGTACCGCTTTTAAAGGGTCATTTAAGCCCTAAATCGTATTTATTTGATCAAATATTGCCCTAAATCGTTCCTTTTGTCATTTTAGGTACTTTTGAGGAGAAATCTAGAAAAGGAGGCATTTTGGACGTTTTTGGAGCATAAAAGTGAAGAAAACGACAAAGTCTCAAAAATCGGCTAAAAGTTACCCTTGACGGCGTCAGATTTTACTCTGGACGGCGTCATGGCTTGGCAAGAAAAGGTGGACGTGAAATTTACTCATGATAAGCCAGTGAAAATTGCATGTGAATTCTGACGGCGTCACGCTTTAACCTGATCAAGGGCGTCACGGCTTAAATCAAAGAGGGACGGCGTCACGTTCAAGGTCTGACGGCGTCAAGCCTTGATAAGCCAGAACGGATTTTGGAGAGCTAAAGAGGGACGGCGTCAAGAAGGCCATCCGGGAACCCTAGAAGCGGCGAGGTGACGGCGTCACACTCCATAAGGTGACGCCGTCAGATGTAAAAATCTATATATAGTTTTGTAATTTTTTGTCAGTGTAGAGGACTTAGTGTGGAATTTTTGGGAGAAAACCCTAAGACGATTTTAGCATCTTTTTCAAGGCTTTTTGCCTTGAGATCTTCCATGTTACATTGAAAGATAAGTTATCAATTAATCATTCAATATGTCTATGTGTTGTTTGATTTTATCTTGTTCTTGTCTTTTGTTTAACATGTTAGGCTAGATTTATCTTGTGTTTGCTTAGATCTAATGAAACCTAGCTATTGATTATTGGTTATTAGTGTGTTATTAGTTGTATTGGATGATTGTTTATCTATGTTAGGCTTAAGAAAACTGGCTAACTTCCTATTCGGTAACTTGCTTGAACGTCTTAAGAAACATGAACCAAATGCGTACTAAAGGTTTTTATGGTTGTATTTAATGCACAAGCGAATTCTAGTGATCCCATGTTAGGAGCTTCCTAGCCGGCTCGACATAGGAGTGAAGTAGGAGCTTGTAGAGTTGGGGAAGTACGTACGCCACCCCACGATTGGTATTAAGGAATACACCCGTCATCCACGCGACTAATACACACTAATCAACCGGTAAAAGATAGTTAGGGAGTAAGGAAATCTAAGTAAACACATTTCTCTACACTTAAGTTTTCACCAACTTTTCATTTTTGTTATTTTATTTTATTTGCATTTGTAGTTATTTGGGTTAGTTGACTAGCAACTAATTCCGCCCACTCCTTCAAACCCGAGATTTTACTTGCTTTCATAAAAATATAAAAACATAAAAAAGAATCTTCCTCAACCTTTAGACCTATTAGAGTAGTTTTTCATACCTAACGAACACTATTCCCTGTGGAGAACGATCAATCCCCCGTACTTACCACTACACTATACTACATCGGTCAGGTACACTGCCTGGTGGGGTTGTAAGCCTCTTGAGATCCCTCGAGAGGTAAAACCTGCTGTAAGGTTGCAAAACCACGCATCAAGCATGGAGTGATAGTGACGAAGACGAGAAAGAAACCACAAAGGAGGAGAAATGTCTTATGGCTAAGACATCAAGTGAGGTACATTCCGAAACCGAATACTTTAGTGATGAATATTTATCATTAGATGAAAAAGACTTAGATAGTGAATATAATAAATTATGAAAACTAGGTCAAAAAGTAATGAGTAGAAATAAATCACAAAAACATAAAAATAACCAATTAGAAAAAGAAATTCTAGAATTAAAAATTAAACTACATAACTTAGAAAAAGGGAAAGAAGTTTTTGAATGTAGAACATGTCAAGAAACTAAAAATGAAAACGAAATACTTAAGAAAGAAATTTGTAAACTTAACAAATTCGAAAATAGTAGTAATTCACTTAGGGAAATAATAAGTATTCAAAGAATATCAGGAGATAAAACCGGATTAGGATTTAATTCAACTAAGGATTCAAATAGTGAAACTAAAAATGTAAAGTTTGAATGTGAAACTAGTGAGCAAAAACCTTTAGAGTCAAAACCTAAGTATATACTTATGAAAGATAGAAAAATACCCATAGCTAGTAATGAGGATGTAAAAACCTTTTATAAACCATCTTTAAAAAATGAAGTAGAACACTCTAAACCAAAGTTAAGGTCAAAAACACCTCCTCCTAGAAGACCACTTAGTCCTCACCCTCGGCCTAAAACTCCTCAACCTAGAAGAAACCAAAATAGACCAAACCGTCAAAATAATAGTCACCCAATGTGGAATTATCCAAATCCACCAAGTTTTAATCCTTGGGGAATACTTCCACCATATATGCATCCGAGTCAATTGCAAACCATGTTTGGTTCAAACAACTATGGACCAATCAGACCATGGGGACCAAGTGGCTAGAATTTCAACTCATCGGTAAAGTCGGAATCTCCTTCGTTATTGGCTTATATAAGTCAATACTCTTTGAAGTTTTTGAAGACCACATGTTGAAGACTAAAAGGTACGCCTCTCTTTCATGCTCACCACTATATGCGTAGATTAATGAACTAGCCTATTGCATGCCCCCCCCCCCCCTTTAGTCTTAAATACTTAGTAAATACTTATGTGTTTGTTAGTAAGTTTTCTTCTTATATGCATATATATATATATATATATATATATATACATACATAACCTCTCATAACCTATATACGTCATTTGTTGACTATCTAGAACTAAAAGAAATTGTTCGTCCTCGAACCTTTTCTTCCCTCTTTTCCCCTTTTGGACTATAACGTTCAACATGAAAATCTTCTATGTCCACTCTCGCAAAACTCACGGTGATGAAGAGAAGTGAGTTGAGTGGATCAACATAGAAGTCGAAGCCGAACCTTCGCACAAGAAAACTATGAAACAAACTCCCATCGTCGTTAGCACCCATCTCCGTCCTTTCCTCATTATCCCTCAACATCCCACCTTAACACATAATATATATATATACACACACACACACACACATTCTCTTTTCATTCCTTAAACCCACCTTTGTCAGCTTGACGTCTTGATCATTTTATCCAAAATTGTCAAGAAAATTTTCTTAACGAAATGTTAATAAAATGTGTCAAGTATTCCCTTCTCGTGCCAATACAACCCAACGTATTTTTGATATATAATAAATCTATATATACATATAAATATTTTGCCGTCAGAAACAAAACACAAATTTTTCTGTTTTGGAGGGCGGTCCCCTTAAAATTAAGGGGACCGGCTTGTAAACGGGGGCGGTCCCCTTAATGTTTAAGGGGACCGGCCATCTGTTGCTACCAAAACGAATTTTTCTTCTAAAATATTTGCCAAACACCCCATTTTACAAACACTTCTTCCTCACCCTCTGCTGTGAACGAACTGAAACACCAAAACCATTCACCAAATCACCACTTCGGGCTAAATTCGCAAGGGGAAAACACCTATATCTTGATTAGCAACATATATTGTAAGTTTTCCAAAACACATTTCATCTAATTTCATCAAATTTCGAGTCTAATCACAATTTGATATTTTGGTTAAAATTTTTAAATTCGAACTTATGTTGAAATTAAGTCTAGGATACTCATTGCCAAATGCTTCCCATAGGATTAGAGTACTTAATTAACCTAGAATCTAAGTAATCTAAAACCTCATGCCAAAATTTTGAAAAACCAAACACTCTCATTCAAAACTTGTTATACATTGTTGAATTATGCCATAAACACTTATTATAACTAACCACATTATAATATCACAACTTTTAAATCCTAAAAATATATCTTTCAAATCATGAAAAATGATTTTATAAACATAAGAGGATGTTTGGATTGAGTCATAAAATTGGCAAGATTGAATCAAAATGAATTTCACAACTAATGGACAAGTTTATAAACATGTAACTAATAATTTTGAGTCATCAAGATACATAATTCATATGTATATTGAAATATTAGTCATTGTTTTTTCTAGGAAAGGAAGTGTTTGGCATAACAAATTGAAAGACATTTTTGAGTCAAAATCTACGTTTTTACCTTTTCAATGAGTTACTTAACTCGTAAGAAATAGCTAGACATACAATCTAATGTTTGTCTAGTCATATTTCAAAGTGGCTTATGATGTACAAATGAGCGTTTGGATGTTCTTGGTTCTTTACCATAATATCTATATAACTACTCCTTAACATCATAGAATACACTTTAAGCGAGTTAAAAATTGAAAATAAGGAACATTGCAAACTACTTCTTAGGATTAAAATTTTAGAGTCGAAGTATGTTTGCGTTCCACATGAGTAGTATATGTCACATATGTATTTTTTTTCTTACTTTCTTGTTGTTATCTTGTTTAGGTGAAAATGCCTAAAGTCACAGTTGGTGATGTTTCCAAAACCAAGGAATATATTCCAAAAGTCTCCGCTACTCCCGGCATTTCTCCCGCTATTGCATGTTTCTATCGTCCCATCAAAGATAGAAACATTCATGAAGGGAGAGTTGTCGATCCATCCTTCTATCTATCCGACCAAATTGAACGAATGTTCTCCAATGTTCGTCTCGATTGTCTTTTCAAAATCAACAAACCCATCATTCCTCGTTTCATTCTTGACTTCTATAGCCAAGTTACGGTGCAAACCGATGACTATGGTTATATCTTCATCTCCTTCATGATCCAAAATGAATTCATCACTCTTACTCTTGCTCAGTTTGGTCAAATCCTCCAAATTCCTTTCAACGGTCAAGCCGTTTTCTCAAATGAATGGGATCTCTCATCTCTTGAGAAAAATCGGCCTCAGGGTGGTCCATACTATTCTGAGATTCCAACTCCTGACGACATTCGTCGACTACTCGAGCTAGAACGTGGTACGACTAGCCGAAGAATCAAGTCAAAGAATGTCGACATTCATGCAAACCAAATTCTTCTCAAAGAACTAAGCCCCGACATGAAGCATTGTGAAGAACTCATTCGCGAGAATGCGTTTGGTACCGGCGGACACCGTGACCACCTCACGGCTAGCATTGCTCACATGTTGTATTGTGTTGTTGCGGAAGAACAATACAATTTGGCTTATTTCTTTGTCCATCGTATCATCTCCGCCAAAAATACTCCACATGCCAATCTTCCTTATGGTATGTTCCTCACTAGACTTTATCGTTTTGTCATGGAACATTACCCACATCTTGAGAGTGATATCTATCAATTCGTTCATCCCGTCTTACGTCCTCTCACTCGTAGCCAACTTCGTCGATCTCGAAGTGACAAGGGCAAATCTCGTCGCCCAAATCTCTTCGCACCGCGTAGTTCCACATATCATCGGAGAGATGATGATGAGGAGGAGGAGGAAGGCACCTCACGTGTTAGTACTCCATCTCTCACGACGTTCGTGAACAATCTCCCGGAACTTAATTATTCCGACTATCAAGTTCCTCTTCCTTCCGAACAAACCGATCAAATCCTATTTGAACGACAAACCGAATTACTCAACACAACTCAACAGATGCATGAAGAGGTTAGAGGTGGTTTCAAGTCAATAGGAAAAGCTTTCAAGAAGATTTTTGGAAAGAAGAGATAGAGATGTGGATGTTGGCTTATTTGAACAATATTGTTATTAGACAATTTTTTTTTTCTCAATTATTTGTTTCTTGTACTTTATAGTATGTTAGTATTTTAACCATTTTCTTGATTAGAACTTGAATGCTATGCTTAAATTAATATGCTTGCTAATGATTAATAACATGCTTATTCTATAATATGATTATTTTAGCCTAAATGTATACATGCTTATTTAAACATGTTTATGCCACTATTTAATCATTCTTGATGTACATGATTCAAATGGAGCTTGCTGCAAATACACCCTAACAATGACCCTTTTCTGGAAATTTTTCAAATTTGGTCGCCTGGGAAAACACCAGATGGGCGGTCCCCTTAATTTTAAGGGGGCCGGCCTACAATTAAGGGGACCGGCCATCTGGACAGTAAATTTTACTGTTTTCTTTTGCATCTTGTGACCCCTTTTATCTAGCCCCAGCTACCATTTCTCTTTATGAACGAACTGGTATTGGAATCTTACCACAAAACCTCAAAAATCTACCTAAACTAACCACATTTTCATATTATAAATTCCCTCCAAACAATCACTTCTCATTCCATCATCCTTCACCATCCCAAACCACCATGTTATCACCAAAATCCTCCATCTCTAAGACTCCAAGGAAGCAAAGACTTGTCATCATACCACCAAAACAACTCTTCATAGATTTAACCCAAGATGACACCAAAACTCCATCACCACCACCTCAATGTTCATCCCCAAGTGCACCAAATGCTCCATCAAAAACACCATCTACTCATGGCACATCATCTTCTTCCATACCATCCACTTCATCCATCAATGACTACATCAACTCCCACCTATCATCATCACCACCAAGAGCATCATTACCACCTCCCACTCAAGAACATCCATCCACCCAACTTGCCATTTCCTTATCACCCATCACACCTCTTGATGCTCAATTCTCACCATCACCAATCCCACAACCATTCTTTCCCATACCTTGGGCATTACTAGAAGCCCATGGTGACAATTGTCTTTGTTGCATTCATAACCGTACCATCATATTCGGTCTTAGAGATGAGATACACTACATGTTTTCATCCCTTGAACACATGCTTACCAACCCACCTCCACCATCTTCACCCACCACACCATTACCACCTCCATTTTCACCCAATTAAGCACATGCAATGCTTAATTAAAAATAATCTTTAAAACCATTTTGTGTGCAAGCCCCATGGAAGATCATGTACTCCTAGAATGATTATGTAGATTGCATTACTTACTAGCTTATGTAGGATTGAATGTAATCTTGTATGTTTGTGTATTTCTACACAACATTTTTAATGAATGTCTTTCTTTTATATGCATGCTTATTTTTGCTATATATATGCTTGTGCTTCTAATATTTTTCTTGCAAGAATTCCATTTATCGATTCATTTATGCACACAAACGAGGGGGAGTACACACCGAGGGGGAGTCATCGTCCCGGCAATATTTCATATTTGTCGGCATAACCTTTTTGATTCTACAAAAAGGGGGAGAAGTAGATATAAACTCACTAAATACTTGATCAAAAACTAATTTTTCAATTTAATGAGTTTAGATTTTGTAATCATCAAAAAGGGGGAGATTGTTGATATAAATAATGCCTAAACACGTTATTAATATTCTTTCGATATCTCTATGTTTTGATAATCACAAAATGTAAAATCATTAAACGAAAGATCATGATGTAAACAAGTATTTAGTTGTAAATATCTATTTTAACAACTCAATCACTTAAGGTATGAATAAACAAATGCTTAATGCATTATATGATCAAAGGAACTTTTTCTTAATCTCTAAACTTTTTATAAAATGTCAAAAACATTTTATATATTTTTGAAAAATATTTTTGGTATTAAATAAATATGTTTAATCTATTATAAATATATGAATTCAAATTTTCAACCAAAAATGGCAAAAATGTCCCAGAAAAACCTTCCCCACAAAAGGACAAAACTGGGCAACGTTCAGCAGGGGCGGCCCCCTTAATTCATAAAGGCGGCCCCCTTAAAATTAAGGGGACCGCCCCGCTCCAGTAGCTTCCCAGTTTTTGCCTATAAATACTGGTTTATCTCTGGACATTTTTCTCACCTTTTGCATCTCAAACCTTCTATTCTAAATCTTCTCTAATCCTTGTAAATCCTTTCTAAAATTCTTTGATCATATTCTCTTAAGCATTGGTTTCCAAGTGATCCAAGCTTCCACCATCAAAGTGCAAAAGAAGAATACTCCTTCAACTAGAGAAGAAGTATTATAGCTTAACTCATATCATTCTTGTAGTTGTGTAAAGTGTTGTATAGTTGTGATAAGTAGATCTAAGTGTAAGTAAGTAGTTGTGCTTGTAAAGAAGTAGTGTAGAAGTAGTGAAGCCGTCGTGAAGAAGTCGTGAAGTAGTCGTGAAGTAGTCGTGAAGAAGAAGTCGTGAAGAAGTCGTGAAGCCGTCGTGAAGAAGGTGTGAACTAGTTGTGTAGAAGTTGTGTATAAGT
Organism: Artemisia tridentata subsp. tridentata; assembly: GCA_021014915.2. Classification (NCBI taxonomy): domain Eukaryota; kingdom Viridiplantae; phylum Streptophyta; class Magnoliopsida; order Asterales; family Asteraceae; genus Artemisia; species Artemisia tridentata. The sequence goes on from CP139506.1 coordinate 298,796,267, forward strand.
TGTGAGATTGGTTCTAGCTACGATTAGAACTCGACATCTAGCTTTGTGTCGTTAAACCGGTGTAAGCTAAAGTTGTGTAAGGTTTCTCTGCCATAAGGGAGTTTGTTGACATAGTGAAGAAAACTCTCGAGTAGGTGACTCGAGGAGTGTAGTAGGGCAAGGAAGGTGTCCTTGTAGCCGAACCACTATAAATCTCCGTGTTGTGGTTTGATCTTTCCATCTCTATCTTTCATTTCATTATATTTACTTTACTTGCATTGCTTATCTATATTTGTTTATATTTGTTCATATTGATCAAGAGTTGAATTCACATAAGATAGAATCGAAGCTTTAAAAAAAAGTAAACAAAAGTTTTCATAAAACTATTCAACCCCCCCCCTTCTAGTTTTCCACAATCAGGATTTGCGGAAGCGTACATATTTGGGTGCTACTAAATCGATAATCACAACACAAAGATATAGAGAACGGATTAAAAATCCGTTTTAAAATAGTTTACATTTCCAAAGTAAATTTTCATACATCAAGTTCAATTCAATTAAAACAAGGCCCATTTAACAAGTCTGTCCCAAATTCAGAGTTTAACACATAAGCAAAAACATTTCCAGAAAACTTATGACCAATGCCATGCCCTGCCTTCAATGAATACAATCTCAAACACCTGAGAAAAACATGCTAAAAGTCAGCTAACGCTGGTGAGTTCATAGGTTTAAAGTAAATAAGCACATATGGACCATAGCAAATAATTCAACAATCACACTCATTCGGTATGCTAACACTAAGCTCATCCAACCGAAACTAGACAAGCGATATGCCTAACTGGCATAGTAAACAAGGGTGCCCGCGAGTGTTAATCCCCAGACACTCGGCAAAATCCGACATGGTATACGTTCGCGTTGACCTGCTGGGCCAACCGAACGGGGGAGTCACCCCCAATAGATCTACTTATATCATACGCGCTTCGCAGCAGGAATTGACGGTTGATGATAGTGGGCGCAATGGGATTCAAACATACTTAGGTTATTCGCATATAAGTGTGTATAAAAATAAAGTTCAATTTGGTTTATGAAAACAGTTTTGCATGTTTCTCACCCCCAAGGTTTATAAAAATAATACGTATAAAAATGGGGCTATAAACTCACCTTAATAACAATAGCAATCTGCTAGTCAACAACAACACAGTGCAACCGCTCCGACACGCGACCTAGATCAGTATGGTAAGTTTTAGCGAAATATTCGTGTTTTAAATGTTTTAGCTCAATTGAAAGATTTACGTGTGTCAAGTGCTCGTGTATTTCTTGCTTGCTGTGTAGTAAGGTACAATTCAAAATAGTTCATCGTTTAAGACTCTTTGGTGATGGCTCATGGTGAAAGTGTACGGTGAAAATACGTGCGACGGAACTTCCGTGCTTAGCGCTTGTCGTCGCAAAATGCGTAAGTAATATATATATTATCGTATATATATATTTAATAATTAAGTATTTAATTAATTAAGACTTATAATTAATTAAATAAGTATTGAATAATTAATATGATAATGGAGATAGTGGGGTATTATTATATTATAAATATTATAATTATTTATAACATAATGATAATTATAGAGAAATTTATAAGTATTTAATTTTGAGAAATTAGATAAGTGTAAGTGTATAAATATCTAAAATATATTTATAAGTCTTATAAGGTCTAAAAATATTAATTTAGAAGAATTAATATTTTTTAAAAATAAAAATAATCCGTTTCGTCTTTTAGTCGGTTTTCATCCGAAAATATTCTAAGTGTCGAAATTTTAGAAAAATCGGGCATCACCCATTCGTTTATTCAAACTGTTCCATTTTTCTCAAGTGTTGCAATTTCCTCAAATAATCCTTTTACGTTAACTATATTTGCAAAACTAGTTCAAAATGTATATTTATCGTTATAACTATATTTATCGTTACGTTTACTTCTTAATTATGGTTTTCGATACAAAAGTCAACGTTCAGTCATAATAGTTTCAAAAGTCAACAAAAAGTCAACAACTACAACTTTGGGCCGAAAAGCCCATTTATTTGTCTTATTGGGCTTAAAGTGTCAAAACGAGTTCAAAACGGTTTTAATCGTTATATAACGTTTTAATTAGTCCAAATATTTATAAAAGGTCGAAAAATGTTCAAAAACTCATTTTTGTCACCCAAATTATTTATTGGGTCGAAAAGTCCATATTGGGTCCAAAAGTCCATGTTTAGCCCAAAAGTCATTTAACATTTTTAAGTTACGATATATATATCGTTAAGTTTCTAAAAATCAATTTAGCACATCAAATAAGTTGATTGGTCAAAAAGTCAAACCAATGCTGAGACCTCATTGGCTCGACCCATTTTGTGTCGAGCACATCATAAGCCCAAAAATTGTTTTAAACCTTTAAGCCCTTTTAGTCCGAATAGTTTTCGTAAAGATTTTTAAATAAGCACTTATTAATAAGCAAAATGGTCAAATAATCAACTAAGGCCGAAACATATTGGGATCGGCCCAATATGTGTCGAGACCAAAATTAACACAAAACAAATAAGCCGAAACAAATAAGCTAGTGCTTATTTCAATAAGCTATCCAAAATAAAATATTAAGCATAAGTTTCACCATTTCACCACTAGAGCCAAAATTTTATGTTTTTCAAAACCCCAATAATTATTTATTTTATAAGTGTGTCGATTAGTATATAAGCTCAAATTAACACTTATATTACTTAAACTTGCGTAATTAGTTCAAAGCTCATTTGTATCATCAAACTAGTACCACAAGCAACAAGATTTACCACACAAGCAAGAAATAACATAACTTGTATAAAACTTCAAAAAAAGTTGAGCAACCATAAACTATATATCAAACCCTAGCTTTTTCATTTTAGCAAAACATACATAATAAGCAACAAGATTAAATAAGTTTTGAGGATCCTTACAAAGTCTTGAAAAAATTCGAGTGGTAGGAGAGACCAAAAAGACTCCAAATTGCACCAAATTTACCCACAATATGTTTCGATTAACCCAAAACACTTGAAAGTACACGCCGATTAGTTCAAACTTCACTAGATTTTTGTAGATCTTGAATTTTTATGTTAGGTCGAGAGTTTTAGAGGAGAGAAATGATCTTGGTAAGTTAGATGAGATAAAATGAGTGTGTGTAGAATTATGGGTATACTTAGGGTATAAAAACAAATACATGCATGATCATCATTCACTAACACACATTAGGATAAAATATTCTTGTCATATAGTGGGGGAGGTGGGCGGTAAAACGAGCCAAGAGGGGGAGGGAAAGTGATTTTGCTCATCGTTGGTGTATCGTGTGTCGGTTTAAGCTTAAATGTTACCGTAAAGTTCCGGTTTGACCTTTTTGGACACGTATATGCAAAATAAATATTTCATTGACGTTTTCGTCAGAATAATAATAAAATATTATTATTTGCTCAAAAATGCATTTATTTGACTGCTACCATATATACTGTGTTGTCGGTTCACGTGTAGGGTTGTCTTTCAGCAAATACGAGAAAGCTTCTCAGTTAATTACGAAACTTGTCAGTAACTATCAGAAATAGAATAATTTACGCTTACTGACAAAAATAAACTTTTTCAGAAGTGACTGTAAGATACAGTATGCGGGACAGCTCCCAGAAATGCTCAGAAACATGCAATTATGTATAGAAATGCTCGGCTTAAAAATAATAAATAAATATTTATTATTAACTCAAAATGTAAAAATTACCATTTATCACAGTAGCACATAACGACCTTAAAAAAATATGTGTCATTGTTACATGGAGAATCTCATCTATTTATTTTTATCTCACAGTAACGTGTGAGATCGTGCATCTATTTTGATATTTATATTACTATTAATAATATTTTAAGACGATTTTTAAATCCGTGCGCAGTTTAAACATATAAACAGGAATAACATGAGTCGTTATTAAACGTGGATAGTTAAAAGAGAATATTTTTTTCGGGTATCCTTACTTAATCTCATAAAGAGAATTAACATGAGTCGTTCGTATATATAATATCGTGTATTTATTTACATGGTACAATAACTTGTGCTTTTTTTGATATTAGTTTAACATATACTTATAATATTTATAAATATTATCAATATATATTAAATAACAACAACAACTTATGGATAATAATATTAATGAATAACAACAATTGTAATAACAACAACAACTTATTTTTTTATTTATTTATTTATTTAAAATATAAAATATAAGGGGCATAAAGTCTAGTGGTATTTAATAAATAGGATTATGTATGCGGAGGCCGCCCAACTATTAAAATTTTCTTTTTTAGGCCACCTATTTATTTAAATTAACTTATGGGCTACCCAAATATTTGTTTGTTATCGTTTATACCAATCTCGTTCTATTTATTCCCAAAACTTTGTACAACTTGAAGGACAACACTAACTTTAACATATCAAAACAATAAAATTATAAATTCAAACGTAAAACATTAGTTAATGTATCCTCAATCGCTTTAGATAAATTAAGTTGCACTTAGATAATGAGTAAAACTAATATTCTACATTTCAATAATTATTTGTGTTGTTTTATTATGTTACGTTTAGTTTTATTCCCGTTGTTTCAAAGATATTCGAGAAAAAATTATTCGAAATTAGTATAAACGAAAGCAAACACATAAATGGGTGGCATATAAGTTAGCATTGATAAATAGGTGGCCTAAATGATAAAAGTTTAATAGTTTGGTGGCCTCCCAATACATAAACCCTTAGTAAATTTATAAAGTTACTAAAAATAGGGAAACTGATAAATATACTTGGTTTAAAATTTAACAACTAAAGTTTTATTAATTACCTCCTCCTTTTTTTAAGGTTTTGTTTTTTACAAAATTGACAAATGTGTTTTTTTAGCACATATTATAAGGTAGGCGAAAATTTAATAGTTTGACCAAATTGAGCTTCAATTTTGACTTTTGTTAGTCAATAAGAATATTTAATTTTGTCACGTAAGTAAAATGATACATTCCCATTAGTCTAATTGGCTAGTAATATATTGTTGGGTTCTTTATTCAAGTTGTGAAATTCTCTTATCAAGTTGTGAGATGACAGATCAATGATGAGTTGGTCCAGTGGTTGTGACTTGGCTTGGTGACTTTTAGGTCTCAAGTTCAAATCCCGCTAATGGCAACTTTGAGTTATTAGGAAGTCCCTCTATGAGAGCTTGGCTTGGGTATACTCAGGTTCAAGTCTGAGAGGGCAGGGTTTACCCCTATTAATCGTCATGCCTTCGGGCGGATTAGTAGGGGGTTTTCCCCCCATCGGGTATTTGAATAAGGCTTTCCTACTTCGAGGGAGCTCTCTAGCACGGGCCCGGTTAAGACAATGTAAGCTAAACCTCCCGCTATCGAAACAAAATTCACCTTTCAAAAAAAAAAAAGTTGTGAGATGACAGACATAAAAGATGTGGTCATAATCTAAAAGAGATTTTAGGAGTTTGAGCCCATCATGCATTGAAGATAAAGAGCAAATTCTCAAGGACAAATTGTTGACTTGTTTAAAAAAAGTTAAAAAATAACACTCATTTCTTAAATGGTCATGTGCGAATGTGCGACTTCATTGAATATGCGACAAGTGTCCATTTTTATAATAATAAAATACATTAGTAGATGAGTGTTTTCCCAAATATTTTGTTTTTTGTCTTTTTATGATAGTATTAAAAAGACCAAAATACCCTCTTTTAAATGTGCGAATGTGCGACTCGTATTTTTTTTACCATCATCATCAACAGCTCTGGCGACACCCATATATTCCGGCGACACGCATTTATTCCGGTCAACGGTTTTTTTCAACTACAACTTCAATATAAAGTCAAAGAGATGGCATTTTAACATATTTTTACAAAACGAGCTAATGTGGGTTGTTCTTTATTGTCAACAAGTTATAAGTAGTACGGACTATATGAAATTTCATTTAAAAAAAATGCTTAAAAAGGTTAATGGATTGACAGTCACTTAAAATGTGATCGACTACATAACGTGATAGTCACATTAATGGATTCACGAACAAAACTTACTAGGTAAAATTCATGAAACTAGCCATAGAGTTACTGCAACAGTACACAACCATCATTTATGATTAATTGATACTCCAAAAGAGGTAAAGAAAACAGACAAAGAGTTACAACAACAATACACAACCATCAACTATTCCGGCGACACCATATATTCCCGCGACAGCAGCGCTGACACTTGTTTCCAGGCTGCGGCAAGATCTATTTATGGAGGTGGTTTCCAGGCGGCGGCAAGATCCATTCATGGCGGTGGCGGGTGTCTTTTGAGGTCGTTGTACAAACTTATAGATCTATAAAAAAATCAAGAAAAACTTGTAGATCTATTAAAAAAAAATAAGAAAAACATGTAGATCTATTAAAAAAATTAAGAAAAACATGTAGATCTATTAAAAAAATTAAGAAAAATTTGTAGATCTATAAAAAATCAAGAGTGATGGTGGATCTATGGTGGTGTTGATTAGGTGGTGATGGTGATGAGTTAGTGATGGCGGATCTGTTGTGGTGTTGATCAGGTGGTGATGGTGATGAGGTGGTGATGGTGGTGTTGATCTGTGGCGGTGATGGCGAGGTGGTGGTGACTGGAAAAAAGGGAGAGAAAAGAGTGGTAAAAGAAATAAATGAGAGAGAAGAGTGGTGGAGTAATTTTATATAAAAGATATGGGTATTATAGTCTTTTAACACTTTTAATAATAAGACAAAAAATGAAATTTTTAGGAAAACACCTATTTATCAATGTAATTTATTATTAAAAAAAATGGACACTTGTCGCACATTCAATGGAGTCGCACATTCGCACATTACCATTTAGGGAAGAGGTGTTATTTTTGTACCTTTTTTTTTAAACAAGTCAACTTTTTATTACTTTTTGAGAATTTGCTCGAAGATAATTATTACGGAGTATATAGTATGCTATGAAAAGAACAAGTTCCCTAACATACTAATTTTTTAGGTAAATTACATTGCCGATAAACAATTACTCAGTTAGGGTGGATTGGTGGAAGATGTGGTGGTCTCACGCAAGTAGGGATTATCTCGACATCGCTCATGTATTGAACCCGTACTAAATTGGTGGTATCATTTTTGTCTGAACCATACCGTTTTGCTTGACAATCTACACGGTCATCTTCTACGTCTACACATAAAACAAAAAACAAGTAAAGTTAATAACAAACATCAGAAAAAGCTTATAATAGACAAGCTATTACTTTTTTGGATCCGAAGATTAATTCAAAATATAATAACCCCTTTGTATTTTGTTACCAACACCGGGATTTCCCGCCTATATCCGTACCGTTTTTTGAAGACACTAAATTTTTTCCCCTTTATTTTGTAGTCCCAGTACCATACTGTGTAGTGAAAACCCATTCCGATCTGGTTCGGTACTAGTATAGTTCAGTTTAGATTCTAGATAAATATAAGAGAGAGAAACATGACCATATGGTATACATGTTTATCTAGTTTTGGTACCACTAACCAAATAATAATGATGCATCTCATTTGGTATTAAGAAGGAGTTCGACTTTTTTTTTTTTTTTTTTTTTTTTTTTTTTTTAAGCAGAGAAGAACATTTACTTGTTTTTTTTTTATATCCAAAAACTTTCGGCTTTTTTGCTTACAAACCAGAAAAGTAGTTTATTTTTTTATTTATTTTTTATTATTATTTTTTTTTAAATTAATTTAACTTTTTAGCTTTAAAATTTAACAGAAAAGATAAGTAGTTTTTTTAAGCAGGTTGAAATACATTCTCACTTGATGAACTTTAAATAAGTTTTGACATTTTGTTATCGAAATTTTTGCTCATCTTATTTTCATGATATGTTATAGTTTTCGTTAGATCAATTATATATGTTGTTCTTACATTCAACTAACTTAACAACATGTAATAAATGAACAAAATATGTCATTTACCTATCATTAATCAAATAAGCATATTGGTGTAATACACTAAATTTTGAAGCATTTATTTTTAATCAGCATAAAAGCATTTTTTTTTAGCAAAAGTAGAAAGAAACAATAATCTCAAACAGCGTACCTGCTAATAAGTAATCCTTTTGGTTGGTTAGAGATTTTAAACAGCGAAAACATTTTTTTTAGACGCCCTCTAATGTATGCGCCACTACACCAACTTTGATGTTTTTTTTTGTTTAAAATACATCTCTAAAGAATACACCAAATTTGGTGTAATATTTGGCATGATATACTCTCCAACGAAATTTGCACACCAAATTTTGTGGTGCACCAACTCCTTGCTTCTAAGTTTTTTATCTCTTGTTTCCTTTAATGTGGTTGTAATGTAAAACCTAAGTTACACAACCAATTTTCATGATAGAAGGTAAGAAAAGTTCATTCGAATACTCTTATTTTGCTACATAGTGAGTGAGAGATGCGATCCTTTACAAATTAAAGAAAATTAAAAAGGCTAGAAAGCCACTCACAATCTGACAAGTGTCCACCACCCACTCCCTCCCTTTTTTCTTATTAAATTCGGTTAGGGGACATTTTGGTCCTTTTAACCCCCTTTTTTTATTTCACCCCAAAACTTCAAACATAAATAACTTTCAAACGATAAACTTTTATGAAAAACCGATTTTACCATAATTTTTTAAATTTAATTCTCTTTAATTTGGTATGCATTATGATATATGAATCGCAACCTTTTTTTTTCAACTTTTTAAGTGGGTATTGATTTTCTTGAAATTTTTTATATTTTTGGCATTTTCGGCTCTAATTTTGTCTAGTTTAAAGGCTGAATTTTGCAAAACTTAAAACATGAAAGTTGTAGCTTTTTGGCCATTCTTTACCCATAAATTTGAATCACTCAAATCCGATATAATATGAGTGAGATATCGCACGTTAAAGATGAACAATAACTGATGAACGTTATCAAAAATAACTGATGAACGTTATCAAAAAATAACTGATGAACGTTATAAAAAATAACTGATGAACAATATCAAAAATAACTAATGAACGTTATTTTTTCGAAAACTGTTGAACATTAAAAAAGATAACTGATGAACGTAATAAAAATAACTGATGAACAATATAAAAAATAACCGATGAACGTTATTTTTCGAAAACTGCTGAATATTATAAAAAATAACTGATGAACGTTATCAAAAATAACTGACGAACAATATCAAAAATAACTGATGAACGTTATTTTTTTGAAAAAAAAATAACTGATGAACGTTATAAAAAATAACTGATGAACAATATCAAAAAGAACTGATGAACGTTATTTTTTCGAAAACTGCTGAACATTATAAAAAATAATTGATGAACGTTATCAACTGATGAACAATATTAAAAATAACTGATGAACGTTATAAAAAATAACTGATGAACAATATCAAAAAATAACTGACGAACAATATAAAAAATAACTGATGAACGTTATAAAAATAACTGATGAACAATATCAAAAAAGAACTGATGAACGCAATTTTTTCAAAAACTGGTGAACATTATAAAAAATAACTGATGAACGTTATCAACTGATGAACAATATTAAAAATAACTGATGAACGTTATAAAAAATAACTGATGAACAATATCAAAAATAACTGATGAACGTTATAAAAAATAACCGATGAACAATATCAAAAATAACTGACGAACGTTATTTTTTCGAAAACTGCTGAACATTATAAAAGATAACTGATGAACGTAATGAAAAATAACTGATGAACAATATAAAAAATAACCGATGAACGTTATTTTTACGAAAACTACTGAACATTATAAAAAATAACTGATGAACGTTATCAAAAATAACTGATGAACAATATCAAAAATAACTGATGAACGTTATTTTTTTGAAAAAAAAAATAACTGATGACCGTTATAAAAAATAACTGATGAACAATATTGTAACACCCCAACCCGACAAGGGTAAAGGTATCACAATAATGGATTCACATCAGATCAAAACAAAGCATACATCTTCAATAATACAAAAATCTCAAAGGATTACAAAAGAAATACTGAATCTACAAGGTTACGACTGAGAACTTCCAAAACTACTTCTAAGATATACTATCTTCAGATCAACTCTAATCCAGCGTAGCTACCAAATCTTCTAAGTCCAAAAGCACACTCTTCCCTCATTCCCAGCTTCCTACTAAACCTGCCGCATGAAAAGAAATGCGGCTGAGCTACGAGAGCTCAGTGAACAGATATATAGATAACAAGAAACGATAACGGATAGTAGTACAAAGGAGATCAGGAAATACATACCATACAGGAACAAAATCAAATGAAGGAATAGGAATAAGAAATGGAATTCAATGAAACAAAATAAGACTAAAATAAATAAGGTTCAAGATTAAGGAAAACAGAAATCTATCACGAGCCCAGACAACAAATAACATCATAGCATACCAATATAATAAAACAAAGGGCAAAGGGCACGAAAAGGTATCAAACTTAGGGTCCATTTCCAATCAAGGTATCCAACTTTTTTTCTTGCACAAAAAGGTTTCCAACTTTTTTTTTTGGCGGATTTGGGTTTTTTACTAACGGGCGTTAACTCAGTTTGTTAGTAAGTTACATGTTTGGTCCTTGAGGTCGTTAACTCATTTCATGCAACATCCAAAAACAATTTCAAATTTTTTTTTTTACATGTTTGGTCCTCGAATTCTTATACTCATTTCATGCAACATCCAAAAAAAAAATCAAAAAATATTTAAAAAAAAAAAATTATCAAAAAAATAAAAAAAAATTTCGAAAAAATAAAAAAAAAATTAAAAAATATTTCGAAAAAAAAAATTTCCAAAAAAATTAAAAAAATTTCGAAATTTTTTTTTTAAAAAATATTTCGAACAAAAAAAATTCGAAAAAAAAAAATTTTAAAAATATTTCAAAAAAAATTTTTTTTTTTTTTAATATTTCGAAAAAAATTTAAAAAAGAGTAAATTACACCGTTCGTCCCTGTGGTTTGTCCAAAATCACTGGTTTAGTCCCTAAAGTTTAAAAGTTGCGTATATGGTCCCTCTGACAGCAAACTAATAACACCCATGGTCCCTCTGACAGACGTCCGTCTATTTCTCCGTTAAAAAGCCCTCACGTGATAAACACGTGAGGGTAATAACGTCTTTTTGCCTCAACTCAGGGACTATACATGAAATTTAACTCAAATCTACTGATCTTCTTCTTCCATTTTGACTTTGACTGGTAAATAAATCCACCTTCAACTTCCAATATCAAAACCCAGATCCATAACAATTTAAAAACACAGATCCATAACAAACAAAAACGACACACATATAAACTAACAATGCCGAGAACTAATTTTTTCAAGATAGACTTTTCGTTTAAGAGCTTGCAAGTGTTCTTTCCATAACCGATCTATGTTGTTCAATATCAGGAACCTTTCCGCTTCTTTCATCAATCCTGGAGCTTCTTTATCCACAATATCCTACATTAGTACTATATAATTAGCCAAACAGACACATACTGAAATAAGTTGAATAGTTGGGTAGCATCATTTTACCTCTATTATGTCATCTATCGTTAGTTCAGCATATTCAATAAGTAGAGATTGAAGATCTTCTGATTCTAGAGCTCTTCTTCTCTCTGTATAGACACGGTCTCGTTGGCTGTTCAAAACCTCATCATACTCAAATAACTGCTTTCGGATATCAAAAAAGTAGTTCTCTATTTTTCTTTGAGCTTCGTCGAGTGCCTTTGTCAACATTTTTGATTCAATTGGTAAATCCTCAACTCTGAAAGCTCTCATCATACCCTACAAGTTTCCCTTCAAGTAAGCCTCAGTCATGATAGATTCATTACTATGGAAAAGAATAGACATGGCCCAAACCTGAATTCTATCTCCTCCAAAAATACGAAAGATGTTATCTTCAAGACTAAGAAAGAACCGGGAACTTCCAGGATCCCCTTGTCTGCCACTTCGTCCACGCAGCTGTATCCATTTGGAATTTCATAAATTATTGATACATGTCTACATGCTCAACGTAAGCATATAACAGCAACAACAACCATACCCGATCCCGTCGGAGTGGGATATGGCCCTTATACATTTAAGCTTGCCATTAATGCTCCTTTACATTAAGTAAACTGTGAATCTTAGCCATCCATCATTAATAAGCAATTTGTGCAGTAAAGTTTGTAGAAATCATTATTTATTAATTAAACAATTAAGTTAGAAAACAAGAACAAATAAATTTTGAAGACTTCTTTAAAGTTTAAAATTAGTACTCATTAACAGTTAGCTAATTTTATAGCTGGAAATCAAATCACGATAAATACATTTTTCCATTGATGGTGGCAAACTGGCAATTACATAACGTTTTTCAACTATAAAATGAATCTGGAACTATAAGAAAGATCTTACTAAGTATTAAAAAATATTGTAGCTAAAAACTGTAAATGAATACTACTAAATAAATCTATAATATCCAACATTTGCCTATTAAATCGCACCTGGTTGTCAATTCGGCGTGATTCATGGCGTTCTGTTCCAACCACATGCAGTCCTCCAGCTGCTACAACCTTCTTTTTTTCTTCCTCAGTGTAGGCTTTATATTCTTTTGCAATTTTTAGGAAAGCATCACGCAACTTGGCAATTACTTCGTCTTGAGCAGGACCCTACAAATGCTACACAAACTTTCACTTGATCAGGTAAAGATCTGCGACCCCATGAGCTGACGGCCAAATTAACAGCTTCCTCAACCACCATTGTACTTTCTTGAGACAGTGCACACGGGAACAAACTTTCACTCACCTGAAACGTGCATCAAAATATTAGAGAACACGTGATTTAGTGGTACCGTTAATTTAAAAGACGGACACAAACCTTCCATGTCTTCTTCAGCCTGGACACGTGACCACCGCCCAATAGCACATTTCCAAACCACAAATCAGGGTTTAGTTAGTTGACATTGATATTGATAGTAACCAAAACCCAGTTCTTCCCAAATCGTTTTTTCTTCACAAACCACAAATCAGACTCTTGATTTTCCGTTTCTTTGATAGTAACCAAAACACAAACGCACCTATGCACATATAGTAACCAAAACACAAACACCTTATGTGCATAACCGTAGCCATCTTACAATTCACCTGATGCCCATCAATAACATCAATTCACCTGAACCCCACCGCCCACTTTCTTCAATCGTGCTAATAAAAGATCTTGTGTTCTTCAATCGTGCTAATAAAAAAGACAGAAGGGTGTTTATATGTTTTGATCGTATGTTTGAAGAGATAGATGTGAAGATGAGATTAGATCGATTTGATTATGATGAGATGAGAGGATTTGCAAGTGTTGGGTTAGAGGATATGAATGGTGGTGCTGCATATGAATAAAAATATGAATAAAAATAAGTACTACAATATATTATTTAGGGTTAGAGGAGGGTATTGCAAGTGGTGGCTGCATATGAAAGAAAAAGACTGAATTACCCTCACGTTTTAGTCACGTGAGGGAACTTTAACGGAAAATGTGACGGAGGGACCATGGGTGTTATTAGTTTGCTGTCAGAGGGACCATATACGCAACTTTTAAACTTTAGGGACTAAACCAGTGATTTTGAACAAACCACAGGGACGAACGGTGTAATTTACTCTTTAAAAAATTTCGAAAAAATTTTTTTTAAAAAATATTTCGAAAAAAAAAATTCGAAAAAAATTAAAAAAAATTCGAAATTTTTTTTTTTTTAAATATTTCGAAAAAAATTAAAAAAATTTCGAAATTTTTTTTAAAAAAAATATTTCGAAAAAAATTTTTTGAAAAAATATTTCGAAAAAAGTTTTTAAAAATTTTTTGAAAAAAATTTTAAAAAAATTTTTTATAAACTTTTTTCGAAATATTTTTTCAAAAAATTTTTTTCGAAATTTTTTTAATTTTTTTCGAAATATTTAAAAAAAAAAATTTTTTCGAATTTTTTTTAATTTTTTTCGAAATTTTTTTTTTCGAAATATTTTTAAAAAAAAAAATTTTCGAAAATTTTTAAATTTTTTTCGAATTTTTTTTTTTTCGAAATATTAAAAAAAAAAATTTTTTCGAATTTTTTTTTTCGAAATATTTTAAAAAAGAAAATTTTCGAAATTTTTTTAATTTTTTTGGAAATTTTTTTTTTCGGAATATTTTTTAATTTTTTTTTTATTTTTTCGAAAATTTTTTTTATTTTTTTTTAAAAAAAAAATTCGAACTTTTTTTTCGAAATATTTTTTATTTTTTTGATAATTTTTTTTTAAATATTTTTTGAATTTTTTTTTTTTTTTGGATGTTGCATGAAATGAGTATAAGAATTCGAGGACCAAACATGTAAAAAAAAAATTTGAAATTGTTTTTGGATGTTGCATGAAATGAGTTAACGACCTCAAGGACCAAACATGTAACTTACTAACGAACTGAGTTAACGCCCGTTAGTAAAAAACCTAAATCCGCCAAAAAAAAAAGTTGGGAACCTTTTTGTGCAAGAAAAAAAGTTGGATACCTTGATTGGAAATGGACCCTAAGTTGGATACCTTTTTGTGCCATTTGCCCTAAAACAAACCTGTGTAGAGGGATCAGCTCTCAGACAATGTGAAAGACGTGTATCGCACACACCATCAGTCACCAGATAAATATAACCATAACCATATAACATATACAGATAACAGGTCAAATCTAGGATGCACCCATACGCCCCCACAGACAAATCAATAATCATAACTATAATGGCCATAGCAAAGAATAAATAAGGGGCGGAACAGGTCATCACTCTCCTGCCCTAGAGTCATGTCAGAGGTGCATCAATGACATGGACATGAAACCCCCATGCCTATTGATTGGCTCGTAATATCAAACTGTAGGTCAAAGGTCAGACGTACTATGAAAATAATCAAAAGTCATATCTTAAGGGTACATGGCAAAAGGTTCATGTCAAACAGTCTAAAAAATGTCAAAGGTTCAAATCAAAGTTTATCAGATTAAGTTTTATATCAAAGTTTAAGTTCAGATTAAAAGGATTATATCAAATGGTTCCGAAAAGAATTTTCACAGGTTCATAATTAAAGTTTTTAGCAAAAGTTCATTTTAGAGATTCTTGTCAAAATTCATTTAAAGCATTCCTTTAATAACGGATTTTCTATAAAATGATCTTTCAGAATAGTATTTCACAAAATAATCTTTCAAAACGGTTTTTCATAAAAACATTCTTTAAAACTAATTTTCACAAAAGTTAACACCGTCATACAAAAATAGTATCATATCACCCTTTCATAATCATTCTTTTAAAATAACTGACTTTTCTCAACACATTTTCAGGTCATAATTAAAAAGGTTTTCACATACTAGATTTTACATCAGAGGTCGTAACGTAAGGGAATCATGAAAAGGTTCAAAGCAAAGAGAATTATAACAAAGACATCAACTCAGCAGTCAAACAGGTCAGGACATGAAAGAGATCATAGAAAGCTCACAAAACAGCGAGATCACATGAAAGGTTCACAAACGGGAACATAGCAATGGTATAGGGAATCCTAATAAGGAGAAATGAGAAACTGAAAGAAAAGGGAAATGACAAACCCTTACTGCAAGAGGGCAGAATATCTGTACCTTAGATCGCCAGTGAAACACACAAGTAGAAAAGAAAAGATCGGAAGTAAACTCCATCTTCAGCGAATCTACACGAATTATAAGTTTACTTATAAGCTTCATGGTTTTATGATTTCATAGATTCATGGTTTCTTAATCATGAGGTTTCACTTTTGTTTTTCCTCCATCTTTGGTAACTTTACATATTTAGTAACCCTAGTTATTATCATTCTCGTATGTCAATTTAAAGTATTAAAGATGACCATATTCGTATCTTAAGGTTCACCAAGTCATTCACATAAGTTTAGGGTTTTTAATGTCATTAAGACAAGATTAGGGTACAAAACGTAAATATTTTCAAGTTACATGTTTTCACAAGTTAAATCCTTTAGTTTTAGGAAAATGACCATTTAAACCCTTTAGTATAGAAAATAAACACTTAACACCTTTTAAATATCTTTTACCCCTTTTTAACAGATTTTACACATGAACTGGACCTGTTTTATCGAATTTATTAATCATATAAGAACTCCGAAATAAAATCCCCAAAAATTCACACACGTACCCAGATGTCTTAAGTACTTCACATAATTTTCCCAGATTTTATTAAGTCGTATAACTATAGTTTAAAAATCCCTTTATCCATATCGTCCCGATTTCTATTCAGATTTAACATACGAAAAGTGTGCAGTTCAAAACCCCATCAAAATAATTTATAAAAATCTACAAAAATTCCAGTAATTATTAGACATATGAAATAGTACCCAGTTCAAAGGAAACTTTCTAATTCGACATGGTTTACAAATGATAAATCAAAAACCCGGACTGTTTTTCCAGACTTATAAATCCAGTTAGACACTTAATTTCCCAAAAATCAAAAAGTAGCCTTCCCGACCTCTAAAAATTACAAGGCCAATTTTCCCAGAAAGGTATTTCAATGAAATTACTTCTAGACTCAAAAACCACTTAAATACACGCTACCATTATTTTTATACAGTCACTTAAAGTCGGCTTAACTTCCAGATCAGTAACAGTTTTTTGTTATTTCATGTAAGTATTTAAGGTTCTTGATACCCAATGATCAATTCTTGACATAAAATGATTATAGATGAATTCATAGCTTATTTAGGTCGATTCATATTAGATCTAAACATAATCAAAACCATTAAATTCCAGATTCATAAACATACTCGATTCATACATTTTAGGTTTTAAGTTTTATGATCATTATTTCATGTGTAGTTCTTTTCATAAAATTCGACAAGGACCAAGAACACTAATGAGAATTTAACATGAAGGATGTACACAATACCCTCGTAGCGCGATCGAAGAACACAACCACAAGAATACACGAATGAATCACCACAAATTTCACCTCCTTCTTCCATGGATCGTACGGCAGAAACAACAACAAAAGGGTTCGGTTAGGGCTTGTTCTATAATTCGATTGGATCAAACATGAAGGAATGAGATTACCTTAGATACAAATGATCAAGAAGCAACCAATTCTCTCCTTTGGTGGCTGCTAGGGATCGAACAAAGTGGGACACAAAAGAAGCCGAAACTTTGAGTGAGGGAGGGATTAGGGTTTAATTTATTTTCGGTATAATGAATTTAGAGGAACCGAGTATTTTGGTTTGGCTAAATAGGAAGGGATCAATTTATTATGGGCTTATGGTCAATCAAAATTAAGTGCATGATTATCCCTTAATTGGGCCGAAAATTTTTGATTAACATACACATATATGTCGCCTAATAGAATTAAAGATTGGAACATGATTTATTTGGACACTTAACTTATAATATATAGTTTTTATTAATTTAATACTGTTAGGTAACTTAGGTTCCAAATGTTATTTATTAAATTCTCATAAGTTCTTAAAATTTTAATTTGAGGGCATTTTAGTCTTTTCCATGCTTTCTAAATTTCAGGTATTACAACTTCTTCCCTTCTAAAAAAAAATTTCGTCCTCGAAAATTGAAGTGAAACGAAACGGAAAACATAACGGACCGCGAATGGAAATGAAGTAGAACGGAAAACAAACAAAGACGTACCGGATCAAAATACGAAATGCGGATAACTAACTCGTATCGATTCCTCGGTCTCCCAGGTAGCCTCACGCTCTGGGTGATCCTTCCAAAGAATCTTTACGAATGGAATAACTTTATTTCTCATGGCTCAAATCAAACGAGATGAGTTCAGATTTCTCAGAAGGGGACAAATAATTTGATTTGACCAAAAGGTCCATGCAACATAGAATGGAATATAGGTGAATCTTCAGGATCTCATATGAAATACGAACAAGAGTTCAAATCAAATTGATTGTGTCAACAGAAAAGAGTTTTTCAAGAATTCAAGATTTATGATTGAGGTTAACAGAATGAAAACGAGAGTCCAACCTCCAGATATTTAACGAACGGAGGTAGAGTATACGCATAGGTAGAATGAACCTAAAGTCTCACTAATCACGGATAATCCAACGGAGATTCAAATTCTAAACTTCTTAGGTACTCCCAAGATATCCTATGCCCACAACAAGTGCACGTTATATGATGTAAGTATTATCACGTTGGCCAGACGTCATAATACTGGCATCATATAAATATGCCCTTATGATGGTCATACTTTATCTCAAGTCGTAATCAAAACCACCTATCTTAATCCACCTAGTACTTCTACAGTCTCTAGGACAACAATTCGAATGCCATAGTCAAGAGGGAAAAACAAAACTATTCGCAAGAGTATCAAAATCCCAGATTGCCTAGCAGAAATGAGGTACGCCGCCACAAGGATCACATCTTTCACAATTCGCCAAAATCTCTCGAAACAAAGCCATCGCCGAACATACGAAAATGAACACGAACATAAATGCTTCTAGGAATCTTAACTCATTAAAGGATCTTATTACTATATAACGAAACTTAAGTGAGTCAATGGAAGTGAAAGTTAGTCGTCGAAATCTTCGGTCTTCCCAGAATCAATTCTTCCAGACATAATGGGTCTGTTTCTAAACTCCGTCCATTCAACACATCCAATCTCCTCAAGTCCGGTTAATCTGTCTTCGTCTGTCCATCAATCGGGAAGTGAAACCAAAATCGGAAACTTGTGTCTGGTTCGTCGAGCCTCCTGCAGTTCTTCTTGGAATGTGATAGAGTAATGTGGATTTCTGGCACGATCTTTGAATATCTCCATCATCCATTCTGCTTCCGCTCTCAATTCATCTTAGTACAACCAAGATGAATAGGAAAATTAGACTGCATGTCTTTATCAGCTCCAGGTTTGCCATCTTGACTAACTTTCTTCTTCTACATCGCCAACACTTCTACCTTGTAAGGAATGTCTTCACTCTTCAGGGTAGCCGCCGTTGTTGTCAACTCTAGGTCAGGCAGGGAAATCATTCTTCTGATATGTTTCTAGTTGTCTTTGATGCATTCGAAAACTTCCTGTGCGGTAAGGAAATATAACCGAGTCTCTTTCTGATTTATCCCAAAGATTGTTCCACCTGAAGGTATGGCAGCTAATTTCTAATTTTAGCTTTTCCGAACTCCATTCTTAACCAAGCTGTTTCTATCTGTTCACGAATTTTCTCCATGGTATCATCAGTTGCAACCTCTTCCAGAATTCTTCGGCAGAGTTTAAAGGATTTCAGTTCTCCATTCTATTGTTGGTTTTGACCATATGGTGATAGCTTTCAAAGCTCGCGGGGTTTAAGAAGTATCCTAAATTAAGAACATCGTTGCCTCAACAAATATCAATCTCTCAGTATGCACAAAAGACTAACAAAATGCAAAGATGATTTTCATGCTCTTCCTCGTCTCCGAATGTACTATTTAGTCATACAATGACCATTTGCCCCAGTACTCACGAGAAAACATTATTTATCAAATTCACAAAACAGTCAGAGCTTTAGCTAATACTATTAGCGTCACTATCTGTCATAGCAGTCGTTTACGAATACAGAAGGCGATTCTAGGAAAACTTCATACCCGCGAGAGTAACACGCGACTCTCCAGAGTAATATTGATAGTAGAGAGTTTAACAATCGGTAATCATGGTAGAGAGTTCAAAATTGTTGCCAACGTTAAAGGGAGACATAAAAAGGGAAATTGTCAATATTTGAATGCTCGATCAACCAATTCCTTGAAGGAATAAAATCGAAGTTAACTATCCGAAGAAAGACAGATCGGCATAGAAAAATTTATTGTTTCAAAAGTGAGAGGAAACATTCTTATACTCGTGGTTAAACACTACAAGACTTCTCGTAGGGACCGAGATGGGTGAAACGAAATCAACTATTGTCGGGAGACTTTTAGGTACTTAACGAAAACAAGAGACAAAAAGAGAATACCTCAAGTACATCATCGCCATGGAGATTCTCAGAGTGCCCGAAGAGGCATCAAAATGATTGATGAAAGGATTAGAGATCAGAGTCAAAATCTGAAGATGAGGATTAATAGTATCAGGCAATTATTATGAAATTTTCAATTTCTTTAAGATTTAAATAGGTTTCAAAACCTAGGTGGTGCAAAGCATAAGCTTTCGATTTCCAAAAGTGATATCAGATATCAACAGGATCTAACCAATAGTGATAATTGTCAGGATTCTCATAGGAGTAGTAATGGATCACTCAGAACTGAGTAGTATCAGATGATACACTTCATATCCGTCATGAGTAATGAATTCGTAGAATGTGTCAAACACATTATGGTTGAATGACCATCTGGATGGTCAGAAAGGTATCCATGTAATTCTCGAGGAATTTCAAACTTACTTGGTTACTAAACTTAGGTTGCAAGCTTTCTAGCTTCTGAAACAAAAGTTCCTATAAGGCTTAGCTAAAGGCAAAGGCACGAATCAGAGTAATGCGGAAGCAATGATACCTAAACAAACGCCTTATAGTCTACCCATTCCTCACTGGTCAAAACTTACGTTCCTATTGGGAAATCTTAAAGCAAATTTTCAAAGGTTGTCTTACGAGCGCCTACAGGGAAAACTTAGTGGTCCTAACTTACACAGGTCAAGGGTAAATGTATTACGAATCGCAGCCTGTCTCTCTGATACCATAAATTGTAACACCCCAACCCGAAAAGGGTAAAGGTATCACAATAATGGATTCACATCAGATCAAAACAAAGCATACATCTTCAATAATACAAAAATCTCAAAGGATTACAAAAGAAATACTGAATCTACAAGGTTACGACTGAGAACTTCCAAAACTACTTCTAAGATATACTATCTTCAGATCAACTCTAATCCAGCGTAGCTACTAAATCTTCTAGTCCAAAAGCACACTCTTCCCTCATTCCCAGCTTCCTACTAAACCTGCCGCATGAAAAGAAATGCGGCTGAGCTACGAGAGCTCAGTGAACAGATATATAGATAACAAGAAACGATAACGGATAGTAGTACAAAGGAGATCAGGAAATACATACCATACAGGAACAAAATCAAATGAAGGAATAGGAATAAGAAATGGAATTCAATGAAACAAAATAAGACTAAAATAAATAAGGTTCAAGAATAAGGAAAACAGAAATCTATCACGAGCCCAGATAACAAATAATATCATAGCATACCAATATAATAAAACAAACCTGTGTAGAGGGATCAGCTCTCAGACAATGTGAAAGACGTGTATCGCACACACCATCAGTCACCAGATAAATATAACCATAACCATATAACATATACAGATAACAGGTCAAATCTAGGATGCACCCATACGCCCCCACAGACAAATCAATAATCATAACTATAATGGCCATAGCAAATAATAAATAAGGGACGGAACAGGTCATCACTCTCCTGCCCTAGAGTCATGTCAGAGGTGCGTCAATGACATGGACATGAAACCCTCATGCCTAGTGATTGGCTCGTAATATCAAACTGTAGGTCAAAGGTCAGGCGTACTATCAAAATAATCAAAAGTCATATCTTAAGGGTACATGGCAAAAGGTTCATGTCAAACAGTCTAAAAAATGTCAAAGGTTCAAATCAAAGTTTATCAGATTAAGTTTTATATCAAAGTTTAAGTTCAGATTAAAAGGATTATATCAAATGGTTCCGAAAAGAATTTTCACAGGTTCATAATTAAAGTTTTTAGCAAAAGTTCATTTTAAAGATTCTTGTCAAAATTCATTTAAAGCATTCCTTTAATAACGGATTTTCTATAAAATGATCTTTCAGAATAGTATTTCACAAAATAATCTTTCAAAACGGTTTTTCATAAAAACATTCTTTAAAACTAATTTTCACAAAAGTTAACACCGTCATACAAAAATAGTATCATATCACCCTTTCATAATCATTCTTTTAAAATAACTGACTTTTCTCAACACATTTTCAGGTCATAATTAAAAAGGTTTTCACATACTAGATTTTACATCAGAGGTCGTAACGTAAGGGAATCATGAAAAGGTTCAAAGCAAAGAGAATTATAACAAAGACATCAACTCAGCAGTCAAACAGGTCAGGACATGAAAGAGATCATAGAAAGCTCACAAAACAGCGAGATCACATGAAAGGTTCACAAACGGGAACATAGCAATGGTATAGGGAATCCTAATAAGGAGAAATGAGAAACTGAAAGAAAAGGGAAATGACAAACCCTTACTGCAAGAGGGCAGAATATCTGTACCTTAGATCGCCAGTGAAACACACAAGTAGAAAAGAAAAGATCGGAAGTAAACTCCATCTTCAGCGAATCTACACGAATTATAAGTTTACTTATAAGCTTCATGGTTTTATGATTTCATAGATTCATGGTTTCTTAATCATGAGGTTTCACTTTTGTTTTTCCTCCATCTTTGGTAACTTTACATATTTAGTAACCCTAGTTATTATCATTCTCGTATGTCAATTTAAAGTATTAAAGATGACCATATTCGTATCTTAAGGTTCACCAAGTCATTCACATAAGTTTAGGGTTTTTAATGTCATTAAGACAAGATTAGGGTACAAAACGTAAATATTTTCAAGTTACATGTTTTCACAAGTTAAATCCTTTAGTTTTAGGAAAATGACCATTTAAACCCTTTAGTATAGAAAATAAACACTTAACACCTTTTAAATATCTTTTACCCCTTTTTAACAGATTTTACACATGAACTGGACCTGTTTTATCGAATTTATTAATCATATAAGAACTCCGAAATAAAATCCCCAAAAATTCACACACGTACCCAGATGTCTTAAGTACTTCACATAAATTTCCCAGATTTTATTAAGTCGTATAACTATAGTTTAAAAATCCTTTTATCCATATCGTCCCGATTTCTATTCAGATTTAACATACGAAAAGTGTGCAGTTCAAAACCCCATCAAAATAATTTATAAAAATCTACAAAAATTCCAGTAATTATTAGACATATGAAATAGTACCCAGTTCAAAGGAAACTTTCTAATTCGACATGGTTTACAAATGATAAATCAAAAACCCGGACTGTTTTTCCAGACTTATAAATCCAGTTAGACACTTAATTTCCCAAAAATCAAAAAGTAGCCTTCCCGACCTCTAAAAATTACAAGGCCAATTTTCCCAGAAAGGTATTTCAATGAAATTACTTCTAGACTCAAAAACCACTTAAATACACGCTACCATTATTTTTATACAGTCACTTAAAGTCGGCTTAACTTCCAGATCAGTAACAGTTTTTTGTTATTTCATGTAAGTATTTAAGGTTCTTGATACCCAATGATCAATTCTTGACATAAAATGATTATAGATGAATTCATAGCTTATTTAGGTCGATTCATATTAGATCTAAACATAATCAAAACCATTAAATTCCAGATTCATAAACATACTCGATTCATACATTTTAGGTTTTAAGTTTTATGATCATTATTTCATGTGTAGTTCTTTTCATAAAATTCGACAAGGACCAAGAACACTAATGAGAATTTAACATGAAGGATGTACACAATACCCTCGTAGCGCGATCGAAGAACACAACCACAAGAATACACGAATGAATCACCACAAATTTCACCTCCTTCTTCCATGGATCGTACGGCAGAAACAACAACAAAAGGGTTCGGTTAGGACTTGTTCTATAATTCGATTGGATCAAACATGAAGGAATGAGATTACCTTAGATACAAATGATCAAGAAGCAACCAATTCTCTCCTTTGGTGGCTGCTAGGGATCGAACAAAGTGGGACACAAAAGAAGCCGAAACTTTGAGTGAGGGAGGGATTAGGGTTTAATTTATTTTCGGTATAATGAATTTAGAGGAACCGAGTATTTTGGTTTGGCTAAATAGGAATGGATCAATTTATTATGGGCTTATGGTCAATCAAAATTAAGTGCATGATTATCCCTTAATTGGGCCGAAAATTTTTGATTAACATACACATATATGTCGCCTAATAGAATTAAAGATTGGAACATGATTTATTTGGACACTTAACTTATAATATATAGTTTTTATTAATTTAATACTGTTAGGTAACTTAGGTTCCAAATGTTATTTATTAAATTCTCATAAGTTCTTAAAATTTTAATTTGAGGGCATTTTAGTCTTTTCCATGCTTTCTAAATTTCAGGTATTACAAATATCAAAAAGAACTGATGAACGTTATTTTTTCGAAAACTATAAAAAATAACTGATGAACGTTATAAACTGATGAACAATATTCAAAAATAACTGATGAACGTTATAAAAAATAACTGATGAACAATATCAAAAAGAACTGATGAACGTTATTTTTTCGAAAACTATAAAAAATAACTGATGAACGTTATCAACTGATGAACAATATTCAAAATAACTGATGAACGTTATTTTTTTCGAAAACTGCTGAACATTATAAAAAATAACTAATGAACGTTATAAAAAATAACTGATGAACAATATCAAAAATAATTGATGAACTGATAAACATTGTGTTTTTATTAGAAAAATTGATGAACTGATGAACAATACTAACTTGAACTAATGAACATTATAAAAAATAACTGATGAACAAAATTAACCGATGACCAAAACTAACTTATGAACTAATGAACATTATCAAAACTAAGCGGATCAAATACAAAGTTGTACAATCACTTTTTATCAAAAAATCACACCTTTTATAACCAAAAAAAAAAACTCTCATAGACCTTTCATCAAACACCTTAAATAAATAAATAAATAAAAACTCAATAACACAATTATCCGTCTAATTATATTAACCAACAATCCAAACCAGAAACCAACAACATCAACAAAAACAACATCAGTCGTTATATCAGATCATCACCTACTTTCAAAATTCAAACTACAATTCAAGTAAAAAAGATCTTTTACATGTACACAGTCAACACAATCCATCTGATCTATTTAATCTTAGAGTCATGACAAGGATAATAGAGGTGTTGCATTATCCATTTAAAATCTTTTATGTACTTTTTTTTTGGCAATCTATCTAATCTTAGAATCTTGTACTGGTTGTCAAGCTTCTTTGGTGATGATATCACTTAAAGCAATAATAACACACGAAGCCAACCAACTTCTACAAGAATGATTCATAATCATACGTTTCAGTGACGGTTGTTGTTGTGGTTACCAGTGCGGCGGCGGTTGGAGTTCTGGCAACGGCAACGGCGACTTCGGGAATCGTCTTCTTCGTCGTCGTTGATTAGGTTAACATCTTCATCTTCGTCATTTTTGAGATCGATGTCGTCATCTTCTTCGATTAGATCTGTGTTTGTATTTGTGTGTGTGTTTATTATGTGTTTTTGATAAGAGAGATTTTTATGGGAATAAATGTACAGGGAAATGAGTATTTGTGGGTCTGACAAAGAGAATAGATAAAACCCATATAAGACATGGATACGCAAATACCAAAAATACCCTTAATTAACACGGAGTAATAAGGTCGTTGATTAGAGTCAGAAGAAATCTAATGGCTCAAGTTGCTTTTTATACTTTTTAAAAGATGCGGACTTTTTATTACATCCTCAACCTACTGAGTAATACATCACCACCATCCATTTTATTTAATTTAACGGTGAGAATTTAATTTAAGATTTAATTGGTTATACCTATTTTCTTGTTTTCTTATCTTTTTCTTTTCTTTCTTATTTTCTTGCCATTCAAATTTATTCAAGTATACAAATAACTCTTTTATTTTATTTATTTATTTTTTTTTGGGAACGGCAAATAACTACCATACGATAAAAATATTTTCTTGTTTTTATACGTTTTCGTTCGTTTTCATACGTTTTCGTCCATTTTCATACGTTTCTGGCCGCTTTCAGACGTTTTCTTCCGTTTTCATGCGTTTTCATCCGTTTTCATACGTTTTCGTCCGTTTTCATACGTTTTCATACATTTTCATCTGTTTTCATACGCTTTCGTCTGTTTTTGTCCGTTTTCGTACGTTTCAGTCCGTTTTCGTACGTTTTCATATGTTTTCGTCCATTTTCTGACGTTTTCGTCCGTTATCATACGTTTTTCTCCGTTTCATACGTTTTCGTCCGTTTTCATACGTTTTAGTCCGTTTTCGTGCATTTTTATACGTTTCGTCCGCTTTCAAACGTTTCCGACCGCTTTCAGGCGTTTTCGTCCGTTTTCTTACGTTTTCGTCCGTTTTCGTCTGTCTTCATACGTTTACGTCCGTTTCCATACATTTTCGTACGTTTTTATATGTTTTCATCCGTTTTCATACGTTTTCGTCCGTTTTCAGCCGTTTTCGTAGGTTTTCATACGTTTTTGTCCGTTTTCGTATATTTTCGTCCGTTTTCATATATTTTCGTGCATTTTTATACGTTTTTGTTCGTTTTCATACGTTTTCGTCCATTTCGGTACCTTTTTCTACGTTTTCGTCCACTATTATATGTTTTCCTCCATTTTCAGATGTTTTCGTCTGTTTTCATATTTTTTTCGTCCCTTTTCATACGCTTTCGGCGGTTTTTAGGCATTTTTATACGTTCCATATGTTTTCGGCCGTTTTCTTACGTTTTCGTCCATTTTCATCCATTTTCATCCGTTTTCATATGTTTTATTCGTTTTTATCCGTTTTTGTACGTTTTATACGTTTTCATCCGTTTTCATACATTGTCATCCGTTTGAATGCGTTTTCGTCCATTTTTCATACGTTTTCGTACAAAAACATATGAAAACGCAGAAAAACCTATGAAAACGTACGAAAACGTACGAAAACATACAAAAAAGTATAAACACGGATAAACACGTACAAAACAAACAAACCAAAAAAAAAACTTTTGACCAACTAAACCCAAGTTTAACCAATGGGTCTCAAATTGTCACCTGTGATATTTTAAATTCATGATAGTGTAATTTTATTTACTAGTTAAACTATTTAGTTTAATTTTGCTTTGAACTGCATTGGATTGATATGCTTTGTTTATGTGATTGCTTCATATTAAAGCTGTATCAGTTGTAATATTTTAAGTTGATGATAATTTACAATGCTTATTATTTAAACTACATTATATTTTATAAAAGTAGTTAATGTCTAATATCACTTGACGTGGCCATTTCTTGCATGCAGCTCCCCTTCTGACCTTATTGTGAGGTGTCTTGGTTGCTGGTGTTCCTCGTTCTCGAGTGCTTGTTGACCTTCCTCTGCATGAGTGAGGTCTTCAAACTAGGTTTTGTCTGAGGTTTGAGGGGGTTGTTCGGCAGACATGTTTAACCAAGAAACTAGTGGTTTTGAGGATTTTTTTTTTTTTTTTTTATTTTTTTTTTTATTTTTTTTTTTTTTGAGTTAGAAATGAGTGAAAATAGGTGAAAATTTTCTTAAAATTTGTGCCATTTTGTATCATGTCCCCACGGATGGCGCCATGTTTACGTATGGTCAGTATATCAGTTTAGAGATGGGATGAGAATGGTTTTGTTGTCTGGTTTCTCGTGTTGAACGGTAAGGACCCGATGAGATTGATATAGATCAAGAAGCTCGGGTAACACTTAAACAAGAACCATACTACACTGTTGTGAGGCTGTATTTGTCGAAGTGTGTGAAAACTTGTGTGATGTTGTATGTTTCTCTCCTTTTATAGAGAGGCTTCTAGGGTTAGAGATAAACCCTTCGGGAGTGATCAACGGCTGCCAGGGTGCCAAGTGTCAATTATCCTAGAGCAGACAAGGAGGACAGATGTCATGCGTCTTTGGGCTCGTACAGGTGAGTGTTCTGCTCTCCTGCGTGTTCCACACTGTGCTATGTCAGACTCGTACGTCTTAACCGTTATCAACAGTTGTAACAGTTGTCCCCTGGCACACGTGTTACACTACTTGAGGGGAGTTGCCAGGCCCCGTTCGGCCTGGGCTTTTTTTGTTCTAGTCAGTGTTGACTTCGCGAACTATTTTGGGCTTGATTCGAGTGTGTGATTAATGGGTCTTGGGTAATTGTTAATGATACGCTATCGATAAATAACACCCAAAATAATAGATATAATCATGATTATTTGATAAAAAAGGGTACCTTAAGCCATATTTTCAATCAGATGTTGAATCGGATCGTTTTGAGCCATGTTTCTTTGCCGGAATTGAGTTCGAAATGTTATATCCTTCCATTTTTATGTGATTTAACATTTTTTTTATGGTGAATCAGGATTTAGGGATAGGTTTCTTAATCCCCACGAGTATGTGTATGAGTTTCGTAGTCTTTTTGTGTGTGTTTAACAAATTAGAGAATGAAGGTTTGAATGAAATGGTTGAACGTGTTAATTGGTAGGTGAAATAATGATTTACCCCTTCCAATTTAATTAGTGTATTATATTATTTTTTAATTTAGACCATTAGATAAACAGATGATTTGTTTGTTGCTTAATTTGTAAGTTTTTAAGAGTATCTGAAATAACCCAACTCATAAACTTAGTACCTCTTAACATGATTGATGGAGTTTATAACATAAACTTATAAAAAACGAGATCTTCACATGTAATACCTGCATGAACGTTTATGAGGTGTAACATACATCACACAACTACCTTATGGAATATCATGTTTTGGGTAGGTAAATTCATGCAGATAAGCAATAGCATCCCTTGATGATCCCAAATGGCCAAATCCAAAATGAAGTTTACTTTTTGATGTTATGCAAGTTAATTAGTTCTTCTTTTTTATATTTATAAAAAGCTTCGCTAATTTTCATTCATGTTTGTTTGATACACTTTGAAAGATAATAAAAAACTACAAATAAAGTTTTTGAAACTTGATAATTAAGTTTACTATTGGTGGTTGAATATATGATGGGGTAATTTTTCCACGAATATGACAGCTTTGGAAACCTTGGATCAAATCCACTGTCAAAACCATGAAACAGAAACATGCGTCAAACATTTGAAAACCAACCAACCACTCTACCAATCTATGCAGAAGTTCTTCACGTTTTTACATAGAGATCACGAGCTTACATCACGAGCATCGAACATACATATATATATATATATATATATATATATATATATATATATATAATATATATATATATATATATATATATATATATATATATATATATATTGGGGGACTTTCATTTCAGAACCATCTTATCTGCGAGAACTGACAAAACCACCAAAAACATACATGCACGCTTTTTAAAATAAAATAAAAATACACGCAAATCATCAATAATCGTAAGTATCCACCTATGTTCTTCAATATCATTATGAACTCATCCTCTTTTTTCACAAAAACCTTACACACGGCCGCAATATTACCGTTGCACGCCTTATAAAAACATACATGCACACCTTCAAAGAAAATTTTTGTATTTCTAATTTCTTATCAAAATCTTTAGAACAACCATGTTTTTTTAAAACATGTATGTTGTTTTTAGAACATATGTGCAAAAATACAATTATTGAAGGCGTGCATATATGTTTTTGGTGGTTCTGTCAGTTCTCGCAGATAAGATGGTTCTGAAATGAAAGTCCCACTATATATATATATATATATATATATATATATATATATATATATATATATATATATATATAGAGGATAGTGAATATGGGGTTGTCTCACATCTAAGCTTACATGCGAAATCATAAAAAATTACGTCGTTTTAACAAGAAAAACATCAAATCTACGTCATTTGTATCATGTCTTTCACAATATTAGTGTTTTCTCTTGATTTCATCAAAACATCACTTAAGTTGGGTTCACGTTGATACATGCGTTTTCTACATCATATTGTTAGGTGATTTCATTAACTAAAAAATTAGCTATATATTCAACAATGGTTTGATTTAATTCACCACTAAAATGCGTTTCACTATGCATATATTAGTTCTACAACTCAAATTTTGAAAAATAATAACCAAAATGACGTATTTTTTTGTGATTTTTGATGGTTTCGCATGTAAGCTTAGATGTGAGACTAGGGCTGGCAATTTTGACACGAACACGAAAACACGACACGAAAACACGACTTGTTAACAGGTTTCGTGTTTGGGCTTAACAGGTTTCGTGTCGTTAACAGGTCGACCTGTTACTTAAGAGGTCGTGTTCGTGTTTTGAAATTTTGACACGAAAAATTATCGTGTCGTGTTCGTGTCTGCCCCTTATCGTGTCGTGTCTTAACAGGTCGTGTCTGACACACTCTATGTGCAATTTTGACACGAACACGAAAACACGACTTGTTAACAGGTTCGTGTTTGGGCTTAACAGGTTTCGTGTCGTTAACAGATCGACCTGTTACTTAACAGGTCGAGTTCGTGTTTTGAAAATTTGACACGAAAAAATATCGTGTCGTGTTCGTGTCTGCCCCTTATCGTGTCGTGTCTTAAAAGGTTCGTGTTTACACGATTTGCCAGCCCTATGTGAGACTGCCCCATATTCACTTTTCCCATATATATATATATATATATATATATATATATATATATATATATATATATATATATATATATATATATATATATATATATATATAAAGATCAAATAAAAAGACAAATATCCGTACACTACGTAAAAATATATATATATATTTTTTATGTTCCCGAAAAAATCTAAAAAAATTCTACAACATCGGGTATGCTGGTGCATGAAAAAGTTGTGAAGAAAGTTTTTCTAAAAGTGGATACTTTTTCCGAAAAAAAATTATGAATAAAAACGTTTGTGCATTAAATCGCTTTTTTGTGCATCAGAAATTCGTTTTTGCACACAACTTCTTTTGACTTTTTTCATCAAAATAATATTGCGCATCTAACTAAAACAAGTTAAAAATTTTGTGCATCAAAATTTTTTTCCGCATCAAAATTCGTTTTTTGTGCATTAAAAAAACGTATAAAAACTTAAAATTAGAAAAATTCTTTCACAAAAGTTTTATGCACCAACATATCCGATCTTGCGGAGTTTTTTTGGATTTTTTTCGCGAACTAAAAAAAAAAAATCTTTTTACGTAGTGTACGTCTACTTGTTATATTAAGTTGGTAATGAAAGTATTGGCGAGAAAATTGAAGTGCCATGCGATGTCTTTATTACAACTATGTCTTTGTATCTTTTAAGCGTATAACTCTAATTTGCCAAAGTAAAATAGAAACCAATTTAGCTTTGCAAGTAGGTTAGATTAGATATTTGAATGGACAAGGTATTCTATATTTATGTTCCAACAACTTGTAGTGAAATTTACATAAAGTATGTTATTGTTAATCAAAGTTCGAGTTATCAAGAGACAAAAAAGGTGATAACCTAATCAAGCTTAGTGGATAAAAGATTTATACGAATAACCATGAATTTTAGTCAACTTTATACGAATAACCATTGAATTTAACTTTATGTTAATGGATACAAAAGCTTAATGTTAAAGCTATATATTAACAACCTTTTTAGCTTCTTACATTAACTTTATGGTACTAAACATTAAATTTATGTAACCTTCTATATATGGGGATATGATCACTTAATTACATCGATGATCGATGATTACTGGCTGATCAGCTAAATTGCAACTGAAACATATTATACCCAATTACCCATAATAATCTTTAGATCATCACTCAAAATATAAGGATAAAAAACGATTTATATACATGGGATGAGTCCGCCAGCACCAAGAAACACATCACAATCATATATTTTCTTCTTTAGTTTTCCTAACTCTCATAGCAAATAGTGTTCTCATTTTATTAACTTAAAATCTTTAGCAAGTATAACTAACACGTCAAATAATGTATATCTTATAAAAAGAAGGTGCAAAATCAAAGGTTAATATATGAGAAAAAGTTACATAATCCATGTATCAATTACATAATATAAACATAAGAGTTAGAATAACAATTCATTTTTACTTCTCAAGGTTTGGATTTTGGTGGTTAGTGAAAGCATCATATTCCCACATCCGTGAGTCACTTTATACATTTAACTCTTTAAATCCCAATATAACACTTTATAAATTTACTAAACAAGTTACTTTGCATATATAAAATTTTTATATCTACATACCAAAACGTACAAGCATGCTCGCTGTTTATGCAAAGTTTATATGGAGAAATGTTTAATATAGATCCTAAATTTTCTAAATATCTAATGAATAATTCTTTGTCACGAAGTATTTTATCAGATAAAAAAACTCACTCTTTTCACTTTTATTTTTTATTATTTTTTCAAAATTAAATAATTCATAAACCGTTAATCGTTACACAAAAAATATCAACCCATCGTGACAATAATTAAAGCATCTTTTTATAGAGAAGCACTTATATATATATACTTTCGACAAACTTTTCTCGACTTTTTTTTGTGACTGTTGAAATCTCCGCCTGGAAAAATCATATTTTATTTGTTATTTTAAAATCATGTGTGATTTATGAAATTATATATGATTTGTGAACTCACACTTGATTTATAAAATAATAAATCACATGTGATTTTTTCAGACGCAAATTTTAACACTAAAATAAAACTCAAAACAAAAAGTTCGTTGAAAGTATATATTTAAGTGCCCGTCTACTGAAAGATAAAAAAAAAATTGTCACGATGATGTATTTTTTATCGTTTAACGATTTACCATTTGCAAAACATTAATAACATTTTAAAAAAAAAAAAAAAAAAAAAAAAAAAAAAAAAAAAGTGTTGAAAGGTGGCTATTTTTTATATATAATTTTAATGAAAAATAAGTAACAAGGATTTGTTCATTTGATATTTAATGATTTAGGGATATATATTGACTTATGTACCAGCATTACATAGATCTATAGACATGTCGGTGTTAAATTTAGGGTACGTACATACTCTCAATAATTTGCATCAATGTCATATGTGAACTCAAATAATAAACACTTTACATACTTTCAAATTTCCTTATGATATCGCACGTTTGCTCATGTATCATTACCAATTACAAACAAATAATTATGCGACAATATGTTTTTTCTTTTCCTGACTTGTAAAAGATGATGTGGCTATATTTAAACTTAGATATAAAAATGATACACTTGAAAAAAATACGTTGTTATTAAAGAAACTAAATTTAATTTGTCAAACGAGCATTAAAACATGACGCGGTTACTAGGCATGCAATTTAATTATGTGGCATGAATAGTTGGCGACTAACACTACATCAATTTCCACTTCTCGTGACGTGACCTTTAGCGACAAGGCATGTAGCCGCTAAAGGTCCACTACACGACAGAAAACGTAGTTTCTTGGTATCGTCTTTGACCAAAACCTTTAACGACAACATGCCGTCGTCATGTCGTCGCTAAATGTTCGCTAGACGACAAAAGAGGGCCATATGAAATCTTTGGCTTTGACTACTACCTTTAGCGATGACAATGTAGTCACTATAAGTATGCCGACGACCGAATTTTCAGTCAAGGTCAACATTTAGTTTCCTGTTGAGATGGAATTGACCCGTCAAACCTACAACTACGACATGTGGTCTATAAAGGTCTTTGATGGGTCCATAGGTTTAAGTTATTTAAGTTAATTACAAAAGATTTAAATTAATTAAATAAATTTAAAAATTATTTAAAATATAAGTTATTTAAATTAATTTTCTTAAATGAATGTAAACTATTTAAAAATGATTTATATTAATTATAAATATTGTTTTAAACAAATATTTGCCATGTTGACAAGATATGTGCACATGAGCTTAGGCTAGACGGAGTGAGGCGTTCCAAGGGGGCAACCTTGCCTGGATCGCCCCTCAAGTAGCCCCAAACACCGCCCCGCCCATGGCAACCTTGCCTCTTTAACTTTCAGGCGATATATTTGTATCGCCTTATTTTTTTTCTTTTACCCAGTTATTGTTTGCCACGTGTACAAGGTTTATATTACTCCAATTATTGTCTGCCACGTGTCGTGAGTCGCCCCTCAAGTTGCCCCAAACACCACTCCCCCTTTTTTTTGAGGCTACCCAACTTGCTGACTCAGCGCCACATGGCGCGAGTCGCCCCTCTCCTGGGTAGCCTCACTCCCTTTAGCCTTACAAAACGAGCCGCCGACTGTCAAATATTAGCCGCCGGCACGTCCCTGGCTTACATCCCATTTAATTCTTTCATCACTAAAATATACTACTAATTTATCACTAAGGGGAGAAGGAGTCATCACTATCAAATTTTCAACCCTCCCAAATTTATCCAATAACATTATGCCAACTCAGCTCAACCCTCCAGCCCTCCCAACCAATTTCACTCGCGCCCATGATTTTCCAGCCCTCCCAAATTTTTATTTTTTCCCCCTAAACTATTAAACTACACAATTTATAACTAAAACACATAACATTTCATAAAAGTTCGTTACACAATTGTTGAAGATGAAAAAGGGAGTTAATTTTTTTTTTAGCTTCGAAATGAAGCTGTAAAAAGAGTGTATATATATATATATATATATATATATATATATATATATATATATATATATATATATATATATATATATATATATATATATATATATATATATATTTTTTACTGCTTTGAATGCCCAACGTTTTATTTTTGCTTTGAATGTCCAACGCTCCTTTTTGACAAGTTTCAAAAGAATTAAATGTTACATTAAACCCCCATATAACGTTCAAAATAGCGGCTTCACCAACGGGTAATATACCCGCTCACCAAACCGCTCCAGCCAACCCGCTATAGGCGGAATGGTATTACCGGCGGTATGGGCAACCCGCTGGGCAACCCGCCAGCCACTCCGAGCACCCTAACTCGCTACCTCTGCCTATAATATGGTTTTTTCTGTTGAATTGTAGACATACTTTGATATGACTTCGCATCTCTCAGGGCATGATGGTGAACAAATTAAGAAAGGGGTGGAAGCTTTCTTCAGAGAGCGTTACTAAGACAGGAAAAATAAGGTCAAGGAGGAATAGTTTGTAAACCCGCATGGGTACAAGGAGCCGATGAGGATAAGGAATTTTCTTCCGTGAGACATGGCTTTAAGCGAGTGGAATAAGTACGTTGATTTTGTGACGGGAGAGAAGCAAATAGACCAGGCGGAAAAGAACAAACACCCCATTTTCCAGCTTACAAAAATGGGATTTTTGAGATTGTTTTTTAAACTGAAAAATGAGGTGTTTGGGATTGTTTTTAAAGCTCGAAAATGGGGTTTTTAGGAGAGTTTTTAAAGCAGTCTTAAACACCCCATTTTCTAGCTTTAAAAAAGTCTCAAGTACTATATTTTCCAGCTTTAAAATTTTTTAAAGCTAGAAAATGGGGTGTTTGGGACTTTTTTTTTATAGCTGGAAAATGGGGTGTTTGGGACGAATTTAAAAACAATCCTAAACGCCTCATTTGCTAGCTTAAAAAGCAGTTCCGAACACCCCATTTTTTATCTTTAAAAATCAAAATGTTTTTAAAGCTAGAAAATAGGGTGTTTGGGACAGTTATAAAAACAGTCCCAAACACCCGTTTTCCGGCTTTAAAAAATGTCCCAAGACACCCCATTTGCCAGCTTAAAAAACTATCCCGAACACCCCATTTTCTAGGTTTAAAAATAGTCCCAAACACCCTCATTAACTCAGCTATTAACACAGTCCCAAACACCCTTTTAATTCGGCTATTAAAATAGTTCCAAACACCCCTTTAGTTCAGCTATTAAAATTAAAACAAATTGTTACTTATTAGTACACGCTTGGGCTAAAATAAGTCAAATGGGTCAAAACGGGTGTAATATAAACGAACAAAGTTACTTATTAGTACATGTTTGGGCTAAAATGGGTCATTACGGGTGAAATGAGTGTAATGACTCAAATAAATGACAAAGTTACTTATTAGTAAACTTTTAGGCTAAAATTGGTGAAATGGGTAAAAACGGGTGAAACGGATGTAATATAAACGACAAAGTTACTTATTAGTATATTTTTTTTTTTTTTTTTGTGGCTAAAATGGGTCAACTTAGTTGTTTATCATATTTGTTAAATAATTTCCTTATTTTGTGACTTTACAACGACAGATGATTGAATTACAGAAGAGCCAAGTCGGTTTAGATACAAGGATGACAAACGAGGAGATTTTGACCTAAGTCTTGGGAACAAGCCGGAGGTTTTTTCCATGTCGGGGTAGGAGGTTGCTGGGCAGTTCATCATCATCATCATCTTGTTCAGTACATTCCCACCCTAACCACTGTTAATCCAATCACAAATGGCGAGGTATATGGCGGCAAATAATCAACGGTTCGATGAGTTATATCAGCAGTTGATAGATAATAACATCCACGTGAACCCGTCTGACCCGCTCGACTCTAGTCAGTTCATGAATGATGATGAAGATGATGATCACCTCGGAGATGAGTAGGCCAAGATGTATTTGTTTAGGTTGGTTGTTGAACAATTTATGCTTTTGAACTATGTCGTTGAACAATTTATGTTTTTCTTTTACTTTGTGTGTGACGATATGAATTTTAACGTTTATCATTTTGGACTGTGATTCGTACATTTTAGCTATCATTTGTGTTGATTTGGAAATTCTGAAAATTTGCTTGCGAAAATGGGTCGAAAAACCTGGAACACGGTTGCTATTAGCCTGCATTTTAAAAATTGTTTGTCACCTTTAGCGACCACATGTGGTCGCTATAGGTCGTCACTTTTGGATGTGATCAAGTAGACAACATAACTATAGCGACTACATGTGGTCGCTATAAGTCGTCGTTAAAGGTTTTGGTCAAATAGTCAATGGACTATTAGCGACCACATGTAATCTCTAAAGGTCGTCACTATAGATTTTGGTCAATATGCCAATGATACTTATAACGACGACATGTCATTGTTATATGTTTTTGTCATGAAAGCTTAGTTGAAAGTCAAAAAGTCAAAAAGTAAAAAAAAAAAAAGTCAAGTCAACCCATGATTGCTAATAGTGAAAATAGTCGTCGCTAAAACTTAATCGACGGTTCTATAGGGATGAACTTTATTGAAATCATGTGTTGTCGCTGTAAGTCTAAAATGTTGTAGTGTAAGGTTTGGATTGTAAAGGTTATAAATAACTTTTTTGCCCGGAAAACTTTCAAAGCTCACCTTGATGATACATGGTATTTTAAAAAGTACGTTAGTGTAAGGTAGAATTGAGCCTTAAATACAAATTAAACATGACGAGTAAAACTTTAATATGAGGCAAGTAGTTAAGTAGAATCAATTTGTCTCTGGATACGGATTTTAACGTTTATTAATTTGGAATGTGATTCCTATGTTTTAGTTATCATTTGTGTTGATTTGGAAATTATGGAAATTTGCTTGCGGAATTGGGTCGAAAAACCTGGGAAGACGGTTGCTATTAGCCTGATTTTAAAAACTGCTTAGTCACCTTTAGTGACCACATGTGATCGCTATAGGTCGTCACTTTCGGATGTGGTCAATAGTCAACAGTCATATAGAGACTACATGTAGTCACTAAAAGTCGTCGTTAAAGATTTTGGTCAAATAGTCAATGGATCTTTACCGAGCACATGTAGTCACTAAAGGTTGTTGTATGTTTAGTCATGAAAGCTTAACCGAAAGTCAAGAAGTCAAAAGTCAAGTCAAACATGTGGTCGCTAAAAGTGAAAAGAGTTGTCGCTAAAACTTAATTGACTATTCTATAGAGATGGACTTTATTGAGACCATGTGTCGTTGCTATAACTTTTAGCGACGAAAAACGTGACTTTTAGCGATGACATCCCTCGTCACTATAAGTCTAAAATGCTGTTGCCTAAGGTTGGATTGTGAAGGTTAAAAATAACTTTCTGGTGACATCGACACTAATTTATCAATTATGTAAAGTATGTCGGTACTTTTCAAAGCTCACCTTGATGGTACAAGATATTTTAAAAAGTTCGTTAGTGTGAGATAGAATTATAGCCTTAAATACAAATTAAACATGACGATTAAAACTTTAATATTAGGCAAGTAGTTAAGTAGGATCAATTCGGCTCTTTGCATTGGTTAGATACCAATTTTCAAGAGCATTCATATTTTGACATTAGCGGACTCTTAAAGTCAATATTTTAATAAACCAAGGATGTTGCTTTTAGATATAAATCATCAATCTTGTACCACTAGAAGAAAAAGTGGAACGGGCGAGGTCACTATACTAATGTACACATCAATATCGCATTATGGACGTTAAGATTAGTAAATCACTTGATTACGTAAAGAATCAAACAACATTATTATTTTTCTCTGGATAATATTTGGGCGGGTATCTTAGGAAAAATAAACATCATAATCGGTTTGAAATTTGTGAGTGTTAGACGTAAGACACTAGTGGCAAACATCGTTATAAAGCGGACGTGTAAATACAATCATGAACACAAAAACTAACACACCATCTATACGCCACCTTCTTATATCACCCTATATATACCCTTCCACTCTTCATTTTCTTTCTTCAAACTAAACTTCACACAAAAATGGTCTCTATAACTAACACAAAATGCATTCTTTCACCATCCTTCTTTCTCCTTCTCGTCATCGGTTTCTCGATTTTCTTTAAGGGAGAATCAAGAGCACCTTTTGCTTGCGACCCGAACAATAGAGCCACAAAAGACCTTCCATTTTGTCGTGTAAACCTACCGATTAGAGACAGGGTTAGGGATTTGTTAGGACGATTAACTTTGCAAGAAAAGGTAAGACTATTGGTCAATAATGCACCCGCGGTGCCTAGACTAGGCATTCAAGGGTATGAATGGTGGTCTGAGGCGTTGCATGGCGTATCTGACGTGGGACCAGGAACGAAGTTCCTTCCCACGTTTCTTGGCGCCACGCAGTTTCCACAAGTCATTACAACTGCTTCAAGCTTTAACGATACTTTGTGGGAAAAGATTGGAGAGGTAATGTGACATTTTCAGTTTTCCCCATAAGAGATGGGAAATAATATCATATCTTGATGTTATTAACTTATTATCAAGTACTAATATTTTTTTTATTGTATTCCGTCACGTGAAGACTATGCTATAAATATTCTTTATCTACTTATTGGCTTTTGATTTTACACGGGCGAAATACGAAAACACTGCATAAACGAAAAAAAATAACAGGTTAGTTGGTAGGACCAAATCCTAATGCACCCGAACCCATTTTAACTTTAGTTCTTATTGGTCATATCTCAATAAAAAAAAAATGGACCCACAGATCCATGATTTTTTTTTTTTTTTAAATTTATAAAAATTAACGAAACATCCTCTCATAAAATCTACTAAAATTCCTCATTTCTGAAGATATATATAAAAACTATTTTTAAGTTATTAGCAAGGAAATAGGAACGTATATTTGGTCGGGATTATTATTATTATTTTTAATATTCTTTACACACAATTATTTTATTTTACTAGTATTTTTTTTTTTGGACAATTCATATTTACTCAACTTAAATATGATAATGTTATATTTTCCCAAAACATGCTTTAACTGCATTGTGAATCATGCATTCAAAACTTGTATTTTATATATATATATATATATATATATATATATATATATATATATATATATATATATATATATATATATATATATATATATATATATATATATATATATGACATTTTCATGTTTAGATTGGGTAAATATAGAATTATTCCTTCTTTTAATATTCAAGATTTTGGATACTTAGAGTTTTAAGTTCTTCACACAGATTAAAAGCTGGTTAAAAACCACCCTTTTAAGTAAATTTAGAGCGACCACTTTACAGTTGTTTACATATAACACATACTCACTAAACTTGATACGTCACATTTCAATTATGATAATAACAACCCTAGTTATCATAATTAACAACCTCTTTACTGTTAAGTTAACCATGCATGGCCTACTAGTTTTATGATCATTGTGGTTATTAAAGCGATAAATGTCATTAGATAATGCATATCACATCATAAAACAACATATCATTGATGAACCAATGAAAGTTTCTCAAACGATTCATATCACCAAATCACCAATAACATTTGTTTTATTTATTTATTTTTCACAAAAGGTTATTTCTTGACATCTAATCATTAAAAGGAAACACAAAGCTGAATTCCAAGAGAAGCCAAGAATATGAATTGGTGACAAAACTATTTATTTATGCGTAAAGAATTATATTGTTCGCATACGTATTGGCTAAGCATATTAAACAATTATTTTCTACATGAATTTTGGTGCTAGTGCAACTGTGGTCACACTCACTAGTCACATGATATCCAAATTTTACTGCCATATAAACAGGGCCTGTTTTTGACAGATACGCGTGTTTTTCAATTGCATGTGACTTGAAGGTAATAATATATATAGGGGCTTTAGTAAAACTAGTGGAGGTATAGTGTACCTGTTATCTGAATATATATATATATATATATAGAATTGAAAAAAGAGATTTTTGTTTTCATTATTCACTTTTCCTCATTTATTTATATTAGTGCCCAATGCCTATAGCCAAAATTAGAAAGACATGCATGCATGTTACCATATGAAAAAACAAATTTAAGAAGGAAAACTTCAAATTATCAAACCTAGATATGGATTCTTGACAAGCTAGCAAATAATATCATGTTTCACCACATCGGTTTAGGTTTGACGTAAGGGTATTATCGTCTTTACGTATGGTCTAAGACATCTTTTAAAATCACCTGAATGATAAATTAAGATTAGATGTTGTTCCAGAATAAACATCTTATTTGTCACGATTAGACGTTGTTCCTAAAAAACATCTTATTAGGGATGGCAACGGGGCGGGTTTGGGGCGGGGCGGCCATCCTTATCCCCAAACCCGATTACCAGAGTTCTCCCCAAACCCGTCTCGATCCCCATCGGGGATCTAATCGGGGCGCCCCATTGGGGCGTGAAGGTGCCCAAACCCGCCCCGTATTAATCGGGGATCTTATCGGGATGTCCTCTTTAGGTGCAATTCTCGAAAAAAAGGGCACCATTTCACATTTATTATTATTTTTAGATCGTTAGCAATAACGAACCTATTAATAATCAATTACAAACAATCCTTATTAAGTTTTCAACGATAGTATTATACATAAATAATGATAAATTATACCGTAAAAAATTAAAACTTAAAAATATGTTACTAAACCAGTTTGTATAATCACAATTTTGCATTCTTACATATATAAAAAAACTAACAATATTAGAGTAATATTTTTTTTATTACGTAACTACTAACAAAATACTATATAAGTATAGATATATTTGTATATGTGTATATATTAATCGGGTGGGGCGAGGCGAGGATTCCCCGCTCCCCGCCCCAAACCCGATTAAAATCCCCGTTTAATCCCCAAAACCGCCCCGTAACCCGATTAGCATGCCCGCTCCGCCCCGCCCCAATTAGTTTGGGTTTTGGGTTTTCCCGTCGAGTTCTGGTTTTTTTGCCATCACTACATCTTATTTGTCATTACGGTTTAATTGAAGTACAACAATCTTTGAACCTGAACCAATGAAAGAGTACGTTTAGATCTCACAAAATGAATCTCTATGAGATGTGGACATTGAAAACGACAGTTTTAATTTGTTTATTATCCAATACAAGTTTATTTAAATATTGTACTTACTATTTAATCTTTTTTAAAAAAAAATTCACTTGCAATAAATAAAAATTATAATTTACGATTTTGCCTATTTTACTCTCAAATAGTTTTCATAATAATCTGCATTTAGTTGATATATTTAATTAATACATGGTAAAACAGACTATTTATTTATTCAAATATACATTTATTACACATATTATAATTTGCAGTTACTTATATCATGCCACAAGGTTTTTTTCGCATCCATGGCACCGCCAAACTGCACCCCCATGCCATGTTATCCGTCTTATAGCCATCCACATCACATTCGTTATCCGACTTTCTCCTTTTTTTTTTTTTTTTTTTTGAGTGATTGAGATATTTTTTATGGTATGTTATAAAATTTTTTATTAAAAAATGTGTTTATATTATAAAAGTGTTTTAGGGCACATACCAGTGTGAAAACAGTTGCTACAAAATTTATAGTTGTCCACAGAATAGCTTGTTGATATAAGCTATTACAAGCTGTCATGTTCCCTTTTAATAACAAGTGTTTTTTTTTTGGGCATGTTTATAGCCCATGCTATGCTATTGATATCCCATGACCACCATTGGACCATTTATTTTGGTTCTAACCTACTTGTGGGGTCTCTTTCACTATAATAAGTTATTATTAATAATGATACACTTTGTCATAACAACTGAATTAATTACTCTCTCCGTACTTTTATGCAAAGATATAAAAGCTATTTAGATTGGAGATTCCTCATTTTTGGTAATATCTGTACTACTCACTGTTGCATTGCAAAAGTAATTGTTGCTGTTTGTTCATGGTGGCTCGTTATGTTAGTAAATAGTAACAAGTAAATGGATTTATATGTTGTTATAAGATCGACCTATATCTTTCGTTTGATAAGTAATAAATATGTTATATACGACTTAAGATTTGTAGCTTTGATGTTTGAAAGTAAAGACATAAGATTTGTAGCTTTGGTGTTTACGTATAATTTAAAAGACGCACATCCTACAGTCTAACATAATTGACATTCTCGTAAAAAAAATATAGGTGGTATCAAATGAAGCACGAGCAATGTATAATGGAGGAAAGGCAGGGCTAACGTTTTGGAGCCCAAATGTGAATATTTTCCGAGATCCTAGGTGGGGTCGTGGTCAAGAAACCCCGGGAGAAGATCCAACATTGTCTGCTCGATACGCTGTTAGATACGTTAGAGGACTTCAAGGTAACGTGGGAAATAGATTGAAGGTTGCGGCTTGTTGCAAACATTATACCGCTTATGATCTTGATAACTGGAATGGCGTTGATCGCTTTCATTTCAATGCCAAGGTACTTATGGTTAATCTTTTTACAAAATAATATAATCATTTACATGTTCAAATAAGAATAAGTAAATAAGATGCCTTTTCCAAGTCACCAAAAAAATATAATGCACTAGTTAATACCTTAAAGCAAAATATAAAAGTTTTCTTTGAACTCATGGACCGAAATTAAATATGGTGTATGATTGGGAAGAAAATACGTTTTTTAACAACATTTGAACAAAAGTATACAAACTTTAACATATAATTGTCCACAAATGTTGCGCAACATTCCTATGAAAATTGTTCACTTGTTTTGTATCATTTCAATTATCAACTTTGTTTTAGTCCAATTGTATCATTCTTTTAATTGGTCAATAATACTTTTCACGAGAAAGTAATAAAAGTCACATCATTGAACGCAATGAAAACAAAGGTATAGCTTTCTTCAGAATCGTCACAAAAATTGATGCACGGTTGCTAAATTTGGTCATAAAGATGGAAAAAAAAAAGATAAAAAAAAAATTGATAAAGTCCTTGCCATTAGTTTACTGGGGAAAAAAAAAAAAAAGATAAAAAAAAAATATATATATAAATAAATAAATAAGAAGATGTAGCCTTTGACGTGTATAACTAAACCAAGAAAAAGTAAGAAAGTGACATGTATAACTAAACCAAGAAAAAACCGAATTTTGAATGTTCAAATGAATTTGCTACTTTTCCTTAACTTGCTTTCTAGAAAAACAGGACCATACGAGAGTTAAATCAACACATAAATTTTGTCCAAATTGCGTCACATAAAGTGGCATGTGTGCCTAAAAGTCCAAATTTTATTTATTGAAACGACATTCCAACTATCTACTTACTTTTTTGTTAATACAAAAAGTGTGTGACATAGTTGTTGAAACTTAAAAGATGTAGTCTTTGAAACGTAACAAAAAACATTGCTTTCTTTAATACCTTGCTATCAAAAGTGACACATGTTAGCTAAAGAATGCTTCATCTTACATGTTGAAGTGAAAAATACAACTTTATTTTGACTCTTTTTTTAACTAGGATACAAAATATTGTTGCTAGGAAACGCACCCATCTGAGACATGAAAAAAGGTTACAACTTCGGTATCAATTTAGACAAAGTGATACACGATTATTAAGTGATGCACCTTTTGATGACATTGGACAATAACGAATACTGTATTTTGGTTGTGTCATGATTTTCTTTGCAGAACCTTAAAACCCAAAGTTCAAATCTTTCAATATCATATAATCAACATCTTAGGGACACTTCGTCAACTAATTAATTAACAGAAGTTTAGCCCATAAAATGTCGTTTTTGTGTTTTGTTTCGAGTCATAAAAAGCTAACTGGTCAACAAAAAAACTGTGCAGGTGAGTAAACAAGATTTGGAGGACACATATAATGTGCCTTTTAAGGCTTGTGTTTTGGAAGGCAAAGTTGCTAGTGTAATGTGTTCATACAATCAAGTCAATGGAAAGCCTACCTGTGCAGACTCAAATCTTCTCAAGAACACGATT
Organism: Artemisia tridentata subsp. tridentata; assembly: GCA_021014915.2. Classification (NCBI taxonomy): domain Eukaryota; kingdom Viridiplantae; phylum Streptophyta; class Magnoliopsida; order Asterales; family Asteraceae; genus Artemisia; species Artemisia tridentata. The sequence goes on from CP139506.1 coordinate 298,840,610, forward strand.
CGTGGGGCTTGGCGCCTTAATGGGTATAAATTATTTAAAAACACTTGATTTTTAGACACAATGGTTCACTTTTTTGGGTTTAATAGAATTATTTCTAATGATTTTTATTTTGGTGAACTAGATACATCGTGTCAGATTGTGATTCAGTTGGTGTAATGTATACGAGTCAACATTACACGACTACACCAGAAGATGCAGCTGCAGAGAGCATCAAAGCAGGTTTGGGTCAAATTTATTAACACTTGTAATTTTACTTTATTTTGTGGGTTATGCTTATACGAGTTCATTTTTTTACAGGTCTTGATTTGGACTGTGGCCCATTTTTGGCGATTTACACGGAAGGGGCAATAAAACAAGGGAAGTTGAAAGAGGCTGATGTTGATGGAGCCTTGATTAACACCATCGCAATTCAGATGCGTTTGGGCATGTTTGATGGGCCAAGACAACCGTATGCAAACTTGGGGATACCAGATGTTTGTTTAGGATCCAGTAATGAACTAGCTTTAGAAGCAGCCCGTCAAGGCATTGTTCTTCTGGATAACCGTGGGAATGGCCCACCATTGTCAACAACACGGCATCGTACTGTTGCTGTCATCGGGCCTAATTCTGATGTTACCGTCACCATGATAGGCAACTATGCCGGTAAGTAGTATAAAAAAGTTAATCCACACTTTTCTATTAAAAGGTTTAAATCTAATTGTTTTGGAAATTCTAGGTATTGCTTGTGGTTATACCACACCTTTACAAGGTATAGCAAGATATGTCAAGACAATTCACCAAGCCGGGTGTAGTGATGTAGCTTGTAACAATAACCGATTAATTGGCGCGGCTGAGGGAGCTGCCCGACAAGCAGATGCAACCGTGTTAGTTATGGGCCTTGATCAATCTGAGGAAAGGGAAGCAAAAGATCGGGCCAACATACTATTTCCAGGACACCAACAAGAGCTAATTTCTAGAGTTGCAAAGTCTTCGAGAGGCCCAGCTGTTCTAGTCATTATGTCTGGTGGCCCATTGGACGTCAGATTCGCAAGAAACGACCCTAAAATTACGACTATCATTTGGGCTGGGTATCCTGGTCAATCTGGTGGAACGGCTATCGCTGATGTTTTATTTGGAACAACCAATCCAGGTTACTATAGATTAATAAGCTTATAAACATTTCACCAAAACTGCATTGTCTTAAATAACTTGTTGGGCCTGTTAAAGTCCAAAATGCATAAATAAGTTACCCATGACATTTTGTGAATATTGTGCAGGTGGAAAATTGCCTATGACATGGTACCCACAAGAGTATTTGGCTAAGGTACCAATGACAAATATGGGAATGAGGGCTGACCCTGCCCACAACTACCCTGGTCGGACATATCGATTTTACAAAGGGCCCGTGATTTATCCATTTGGACACGGTCTAAGCTACACAAGTTTCCGACATTCCATAGCTCAAGCCCCAACATCGCTCTCAGTTCCCATGCTAGCAATCCATCTTGAGAGCAACAACGCGACAACCCTAACCAATGGGGTCCGAGTATCACACACAAAATGTTCCGCCCTCACCACAGGCCTACACATAGATGTAGAGAATGCGGGAACTATGGACGGGACCCATACCGTAATGGTGTTCTCAAGCCCACCTGAAGGAAAATGGGCCACAAACAAGCAATTGGTGGCCTTTCAAAAGATCCATGTGGTGGCTGGTGGGCTACAAAGGGTTTTACTTGACCTACATGTGTGCAAACATTTGAGTGTAGTTGACCAATTTGGTATCCGAAGGGTTCCAATGGGTGAACACACTCTACACATTGGTGATCTAAAACATTCTTTAGCCATCAAACCAACTCTTGAAGAAATTAAGTACTGATGATGATTTTTCGTATTAGATTTTAATATTAAAAGTTGCATTTTTTTCTATCCTCCTACTTTTGCCCCTAAGAAAAACAGCAAATGTAAATGGGGTGTTTAGTAGCAGACTTATTTTTCTTTTTAATTCGCAAGAAAAGTATCAAGGGACTAAAACCCGATAAATGTGAAAAGGCTTGATTTTAATTCGCAAGAAAGTATCAAGGGACTAAAACCCAGTAGATGTGAAAAGGCTTGATTTGTGTGCTTAATAAATGTATTTTAAGTTGTATCAAATTTTAAAGAAGAAATGTGAATAAACTTATCTTTTCATCAGTTATTATTCTTATCTATATCCTTTGTATCTTATTTATGTTATAGTTTTCTTGGTTGAGTTTACAAGTTACTACAATAGAATTGTTCCTTTATTTATATTTTACTCCTATATAGATGCACTTATTTGTATCTAATTTGAATCGAACATTTTTTTATACTTTATTAAATATCCTCCTGTAAGGAAAAACATGGTTTCATTTATTCTATTAACTGATTGTTTAATGCTTTTTTTGTCTTCAAAATCGATTGAATAGAATATTAGGAAATGAACGTTAAAAAAAAAGTGTATGCCTTTGTCACTATTTGTGTTGATTTAGGTGGTGTTTGTTTTGCTGTAAAAAGTCTGAATACCTCTGATATCTGATTCGGTCAGAGGTATTCAGACATCAGACCGTTTGTTTTTTTTTCAGATTCAGAGGTAAAAATCTCTGAAAACATCTGAAATAGGTCAGATATTTGCAACTTTCTGAAAACATCTGAAAAAGAAAAATTTTCGTCAAACACCAGCCACCACCCATCTTCGCCAGCCACCAGCCACCACCACCCATCTTCGCCACCACCCATCTTCGCCACCCACCACCCATCTTCGCCACCCACCACCCATCTTCGGCAGCGAGGGAGATGAAGAGGTAACAAGATGAGGAGATGAACACCAAATCAACCACGAAACAACTCTTATTCGTGACCTCAAAACAACACCCACGACCACTAGACCTTCTTGTTTCTTGAATCAAAGAGGAAAGATTTTTGATGAATAGGTGTTTGGTATGGTTCGAAGCAGAGAGAGACGAGAAAGAAGATAAGAAAAAGAAGATAAGAAAAGAGTGTGAGTGGGTGGGTGGCTGATATGTTTATTTATTAGAAGGGTTGTTTTATTATTACCCGTGTATCCCGTGTCCCGTTTAGCTAAACCTTTAAATGTGATATTCAGACATTTTTGAAAAACAAACAGTCTAAAATAATTCAGATTCAGACTTTTGGACTACTAATTCAGATTCAGACATAAAATGTCTGAATAAACAAACGCCCCCTTAATTTAGAGTAAATTACACCGTTCGTCCCTGTGGTTTGGGGTCACTTTCATTCTCAGTTCTTTTTTTTTTTTTAGTCCCTAAATAGTTTCAATTGCACGCTGCTGGTCCCTAACTCAAAATTTGGCTAACGCCGTCTGTTAACTAATAAAGCAGCAAGGGCAAATGAGTCTTTCTACCCTATATCATATAATAAAAGAGTTAATTCATCAGACGTCACCCATTTTCTTTTCCCCCCAAATTTCCCTCACCTAACTTTTCATCTTCCTAAAAAAACGAAACCCTTAATCTGAAAAGGGTAATGCAATGGTGGCGTCTACTAACCAATGGTCAATGCGTCAGTCAAAGGATGATATTGATGTCTATTTTTCTTACGGTATGATACGGTTTTTAAGTTTTTCCTATCAATATTTGAATAATTTTATGGTTGTTTCAATGTCATTTGATCATTTACAAGTTATTATTGAATTTTGGAAGGAAAACACTAATTTCCCTCATTTTAACGAAACCCTAATTTTTTTATTTTTTTGTTTTTGATTTCACAGCTAATAGAGAGGAAAACACAGATGCTCTGTTTTCGTTGAAGATTAATTATGTTGGGATCTTCACTGATTCACCTGGTAGGATTTATGCAAATGGTGACTTTGCTTATTTTGACTGCATTGATATTGATGAGTTCTCAATACATGAGCTTAATGATATGGTTAAGAAATTAGGATTCAATGGTGAAACCATAATGTACTATAGTTTTCTTAGGCCTGATATGAACCTAGACAATGGATTATATGCTTTAGGAAATGATGATGATGTTAGACAATTGGCCGAGTACATTAGGGTTGGATATAAGCTGATTGAGGCCTTCATAGAACATGATGAGACTACTGTATACACTTATATAGAGGCTGCCTATAACACACCATCTAAAAGGTGTTTCATTGTGGAACTGCCAGATCACGAGAAACATAAAAATGCACAACCTAGTAACAAGAAACATAGCAAATCAGTTTCAGGGTCTTGTGCAAAGAAATTAATGTTAGAATGGAAAGAGGACAATGCAAATGTGACTGGTGAAGGTAGTTCTAGGAATGAAAAGATAACTAACTTTGCCCAGGATTTATACTCTGATGCTTTCATGGGAGAAGATAACTTTGATCCTTTTTATGGTTTAGATGATGAAGTAGTACCTGAAAACATAAGTGAGGAAGTAGATGTAACACAGGAAGTAGATGTAACAGATAAAGAGAATGAAAACAGTGATGGTGAAGGTAGTGACAGTGATGTGTTAGTGGATGAGGAAAATGAGTTTGTTGATGTACAAGTTGACATGGAGGATTTTGACAGAACAAATGCTAAGACAATGGGAAATGAGTATACACCAGAATTTAATGCAGATGATGAATTGGATACTGATCTGGGAATTGATGGTATAGACAATGATGAGTTTGAGAGTGCTTCTGATGAAGATCCATTAGACAGGATTAGGAAAAGAAAACTTAAATAAGGAGACTGGTGAATTGCTTAAAATCAAGCCCTTTGTAGCCAAAATTCCCATGGGTGGTTCAAAAGGGAATGGAAAAAACAAAAGGGCTTAGTTAACTATGAATGCAACCCATGTAACCATCTTTAATGAACTAGAATAAAACTGCTGTAATCCTAGGAACTATGTTATTTGACTTTTCAAAGTCAATTTTCATCTTTAATGAACTATGTTAGTTAACTATGAATGCAACCCATGTAACCATCATTTGCCCCATTTTAAACCAACCCATGTAACCATTACATTTGACTGATTTTTACCCAACTCATTGACCAATAAGTAAACACAAAAATAGAAACTACATAACAACCCATTCATTCATTAAAGAGTACCAAAATACAAAACATAGGTTGTTGTTACAACTTAAACAACTAATAAGGCCAACAACTAATAAGGCCAATGATTGAACAAATAATTGCCCAACCAAGCCTTCGATGATGATCAAAGGAATAATGGGGTGTTGAGATTGCGCCAAGCTTGTTCTTAACCTGAAAATAAGAAATACCGAAACACTACGTTAAGTGATTGCGCAGGGGTTGGACCCTGCGAACCACCTCCGGCGTACGAGTAAGTATGTGTAATCGTTTGAGTAGGTTGTAAATGACAAGAGTGAAGTTAACTTACATTGTTCATGCCCGACTACGCTATTTATAGGGGAGAAATAGGACATAGTGGGCGGTTGCACATTGTTCGGAGATCATGGGGGCGTCCCATGATTTTGTGGTAACCGCTAGGGCTTTGTAGCCCACGATCTCTGTTTTGGCGGGAAAGCCAAAGGGAAGAGGAGACGTGGGTTTGACCAGGTCAGAATGGTCCTTCGTGCTAGTCCCTTCGATAAGAATACCCCGAAGGGCTTAGGGCTTCGATTGGCGGATTCCCACATGGTAACCAGTTCGCAGGCGAATGGTTTTACGCCAATGAAACGTGTTAAGGAGATTAACCTGGGCCTCCGAAGAGAGGGCTTTCTACAGGCTCGAAGGGGAGTCCTTCGACCCGTTAGGAGGGTACATCATCAAGCCCCCCAGTCGAAAGTGATATATATGTACGAGTATATATTGCATTCGACTCAACAAATCGAACATGCCTTATACTCCTTGTATAACACTAACTATGCAAAAAAGAAAATAAATGTTCAACTAACCACGCATTTAATAATGCGGATTAATCATGATTACTCCACTTGGACTGCCATGGCTACTATCTCGGTATAAGTAAGCGTCCTTTCAGAATTTAAAATCAATTTCACATCCGCATAGATAGCAGATTAGACACGTGTTCGGTCATGATTAAAAATATGATGGGTATTTATTCTTCGATACGGTAAAACCCTAGAATACTTTTACCTCCGCCCAAAATATACACATTGCTCTGCAATCTTGTGCTTCCGTTGGAACGAAAAGGTAAAATTCCAATAAACCTTCCTTGATCTTTTATTCTTTTAATATGAGCATGGCCGCTAAGCGAATTATTAGGCAACAGACCTGTACCTTGTCGAAACAAGCCCTATCTGAGTTCCTGCTTGATTACCCTATACCCTCGGAGTACCAAATCATGCTCCCTAGTAAGAAACAAAATATTTTCGATGCTCCCGAAGGGTTTGTGGGTTTGTATGTGCATGCATTCACTCAATCGAATCTTAGGATACCCATTCATCCCTTGATTTTAGAGTTTCTACAATACTATCAGGTTCATATTTCTAGGTTAAACCCTTTTGGTCTTGCTAAGTTGACCACTTACATCGTAATGTGTAAAGCGTACGGCTATGAACCCACATTGGAGGTGCTTAGGGGTTTTGTTAATCTCTATCCTGGTGGAGATTGGGTAACCATTGCCAAAAGGGGTGAACATGACGTGCCTGTTCTTGTGACGAAACCCTTTTCAAATATTAGAAACTGGAAATGACAGTTTTTCTATGTTGAGAGTACCATCATACCTCCTGAGTATCCAGCATTGTTGGATGAAGCAAACATGTATGATGAGAAGAAGTACAATGACCCTCTTCCCTATGAGATAAGGAGCGACCCCTTGTACCAGCGTCTCGCACGCCACCCTGCTAACGTCCAAACGTTTCCGGAGCCTATATTGTACATGGCTGGTTTAAGTGACAGCTGGGACGGGTCTCCGTCATCACCTGAAATAATTTGTGAAGGAAAAAGTATGTATATATCTTATTTAAATAATTTAAATAACTTATCTGTTGATATTCATCTCCTTTTCGTTTGTTTGTGCAGAAATGGCTTTCAGAAACTTTGTTGTGGCCGGAGGTGCCAAAGAAGTTAGCTTTATGCCGAGGGATCCTCAGGATACAAGTTACGGAGTGGGATCTCCTTCTATATCTGTCAATAATAACGATGTTGATGTCTCTCCACCCAAACCTCTTGTTGTGCTTCCCCCAACCAAACCCCTTGGTACTGAGGAAGCCCCCCAGCTTGTGGAGGATGTTGGTGACTCTGATGATACCCCTTCCGGAAGTGATCAGCTCAGGATCGCAGGGTCCTCCGGTATTGCTGATAGAGTGAGAACAAGGAAAGGTACCAGTGCCAAAGCTGCAAAGACTGCTCCAAAAAGGAAACCCAATGTTCCTACCCCCTCATCGAGGAATGTCAAACAAAAAACAGAAAAAGCTCGTGGGAAAGCCATTATGTATGCGCCAGAGAGGATGGTTGATGAAGATGACATCCCTGGTGAGTAAAAGTTCTTCGAGTCCTCCTCCTTTTCCATCGTATCACGTATTTGGCTTATATTGTTTTTCTCTCTCTCTTCTTTTTTCTTTCTTTTTAGGGTTGCCAGATGCGAAGGAACTGCCCAACGCCCTCTCCTGCCGCTTGCTTGTTGAGAATATCACTCCTGCCTCTTGGAGGAGTAAAATGAGTGAGATATCCCTTGAGAAGCTTTGCGATCTTAATGACAAAAGTTATATCAGGCAAGCAATGCTGGACAGCCATCTTAGCTTTCGTACAAGGGGATTGCTTAACAAGGTCAAGGAGGCGAAGGAAGAGGTTGCTGTTGTTGTGGCCAGAGAGAAGGAAAGGGAGAAGAGTTATGCTGAGTTGGAGAAAAAGTGTGACGAAGCCATGGCGGACTTTGAAAAACACCCAAGGTACGAGGCTCTGCGAGCCAAGTTTGATGGTCTTGAGGAATAGTTTAGGGAATCGCAAGCTGAGTGTGGTAGGCTAAAGTTGGAGGAAGCTAAGGTTGTTGGTTATGAGAACCAGGTGAGTGCCCTGGAGTCTAAATGTACTGGTTTGGAGGCTGAGAGGGTCAGGTTAGTGGAGCAGGATGCCAAGCGCTGTCAAGAGGTTGATAAGTTGAAGCTCGAATGCCAAATTCTGAGAAAAGATAGGGCTGAGGTTGTATCGAAGGTTGTTCCCTACATTGCTATGGAGTTGTACCATAGCGATGAGGTGGGGGAGGTTGTGGGAAAGCTAGTGAATGCGGCCATATTCCATGGCAAATGCACAACTTTGGAGGAGATTGCTGAAACCAAAAAACCAGTTGTGCTTTCGGAGGTACCATACTATCGTCCGAATTCCATGCGGGAATATGATGAAGCTGGTAACGCATTCACCACGGCAGTGTACCCCTTCCTTGCCGAAGCAACCAAAGATCCTTCAGCCTCCATCGAAGATCTCCTCTCTAAAAAGCCAAAGAGCATACAGCCTCCGTCTCCAACCAGAAGGTCCTTGTCTGAGAAACCTAAGTGTGCAACCCACCAGGAGCGTCCCAACTCTTCCAAGAACAATTGAAGGCTGCCGTGTTGGCAGTAATTTGGTCCATAAGGGTGACATGTACCCTTTTTAAAACAATTTATCATGTTTAAAGGCTCGTGCCTTTGTGTTTGACAATTTATGATCTCTGTGCTTGTTTGAACAATTTATCTTTCGTGTTAGTGGGCTTCGACCCATAACTTTAGACAATTGTCCTTTTTGTGATTATGATAGCTAAGACTGTGCGTAGTCTTCATTAATGCTAATTTAGTGGGATATGTCCCACTTTTATTGTCATGTTTATCTTCTCTTACGCTCATTTCAAGAACGTAAACATACAACCTAAGGTTATAACCTTATTGTGTGTATTTTGGACCAAGATTTTAAGCAATCGTATAATTTGACTGCGACAGAGGGTCGCGACCCACTCCGTCTTTATCCTTAAGTTGCAGAGGGCTTTTAATACCCTAAGACTTCATAGGAAAGTTAATGTGAATTGTAATGGATGTTATTGTTATACAAGACATGTGCCTTGCTTCATCCTTCGACATTGAAACTTGTAAAGTACTTGGCTGAACAAATCTATGTTGTATAAAATGAAACAAGAGATTTTGAGGGAAACATGTTATATCATTAAGTGGGTAGGGAGGATTACATCATTTGAAGAAATGAACACTACGACACCTACCATTAATGCTTCTGTCCCATGTGAGAAGATTGCGTTACATGAAATTGAAAAAACAACTAAGTGCTTTAAAGAAGGTAAGTTTTTATATGTAAAACTTACGAGAGTTGGTGTCTGATGCGTGGTTTTGCGACCTTACAACAGGTTTTACCTCTCGAGGGATCTCAAGAGGCTTGCAATCCCCACCAGGCAGTGTACCTGACCGATGTAGTATAGTGTAGTGGCAAGTACCGGGGGATTGATCGTTCTTTAGGGGAATAGTGTCGTTAGGATTGAAAAACTACTCTAATAGGTCTAAGGTGAGGGAAGATTCTTTTTGTATTTTTTATATTTTTATAAAAACAAGTAAAATCTCGGGTTTGAAGGAGTGGGCGGAATTAGTTGCTAGTCAACTAACCCAAATAACTACAATTGCAAATAAAATAAAATAACTGAAAATAAAAAGGTTGTGGAACTTATATGGAGAGAAATGTGTTTACTTAGATTTCCTTACTCCCTAACTATCTTTTACCGGTTGATTAGTGTGTATTAATTGCGTGGATGACGGGTGTATTCCTTAATACCAATCGTAGGGTGGCGTACGTACTTCCCCAACTCTATAAGCCCCTACTTCACTCCTATGTCGAGCCGGCTAAGAAGCTCCTAACATGGGATCACTAGAATTCGCTCATGCATTAAATACAACCATAATAACCTTAGTACGCATTGGTTCATGTTTCTTAAGACGTTCAAGCAAGTTGCCGTATAGGAGGTTAGCCAGTTTTCTTAAGCCTAACATCGATAAACAATCATCCAATACAATTAATAACACACCAACAACCAATAATCAATAGTTAGGTTTCATTAGATCTAAGCAAACACAAGATAAATCTAGCCTAGCATGTTAAATAAAAGACAAGAACAAGATATAATCAAACAACACATAGACATATTGAATGATTAATTGATTACTTATCTTCAATTGAACATGGGAGATCCAAGGGTATAAAACCCTTAAAAGTAGCAGAAAAATCGTCTTAGGGTTTCTCCTCACAAAGTTGCACACTAATGACTAAAAATTATGAGAATATATATAGAAAATCAGATCTGACGGCGTCACGTTATAGAGCTGACGCCGTCACCTCGCCGCGGTTAGGGTTTCTTGATGGCCTTCTTGACGCCGTCCCCTTTTAATCATCCAAAATCCTCTCTGGCGCGTCAAGGGTTGACGGCGTCACAATGGTGCTTGACGCCGTCACAGGTACTTTTCCAGCCGATTTTGAGACTTTGTCGTTTTCTTCACTTTTATGCTCCAAAAACGTCCAAAATGCTTCCTTTTCCAGATTTCTTCTCCAAAGTACCTAAAATGACAAAAGGAACGATTTAGGGCAATATTTGATCAAATAAATACGATTTAGGGCTTAAATGACCCCCTAAAAGCGGTACACTTTTCGCTTCATCAAATACCCTTACACTTGAGATTTGCTTGTCCTCAAGCAAATGCGCTTTTATTCTAATCAAAATACAAGTTAGGGGTCATTTAACGCTAATATAAAAGTAATTACAACAAATAGTCGTTCCACTTTAATCATAATAAGCACGGAGATTACAGACTAGCACCTCACAAGTAGTGTTTAGATACTCACATCTCTCAGGTGTCATAAAAGTATATCTCATAAATGAAAATGAATAATATCTTTCACTACCTGTCATAGCAAATAGATTACCATAGGCTTGGGAAAGGATCAAAAACCTCATCCACTAGGCGTAAGCACCTAAGATAAACTATCAAAGAGGGCTTTTAAACGGGTCATAACGTTAGGTGTAGGGATATGATAAACATGGTTTTGTTGGATAAAGGATATTTTACTGGTGGCGAGTTAAAGATCTTGATTAATTACATGTACAATATGGCGTTGCTAAGCCAAGACTAGACTCGACTTAAGCTAATGAAAAAAATAACAAAAAGATAAAATAAACATAAAATGAAACGGGATGGTAGTCCGTATGTTTTTTCTACCTTTTTTTTTTTTTTTTTTTTTTTTTTTTTTTTGCATACACTCTTTCCCTACCATCCAAAATAATACATCGTAGGGGGGTTGTATCCCCCTTACACTTGAACTTTTACATAACTTTACAATTAACTATTCTAATGACTCGAATTAAGATAATCGAAACACTTGGAGTAATTTTTAAAATATTTAGCACATATGGGGGTAATAATGTTGTTCTTCCCCATTACTCCATTACACTAGTACTTTACCCATGAGTCCCAATCGTCCCAAAACAATATGTACAAGGATATGACTCGACTTAGCAACCATGTAATCAATTAGATAATTAACTTGGGGTTTAAACAAATGTTGTCACAATAATGCACTAAAAATGAGTGCATACAAGGTAGGCTAAGGCGATTTGGGTGTACATTTAAGTGGGGTGTAAACAAATTCTTACTTTAAGTAAAATGCTTAAAGTTAGAAACGAAAAGATAGGCTCTGAGGGTGTACTAGGGGTATCGTGTACTAAAAATGAGTACAACGCAAAGGGTGTGGGAGAATTACTTGACCAATGTAGCCAATGTAATTATAACAAAAACACAGTTGTAAAACAATGGGTTAATCCTAATGCCTCTTATCATGTAGTAAATCTAACTACACGAATGTAGTCTCACTTGTGGCCTCGGAATGGTCCTAACGCAAGTTCTAGAATCTAAGTGCTACCGGTACACACATCATAGCATAAATGCTTTTCCTACCAATTCTAGGGGCGAACCTCAAATATTTGGGGGTGGAAAATTTTTTAGTGGTACGGTTTTGTGCTAGTCATATAACTCCTATCCGTGAGACGCTCATTAAGACCAAAGTTTCACTCCTATATGTTGTAAAAAATTTTAAATTTGGCACTAAAATTGCCTTAACAGGTATTTCTCTCAGTTTTATTACACATCTACCATTAAACAAACGAAAAATCAAGCGTAATAGCATTCTCTAAGGTATCGTACTTTACCCCCCCTTACACTTAAGATGAACATTGTCCCCAATATTCAAATAACAAGATGTAAAAGTAAATAAGGTAAAAGAATGAAATCAAATACTCCCCTGATTCGCTCGGTGGATAAAGAGGTAACATGGTTAGATCTTCTTCCAAGGTAATGTTGAAACTTCAAGATTAAAGCAGCGCCAAAAGCTAGATTCCACATACATCTCCTTATCCAAAATAACCTGTTAAACCTGAGAAAACAAACACGAAAACTTGCATAACATCGGCGGGATAAATCTGTATAAGGATATAATGCTTGTGGAATGATTATTTTGCAGATTCCTGGAGTTTATAAGTTAGAGATTTAATAAAGCATTTTATGATTCCGGAAGAAAAACAAAACTTTCAAAAAAAAAAAAAAAAAAAAAAAAAAAAAATCCAGAAAACTGTTCCTGACGCTGTCAGACTGGGGTCTGACGCCGTCAGAAGTGATCTGACAGATTTTTCATGTTAAGTTTCCGGAAAATTTCTGGAAAAACTCAATCCTTATTTCCTGGAAATCCTGCAAAATATCATTATGACTCGATACAAGCATTTGACTCAAACAATTACTAATATGTATGTTAATTTAATATTGTTATGATTCATGTTCATTTGTTCTAATAAACCGATTTGGATTTCCCTTACACTTATCTTTTGCAAAATACCTTTATATGTAGTTAAGACAAAGTTAAAAACAAGATAAAGCATTTTCACAATTTAGTTTCGAACATGAATCAATAATAATAAAAATTAAACATACATACGGAAGCAAATAAAATCAAACAAACAAATAAATAAACACACAAAGCAAATAAAGCTTGGGTTGCCTCCCAAGAAGCGCTTTTCTTTATTAACGAGTCTTGTAGCTAGACTCAAAGTCCTTTTAACCTATGTAAGTGAGATCGTCATCGAGGACATCTTTAGGGTTAAGCTTGGATTGAAGTTTTCTATTGGTCCGCATAGTACGATATATCTTTTCAAACCTCTCTCCATCCGGGTCATACAATGTCATCTTAATATGCCATGACCCATCTCCATCTTTGGGTGGTTTGTCCTAATCCCACTTATGATCATTGTCTTCACATGTCCACCTATTCATCCCTAGGTTAATTGGCAAAACTCCTAGGAAATCAATCATCTTCCTAAAAACTAGAGGGTCTTCAAATGGATCCAATTCGGTGTCCCTAGCCAAGAGTTGTTCTACCGTATGTGTTCGGCTCACAAAGTCCTCTTCTAGGTAAAATGGGCGTTGGGGTCCTATGAAGTCTCCATCGATCCAGGGTCCATATCTAGATGGTCTCCTATTTAATTCTAACCAATGGGGTGTTGGTTCCTCACTAGTATCATAGGCATATTTCTTCACATCATAGACTGACCAAGTATCACCTTCTCCTACCGCTATCTTAGATTCCTTACAATCAATCATAGCACTAGCGGTCGCCAAAAATCCTCTACCTATCAACAAGGGGCATGTAGGGTCGCTAACCATATCAAGGACGTGGAAATCGGCTAAAATGGTTAGTTTTCCTATGTGTACTAACACGTCCTTGACTACTCCAACCGGGTAAGCAACACTTCCATCCGCTAAGCCTATTATTACCTCGGTTTCTTCAAGTTTCCCTAGTTTTAGAGAGGTGTGGAGAGGTAACGGAAGTAGGTTAAGGCTTGATCCAAGATCGGCTAATGTGTCATAAGCCTCCGAATTACCGATCTTGCAAGGTAGAACAAATAAGCCCGGATCATCTAACTTCTTAGGTAGTTTGTTTTGAACGAAGGCGGTCCCTTTGTCACCTAACTCGAGCTTCTTCTCATATTTTTCTAAGAGGGCATTATAATAGGGGGCTCGTGCTAATACATCAATAACCGGACGTTCAAGGTGGGGCTCCTTGAATTCTTCGGCAAGGTTTTGAGTGGGAGGTGTTTCAACTATGTTGTTGACCAATTTAGTGTTGGATATCATAACTTCTTGGTCATTTTGAACGACTTGGGTTTGTTTGAAACAAGAGCTCATGGAATTGACCGAATAATATTGTGGACAAGAACTAGGAGACGAAACCGATGAAATGGCGTTGATGTTTAGTTTCGGGTTCTTGACTGTGTTGCTAGGGAGTGCTCCCATTTCTCGGTCATTGAGGGCTTTCAACAAAATGTCAATCTTATTGGTCATCTCGCTTTGTTTTTGTTTGAAATCGGCTTCAAACTTTGCTAAACGAGCTTCTTGAGATGTCACGAAGTTGGACATCAACCCTTCAAAGTTATTGGTACTACCATAGTTGGAAGGATTGTTGTTGAAAGTACGGTTCGAGGATGAACCGCTTGATTGAAAACGATTAGGTGGGTTGGAAGAATTGGTTTGTTGTGCGTTTTGGTTTTGTTTCCACCTAAGGTTTGGGTGATTTGTCCATGAGGGGTTGTATGAATCACCGTAGGGGTTTGGCTCTGGTTTGAAAGTGTACCACTTGTCTCCCGCTTCGTCGATACGCGAGGATGCGTAGTCCGCAAAAGCTTGTTCGGGGAGTTCCACGCAATCACGAGTGTTGTGGGGACCACTACATAATTCACACGAAGAAGTGATTTTGTTCACTTGGCTTGAAGGTTTAGGAGCCTCGTAGGATTTCATAAGAAACTTGACTTGGTCTTCAAGTTCTATGATCCTACGATCGGAAGTGCTTGAATTGTTCGAAGGCAAAGATATTGCCTTGACCGTTTTATTCAAATCACGGGGATCATTCCAACTTTCATTGTCATAAAGAGCAAGATCTTCCAGGAGAGCCCATGATTGTTCCGCACTTAGATCACGTAGCTTACCACCGGCCGATTGGTCAATGGTTCGCCTCGTGGAGAGATTGATGTGGTTATAGAAGATTTGGACTTGGAGCCAAAGTTCTATGCCATGGTGAGTGACTTTTTGGAGTAAGTCCTTGAATCGAGTCCATGCCTCGTAGAGGGTTTCGCCTTGACGTTGTTGGAACATCAAGATATCATTCCTTAGCTTGGTAGTTCTTCCTGGTGGGAAAAACTGAGTGAGGAAACGAGTGGTGAGATCATCCCAAGAGGTGATGGATCCTGCGGGTAGACGCTCTAGCCATTGACTAGCTTGGTCCCACAAAGAGAATTGAAAGAGACGCAGTCGGGTCGTCTCTCGAGTGGCAACATCAAGGTCTATGGAATCAACGATTTTGAGAAAGTCCTTGAGATGTTGATTAGGATCTTCGGAACAAAGTCCATGGAATGCGCATCCGCTTTGCACCAACCGGATGGTGTCGGATCGCTAGGGAGTGACATTGGATCCTTGAGTGAGCTCAATGGTGTTTTGATAGCCATGGTGGCTAGGACGGGAGTAGTCTCCTAAGGTACGGGCTCTAGGAGGTGGGTGTTGTTGTGGTGGTGGGTTGTTGGGATCGAGGATATTACCACCTTCCATGATGTCGGATGGTAATGGTTACGAACAAAGAAACGAAGAAAAAAGATAGACTAAAGAAAACCTAGAAAAATAAAATAAAAAATCTCACTAGAAAGGAATCTACTGAGTAGACCTAATAAAATAAAAATTCAACCTAAACAATAACTATTCCCCGGCAGCGGCGCCAAAAACTTGATGCGTGGTTTTGCGACCTTACAACAGGTTTTACCTCTCGAGGGATCTCAAGAGGCTTGCAATCCCCACCAGGCAGTGTACCTGACCGATGTAGTATAGTGTAGTGGCAAGTACCGGGGGATTGATCGTTCTCTAGGGGAATAGTGTCGTTAGGATTGAAAAACTACTCTAATAGGTCTAAGGGTGAGGGAAGATTCTTTTTGTATTTTTTATATTTTTATAAAAGCAAGTAAAATCTCGGGTTTGAAGGAGTGGGCGGAATTAGTTGCTAGTCAACTAACCCAAATAACTACAATTGCAAATAAAATAAAATAACTGAAAATAAAAAGGTTGTGGAACTTATATGGAGAGAAATGTGTTTACTTAGATTTCCTTACTCCCTAACTATCTTTTACCGGTTGATTAGTGTGTATTAATTGCGTGGATGACGGGTGTATTCCTTAATACCAATCGTGGGGTGGCGTACGTACTTCCCCAACTCTATAAGCTCCTACTTCACTCCTATGTCGAGCCGGCTAAGAAGCTCCTAACATGGGATCACTAGAATTCGCTCATGCATTAAATACAACCATAATAACCTTAGTACGCATTGGTTCATGTTTCTTAAGACGTTCAAGCAAGTTGCCGTATAAGAGGTTAGCCAGTTTTCTTAAGCCTAACATCGATAAACAATCATCCAATACAATTAATAACACACCAACAACCAATAATTAATAGTTAGGTTTCATTAGATCTAAGCAAACACAAGATAAATCTAGCCTAACATGTTAAATAAAAGACAAGAACAAGATATAATCAAACAACACATAGACATATTGAATGATTAATTGATTACTTATCTTCAATTGAACATGGGAGATCCAAGGGTATAAAACCCTTAAAAGTAGCAGAAAAATCGTCTTAGGGTTTCTCCTCACAAAGTTGCACACTAATGACTAAAAATTATGAGAATATATATAGAAAATCAGATCTGACGGCGTCACGTTATAGAGCTGACGCCGTCACCTCGCCGCGGTTAGGGTTTCTTGATGGCCTTCTTGACGCCGTCCCCTTTTAATCATCCAAAATCCTCTCTGGCGCGTCAAGGGTTGACGGCGTCACAATGGTGCTTGACGCCGTCACAAGTACTTTTCCAGCCGATTTTGAGACTTTGTCGTTTTCTTCACTTTTATGCTCCAAAAACGTCCAAAATGCTTCCTTTTCCAGATTTCTTCTCCAAAGTACCTAAAATGAAAAAAGGAACGATTTAGGGCAATATTTGATCAAATAAATACGATTTAGGGCTTAAATGACCCCCTAAAAGCGGTACAATTTTCGCTTCACCAGTGTCATGTCCAAACTTGTTCACGACACATTTTTTTTATGCCCTTCGAGCTCGTATGCCTTGTTGTCACAGCATTTTTTGACGCTGGGCTCTTTGACTTGGCTTCGCTTGCTTTCATTCGAAGGACAAATTCTTATATGCCCTCAAGACTTTGGGTAGTTTGTCTGCCCACTTATGCTGATATTGCCCTAGCTTTATCTCGATATCGACGACAATATCCTTGTCAACACAAATGAACCTTTGCTTCACATTCAGGCTTTTGCAGAAAGAGGGGAACACTCCTTCGGCAAAGTGTTTCCCTTCATAAGAGGTGATGACTTGTGGGATTCTGAATCTGAAAATTATGTGTTCCCACATAAACTCTTCCACATCTTTTCCTTTTGTTGATGCCAAAGGCTTGGCCTCGACCCATTTGGTGAAATGGTCGATGGCTATGACCAAGAATTGTATCCCTCCGGGAGCTGCTGGTAGGGGTCCGATTATGCTGACGCCCCATTGACCGAAAGGCCTTACTGTCATGGTAGAAGACGCCTCATACTCTAATGGTTTCCGAGCTTTGGAGTGTGTCTGACATACCTTGCATGTTTTGATTACTTCCCTTGCGTCTTCTATCACGGATGGCCAGTAATAACCCCACCTTGTTACTTTTGAGGCGATGGCTTTAGGGCTTGTGTGTCTTCCACAAAATTCTTCGTGAGCATTGTAGAGAATGCTCGAAGCATGCTTTAATTCTATGCAACGAAGCCAAGGAGATGAAAGACGCCTTTTGTAGAGATTATTGCCTATGAGCCTGTACTGGGGACTTTTGACCTTGATTCTTCATGCTGACTTTGGATTATCAGGCAGAATGCCGCTTATCAAGTACGTTTTTATTGGTGTCGTCCAGTTGGAGCCTTCATCAGATGTTTCACTTCGTGCAATTGACCTGGTGGCCAATACCTCTACTAAAACCTCGCTGGGTAGATGAGCTAAAGCAGTCGACGCTAATCTGATTAGGGCTTCCGCCTTTTTGTTCTGGCTTCTGCGGACATTTGTTACTTTATATCGTTCGAAACCCTGAAGGAGCTTTTTAACTTCATCCCAATATTCCTTAATTACTGGCTGCCTTGCTCTGTAAGAACCCTTGATTTGGCTAGTGACTGAAAGCGAGCCTACAAAGACGGAGAGGTCATGAACCTCCATGCCCTTTGCAAGTCGAAGGCCAGCCAGCAAGGCTTCATACTCTGCTTCATTCTTTGTGGTCTTGAATTCAAAACGTAGTGCATAACTGTACTCCTTTCCCTCCGGATTGGTCAGGATTAATCCTGTTCCAAAACCATCTGAGCTTGAGGCTCCGTCGATGTATAATTTCCACCCCTCCGTTGCTGTCGGGGGTGTTTCTCCATTTTGGTTGTGCCCGGAAGGTGTTTCGTTGAGAGCTTCTACAGATGTCTGGCTTCTGATGGAGCTTGGACTATCACGCCTTGTTAATGACCTCGGAGTTGGTAGATCAACACTTGCTTTGAACTTTGAAGGGTTGGCCTTGATTCCTTGCTTAGTTGGTTCAATGGATTTGAACCCCTTAAGTTGATATTCCTTGCCGTGGAGCTTGTCATCAATCACTGGTGCCTGAGGGGCTCTGGTATTGCTGGAATACGTCCCTTCGAAGACCTTCCCCTCAGCTTTGTGTGGCTTCTTCAAGTTTGCCGTGGAACTTGCTGGAGGTTGCTTTTTGTCTACCACCCTTCGTCCTGTGTGATGCCTATTTGTTACGATATCTTTTTCAACATCCGCACCACTGAGAGTATCCTTCGGAAATCCTTTAGGACCTTCCCTGCTTTTCTTGCTAACCTTCGGGCTGTGCTCAGAAAGTATAGTCCCTATCCCGTAGGGCGTGTGGAATTTCACCGCTGCATGTATAGTGGAAACTATGATACCCATCTTTTGCATGGCGGTCCTTCCTATCAACAAGTTGTAAGGAGAGTTGGACCTTACGATAGTGAACATGAGGGTTTCTGTCCTTGTAAGCTTGCCTTCTCCAATTGTTATTTCCAACGGAACTTCTCCTAGAGGCCACGAACGTTCGCCAGAAAACCCTACTAAAGGCATCTTTGAGTCGACCCTTTGAGACCTGACCGAAGGCTTGAGTTTTCGAAAGAAATGTTCATATATGACTTCACAAGGGCTTCCGCAGTCCATGTAAGCTCCGCTTACTTCTTGGCGAAAGATGAGGACTTTGATAACTACTGGATCATTCGAAGGGATCCTGCCTGTGATAGGAGAAAACGCTATTTCCCTTATCTCGTTCGCTTCCGGCTCCGGTACTTTCC
This sequence comes from Artemisia tridentata subsp. tridentata, assembly GCA_021014915.2. Classification (NCBI taxonomy): domain Eukaryota; kingdom Viridiplantae; phylum Streptophyta; class Magnoliopsida; order Asterales; family Asteraceae; genus Artemisia; species Artemisia tridentata. The sequence goes on from CP139506.1 coordinate 298,859,973, forward strand.
TTTTCGAAGTGGTTTCGCCCCTATGTATCATTAGTATGGGGGCTTCGTTAGGGTTACTATCTTTGGCCATTTGAGTGTCGGTCATCTTTTCTTTGCCTTTCTTTATACCCTTCACCAAATGTGCCAATTGCCCGGACTTCACAGCTTCCTCTATCTGTTTCTTCAGCTCTCTAAAACTGTTCGTGTCATGGCCATTGTCTTCGTGGAAGCGACAGTACTTGCTGGTATCCCTGTTGTTGCCCTTACTTGTCATACGAGGGGGTGCTTCGAAGGCCTTGGCAGCCCTCTCCGTAGCAAGTATTTCCTTTGGAGACTTCATTATACTGCTTAGCAAACCATGGTTGGGGCCTTTGTTGTAAGGAGAAAACCTATCTCTGTTTTTGTTCTTGTTTTTGGACCCTTCCCACGAAGAATGCTTCGAAAACTTGTTGTTGCTATCTCTGTCTACCGGAGCCCTATTAGTGGACATCTCTTTTGCTTCGATCCAAGTATATGTCTTTTCCGTTAACCCTTTGTAAGTTGTCGGAAGGTCAGTGGACAAGAATTCCACCAAACTCCGATTTCGAAGACTATGTACGAAACGCGAAATACGCTGATCTTCATGAAGACCCAAAATCTGCAAAGTCCCATCGGTGTACCTAGTAACGAAGGCCCTTGTGCTTTCGTTTTCTTTTTGTTTGATGTTGTGCACCGTTAAATGAGTCCTCGTGAACTTCTTTTGCTGACTGAAATGTGACCAGAACTTAGCCTTAAGATCATCAAGATTGACGATGCTGCCGGGCTTTTGCCCATTCCACCAGATACGAGCAGAATCCCGTAGGGTGTATGTAAACATATGACAGGCCACTGGCATAACCCATTTTTGCATTTTGATAGCCCCTTCGAACAAATGTAAGAAATTGTCCGGATCCCCCTTCCCATCATAAGTCCCAATGTGCGAGGGCATTTTCAACCCAACAGGCAATGGGTAATCTTCGATCCACCTAACGAAGGGTGTAGCTGAACCCATAGGGTCTGAGTATAGACAGTTATAAGGTGGTGCATACATGGGAACAATATTATATGGATTGTTGTTCGGGGGTATTCCCATAGGAGTTTGGCTTAGGTAGGACTGATAAGGTGTATTCATGGCAAACGGGTAACCGTTTCCCATGGCGTACGGAGGGTACGCCATAGGATGCCCGAAGGGCATGCTCCCATAAGTTTGGGAAAGCTTGGGTTATTAGGCTGTCCATTTACTGGAGGATATAAATTTTGAGGATAAGACTGAGTTTTGAACGAGGGGTACATACCATTGGGAGGAAGATTTCCTCCCATATTAATTGTAGGCGGATTGCCTTCTACGCCTGATGCGTGAGAAGGCTGCAACGGAACCCCAGCTTCAGTCCTTCCAAGATGAGCTGCTAGCAATGGGGGCAAAGTCACTCCCACTTCTTCCCTTCGCTGGCTCCTACCGTTAGAGCCTTCGGTAACCGCCCCTTCCCTTCTTGTCGGAGCCCTCTCGGGGACTCCTTCGAAACCAACGGATCTTTTGCTTAGCCTTCGACCGACTGGAGACCCAATTCTTAGGGCCGATAGGGTTGGTCCTTGGGTCGGAGGCCTAGGTTCCATCTCCATTTCTTCATCATACTCATCACTCGAGTATTCCAACTCCCTTCGCACCTCAGCATTCCTGACTTGCCTGTTACGAGCCCTCAAGAGGGATTCCAACACTTCGTGGTTGGCTTCGACAAAGGCTGGGCTAATGACCGGTTCGGGATTGGCTGATGTCGAAGCATGATTGTTGGTTGTGGTTTCTGGGTGAGAACGTGTTGTGAAAGTGGAAGCGGTTATTGGGGGAAGGTTGTTAGTGTCGTTGATTGGTATTGGTGCCAAGGTTGAGAAACCCGGTGGGGGAGTATCTTCTCTCCCTTGATCCATGCTGGAATAATAGTGAAAGTGGTTGGTTTGTTATAAGCTCGGAATTAACGAGACCAATTGTAGCGGTCCCACGGATGGCGCCACTGATTGAACAAATAATTGCCCAACCAAGCCTTCGATGATGATCAAAGGAATAATGGGGTGTTGAGATTGCGCCAAGCTTATTCTTAACCTGAAAATAAGAAATACCGAAACACTACGTTAAGTGATTGCGCAGGGGTTGGACCCTGCGAACCACCTCCGGCGTGCGAGTAAGTACGTGTAATCGTTTGAGTAGGTTGTAAATGACAAGAGTGAAGTTAACTTACATTGTTCATGCCCGACTACGCTATTTATAGGGGAGAAATAGGACATAGTGGGCGGTTGCACATTGTTCGGAGATCATGGGGGCGTCCCATGATTTTGTGGTAACCGCTAGGGCTTTGTAGCCCACGATCTCTGTTTTGGCGGGAAAGCCAAAGGGAAGAGGAGACGTGGGTTTGACCAGGTCAGAATGGTCCTTCGTGCTAGTCCCTTCGATAGGAATACCCCGAAGGGCTTAGGGCTTCGATTGGCGGATTCCCACATGGTAACCAGTTCGCAGGCGAATGGTTTTACGCCAATGAAACGTGTTAAGGAGATTAACCTGGGCCTTCGAAGAGAGGGCTTTCTACAGGCTCGAAGAGGAGTCCTTCGACCCGTTAGGAGGGTACATCATCAGCCAACAACCTACAACATCTTACTAGTCTAAGATAATATCTTAAACAAAACAAACAAGCAAATTCCAATCCAAGTCCTAATCAGGTATTTCTTGACCCTATCACGATCATCTTGAACTTGTTTCAAATTGGCTTGAAGGTTGTTGATATTCGTTAAGAGTCCAGTTATGATTTGAACTGAACGCTGGCACATTGGGGGGTCCATGAAATCAATAAACCTGCAATCAGAGTTTTATACAAGAAAACGATTTAAAATAATTACCCACTTTAATCAATAATCATTAAACCCTAAAAATCAAAATTTCAAATTAAAAACTTTTACCCTATCAGGATAAGCATAAAACCTTCGTGTAATACCTGAAATTCAGATAACCTGTAAAATTACCTAATTACCCCTGAAATCATAAAACATAATAAAATAACTTATAAAATTCTGAAATGATTCCAAACCTCTGAAAACGAACTATATATGAAGTAAATTAATTTCTGAGACAACATTTTAATATTTTGAATGTACAAAAATTTATTAATTTACATATACATTTATATGTCATCCGAAATAATTAAATTAAATTAAATATATTTATAAAATCTTTTTAATTAGGATATATATCAAAATAATTAAGGAAAATATACAAAAGTACAAATCCTAATTTGCGTAGTATTCTTAGACCTAAAAATCTGGATTCATGCCCCCCAATGTCGGTTCACACTTATAAAAACAAACCAAATTATTTTATTTAAACCCTAAAGTGCCGACACCTAAATAACGATTGAGAAAAATCCCTCAAACCCTCATTCGACTTTCTGGACCTGGGTTAACAATTTTCTGGAGTTTATTGAAGTATAAAGGAGCTAAGAAAAATAAGAACTCGAATTTAGAAGCCTTCGTTTGTTCGTGATAATTGTTTTTGTTCGATTTGTCATCCGAGAGGTAAGGATTTTTCATGCTTAATTCTTACATTCTAAAAATTATCCAGCATTTTTCTGGTTATCTATGGGTCGAATATAACCTAAGAAATATAAGAAACACGAATCATGCATGGTTGTTAAGGCGTACAAAAATAAAAGGGATAAAACACACGTAATTTGTAAATATATGTGATACGAATTTATGGGTGTTATGATTATTTTATTTGGACCTCATATGAAGTATATGATCTGGGAAAAATGATGGAACAAATTATAGAGGCCTAAATATGTCGCGGTAATTATTGATATCAAAAACATACGTAAAATCTAAAATATGCAATACAATTTTTCTGGGCTTGTTTTATAATTTTTACGAGTTCCTTATGCATCATATAACCTGGGAAAAATATTGGTTCGAATTTTGGAAGCTTAAATAAAGTGTGGTTAATTTTTGTACAAACCAGATTTTGGGAAAAATAAAGAAACAAATAAAACCTAATCGGGATAATTAGGGTTAGGGTTTGTGGGGACATGATCTGGTCATTAAATGTGTTTTAAGGTTTTAATAATGATGGTTCAATGATTGGATTTGATTAGGGTTTGGAATTGTGTTTAAAAAGTGTATTCGATTGTTTTTTTAAAGTATAAGGACCTGTTTTGCCAACTTTGAAACTTATGGGATATTTTTATAATGTTATATACATCTGTAGGAATGTGGAAAAAATATAACTTGAGGGTCCTAAGTGTAAATATTGCAAGATAATGAATTAATGGTATTTATAAGGTACGAATGGAAATAAAATAAAATAGAGGGACTAAAAGTGTAAATTCTGGAATCTTGAGGTTATTCTGAGTAAATACTGATATTAAAATGGCAATGTGTAATTTTGAGGATTTATGGGCTAAATATGTAATTGTTATGAAATTATGATTTAATTTATAAGTTTTGTAAACTTAAAGGACCATTTATGTAAATTTTGAATTCTGAGGGATCTGATCTGTAATATACTTAATTCTGATGTTACATTCTATAATTATGTAGAATAAGATGCTTGTTTGGTAAATATGGATATTGTAGGGTTTAATTTGTAAAATATGTAAATATAAGGTTTGTTTTGTAAATATTGAAACTAAAGGGGTATAACTTGTAAATTGTGAAACTTAAAGGATTTAAGTGTCATTCTGTATAAAAGGAGTATTTAAATCAGTAGTTAAGGTATTTTCACTGTGATACCTTTGAATTTAGAATGTTTGCAAGTAAACCCCTAAACTATGTAAACTTGTCATAAATAGCTTTAAACTTTTGTAACATGCTAAAATATACCTTAATCCCATAATAATCCTTAAATAAGGACTTAACTTTATCTGAGATATTAATATATTGCTAAATATGGAAATCTGTTAATTCTGGAAACCTGCTAAAAATAGAAAATTACTAAATCTGGAAAGTTACTAAAAATGGAAAGGTATGACTTGGAAATGTTTTGAGAAAAATTAGTTGTTTTAAAAAGGATGTTTATGAGTAGTGATATGATACTTTATAAACTTTTGTGGAAATTAGTTTAAAGAATATTTTTATGAAAAACCGTTTTGAAAGATTTTTTATGAAAACTATTCTGAAAGATCATTTTATTGAAAACCATTATTAAAGGATTGCTTTAAGTGAACTTTTGACAGGAACTTCTAAAAATGAACTTTTGCTACGAACTTTTAATTATGAATCTTGGTATACTCTTCTGAACCATTTGATAGTCCTTTTAATCTGAACTTAAACTTTTATATAAAACTTAAGCTGATAAACTCTGATTTGAACCTTTGATATTTAATTCTGAAACTACTTGACATGAACCTTTTGCCATGTACCCTTAAGATATGACTTTTGATTATTTTTGATAGTACATCTGACCTTTGACCTACAGTCTGATATCTGAGCCAATCACTAGGCATGAGGGTTTCATGTCCATGTCATTGATGCACCTTTGACATGACTCTAGGGCAGGAGAGTGATGACCTGTTCCGTCCCTTAATTGTTATCTGCTATGGCCATTATGATTATGATTTGTCTGCAGGGGCGTATGGATGCATCCTAGATTTGATCTGTATCTGGTTAATTGTTATTTGCTAATTGTTATATTTATCTGGTGACTGATGGTGTGTGCGATACACGTCTTTCACATATATCTGGGAGCTGATCACTCCAATTTGATACATGAGGTCACCCCTCATATTATCTGGTTACTTGAGAGGTATCCCCTCTAGATTGCTTATATTGTTACACTGTTATGATATTATCTGTTATCTGGGCTCGTGATAGATTTCTGTTTCCTTTATCTTATAAACCTTATTTATTTCCTTTTATTTGTCTCTTTTTCCTTTTCCTTAACCTTATTCCTTATTTATTCCTGACTCTTATTCCTTCACCCTGATTATACCTATATGATCTGTATTCCGGATTTTCTTTGTACATCTATCAGTTACTGCTTTTGTTATCGTTATATCTGTTCACTGAGCTCTCGTAGCTCAGCCGCATTTCTTTTCCTGCGGCAGGTTTTTTAGTAGGAAGCTGGGAATGAGTGGAGAGTGTACCTTTGGACTTAGAAGATTGGATAGCTATTCTGGATTAGAGTTGACTAGAAGATAATATATTTTAGAATTAGTGTTTTTGGAAGTTTTCATTTGTAACCTTGTAGATTCAGTATTTCATTTGTAATCCTTTGAGATTTTTGTATTACTGTAGATGTATGCTTTGTTTTGTTCTGATATGAATCCATTATTGTGATATCTTTACCCTTGTCGGGTTGGGGTGTTACAATTTATGGTATCAGCGCGACAGGCTGCGACTCGTAATACATTTACCCTTGACCTGTGAAGTCTGGACCACTAAGTTTCCACTGTAGGCGCTCGTAGGACAACCTTTGAGAATTTGCTTTAGGATTTACCTATAGGAACTTAATTTCTGACCAGTGAGGAATGGGTAGACTATAAGTCATATGTTTAAGTAGCATTGCTTCCGCATCACTCTGATTCGTGCCTTGCTTTTGGTTACAGACTATTGAAATCACATTTGGAAAATTAGAGCTTATGCCTTGCACCACCTAAGAATTGAAACCTAATTAAAACCTGAAGCATTGAAATTGCATGGTAATTGTCTGACACTATTTGATCCTTGCCTTCAGATTCCGGCTCCAACCTCTGAACCTTTTGTTAATCATTCTGATGCCTCTTCGGGCATTCTGAGAATTCCCTTGACGATGATATACTTGATACATTCCGTTAGTTGTTTCTTGTTTCTAATAATCATCTATGAATCTTCTGACACTATTTGATTTCGTCTTAACCATCCCTGTTCCCATAAGAAGTCTGGTGTTCTTATAAGGATTGATTGACTGATCATTTAATATTGACGACTATCCTCCTATGTCTCACCTTTGGCGTTTGAAACAATTTTGGAACCCCTACCATGATTACCGATTGTTAAACTTTTGCTGCCGCTACCTGATTTTGACCTTCACTTCCGATCTGTTTGATAAACAGTCTGATATCTTTCCGACCATCCCGAAGGCCGTTTAACCCTAATGTGTTTGACACCTTCTATAAATTCATTACCCATACTGGATATAAATGTATCACCTGATACTATTCTGTCTTGCAAAATCCATTACTACTCCTATGAGAACTCTGGTGATTATTAACCATGAATATAGGAAGTTTATTCCCTCCCTTAAATGATGAATCTTAATAGCCAATCAGTTTTCTTTCGGAAGGATTTGATGCAAATACTATCTCTGTATGGGATTGTTAACTGAGCATGATGATGCTGATAACTAATATTTCATACGCCTCACTTTTGACAGTTATACGGTGTTCGTATTACAGATGATTCACAACCTACCTGCCACTTATGCTAAAAGGTTAAACAAAACTTCAACACCTTGAACTGTTCGCTTATCTATCCCCAACACCTTGATGAACCATGTCCCTGACTCTGATATATGAACTATCCGTCTGGTTTAATGACCATATTCGTTCTGCGGAACTGTTTACTATTGATATACTTGATTTCGGAAATCTTTGAGTATTGACTGGCTGGCTCTTCGTAAAAGCTACCATAGACTACCGTATTTGAAATGTGATCCTTAACAATCTGCTCCACCCTACTTTTGTTATGATAACTGTTAACCGCTCAAATCTGTTAAGCTTAAAACTGATATGGAAATACTTACCCCGATCTCATTTGATCGTCAAATTCTCCTGACACCTATTAGTATCCATCCTTAGGAAGCCCTGGCATTGGAAGTTTTGTTGTACAAATTTTCTGGTGCTTTCTGATGAAACTCTTGGGTTTTCCCTCCTGATTGAGAAGTAGAATTGACTTTGAACCGATCTCAGCTGACGAACCATGATACTATTGAAGTTGAGAGATTGAAGAAGCTGATGGAATATGATTTTGTTCACCTCAGTGTTTCCTTGAATATCCCTATTAATCTATGAAGAAGAAAGAGAAAAATTTTGCGTCAGCATGTCGACTATCGTAAACCTAACCGTATCACTACTGTAATCATTTTTCATTTCTGCGTATCAATGATTGATTTGTTCCACCTTGAAACTCTGTATCAGACGACCTCATTTAATGTTTGAAGGACTGAAGAAGCAACCACAAGAACTCCTAAGATAGGAGATGACTAACTGAGAGCAACTTCCGTAAAGTATTTCAGTTTTATTCGTAAAGATTGGTGATGTGAATTAGATATGAAGTCTTCCCTGAAACGATTCATGAAACTGTTTTCGTACTCATTGTGACCATCATGAGTTTTAAATAATGCCAATTGTATTGGCTAATATGAATCATGTTTTCACGAGTATTTGGGACAATTGTCATAATATGACAACATGTTAAATGGAATGACCTTTGTTCTGGAAGAGTAGATTTGATTGGCGTTCAGAGATTGTAGCAGACACCACTACCAGGCATCCGATGACGACAGCAATCTGAGTTGGCGAATTCCGAACTGTGCTAGTAGACCTGTCCAAGACTCGCAGTCTTGCTTCTCTATTCATTTTAGTTGTACTAAGATGAATTGAGAGCAGAAGCAGACTTGAGAATGGAAATTGAGATCATGATTTTGAATGGAAGAAAATTCTGAAGCGAACGTTTGTGTTTGGAAGAATTAATTCTGTGATGGATGAAGCTATGGATGACGTAATTCATTTCCTCTTGACCTATTTAAATTTCTGTTACCTGATGATAAAACCCTTTGAATGATTTAGGTTCTCTGTAGTAATTCCGCTCTGTGTTCATTCTGCGTATGTCGGACGATGATTTTGTTATGTGAAATTTGACGAATGATGGATGATCTGATGTACCAAATTCTGATAGACATTCTGGGACTTCCGTTAACTCTTTCGAGTAGTTAGTTCCCCTCTTAGTTATGGTGTTTGATTTTGATGACCTCTGAGACTGTAGTTGGATTAGGTGGATTAAGATAAGTTGTTCTGTTCACAACTTGAGATAAAGTATGACCATCATGAGGGCATATTTATATGATGCCAGTATTATGACGTCTGGCCAACGTGATAATACTTACATCATATAACGTGCACTTGTTGTGGGCATAGGATATTTCGAAAAGTGCCTTAGAACCTTAGAAATTCTGATAACTGTTGGGATTATCTGCATTAGTGAGACTGTAAGTTCATTCTGACTTTACGCGTAATCTGCTTTCACCGTTATGAGAATTGATACGCCTGGATTCTAGTCACGCATTCTGCTGACCTCTGAACTTCTGATAATAATCTTAGGTTCTGTTATAAAACTTCTTCCAATTGATGTTATCGATAATTTATTTCTGTACATTCTAATCTGATCTGTCATTTCAAATTCTGTGGACGGCATATCCGTCAAAATCCTGTGTAATTCTTACGTCTCTTTAGAGAGAATCCGATTATCATCTATTAGGTCTGGTATGTCTTTGTTTAGTTTCCGTTCTCTTTTCTTTCTGCTATCTGCAAATTTCGAGGACAAAATTTTTTTGTTAGTGGGGAAGAAGTTGTAATACCTGAAATTCAGATAACCTGTAAAATTACCTAATTACCCCTGAAATCATAAAACATAATAAAATAACTTATAAAATTCTGAAATGATTCCAAACCTCTGAAAACGAACTATACATGAAGTAAATTAATTTCTGGGACAACATTTTAATATTTTGAATGTACAAAAATTTATTAATTTACATATACATTTATATGTCATCCGAAATAATTAAATTAAATTAAATATATTTATAAAATCTTTTTAATTAGGATATATATCAAAATAATTAAGGAAAATATACAAAAGTACAAATCCTAATTTGTGTAGTATTCTTAGACCTAAAAATCTGGATTCATGCCCCCCAATTTCGGTTCACACTTATAAAAACAAACCAAATTATTTTATTTAAACCCTAAAGTGCCGACACTTAAATAACGATTGAGAAAAATCCCTCAAACCCTCATTCGACTTTCTGGACCTGGGTTAACAATTTTCTGGAGTTTATTGAAGTATAAAGGAGCTAAGAAAAATAAGAACTCGAATTTAGAAGCCTTCGTTTGTTCGTGATAATTGTTTTTGTTCGATTTTGTCATCCGAGAGGTAAGGATTTTTCATGCTTAATTCTTACGTTCTAAAAATTATCCAGCATTTTTCTAGTGATCTATGGGTCGAATATAACCTAAGAAAAATAAGAAACACGAATCATGCATGGTTGTTAAGGCGTACGAAAATAAAAGGGATAAAACACACGTAATTTGTAAATATATGTGATACGAATTTCTGGGTGTTATGATTATTTTATTTGGACCTCATATGAAGTATATGATCTGGGAAAAATGATGGAACGAATTATAGAGGCCTAAATATGTCGCGGTAATTATTGATATAAAAAACATACGAAAAATCTAAAATATGCAATACGATTTTTCTGGGCTTGTTATATAATTTTTACGAGTTCCTTATGCATCATATAACCTGGGAAAAATATTGGTTCGAATTTTGGAAGCTTAAATAAAGTGTGGTTAATTTTTGTACAAACCGGATTTTGGGAAAAATAAAGAAACAAATAAAACCTAATCGAGATAATTAGGGTTAGGGTTTGTGGGGACATGATCTGGTCATTAAATGTGTTTTAAGGTTTTAATAATGATGGTTCAATGATTGGATTTGATTAGGGTTTGGAATTGTGTTTAAAAAGTGTATTCGATTGGTTTTTAAAAGTATAAGGACCTGTTTTGCCAACTTTGAAACTTCTGGGATATTTTTATAATGTTATATACATCTGTAGGAATGTGGGAAAAATATAACTTGAGGGTCCTAAGTGTAAATATTGCAAGATAATGAATTAATGGTATTTATAAGGTACGAATGGAAATAAAATAAAATAGAGGGACTAAAAGTGTAAATTCTAGAATCTTGAGGTTATTCTGAGTAAATACTGATATTAAAATGGTAATGTGTAATTTTGAGGATTTATGGGCTAAATATGTAATTGTTATGAAATTATGATTTAATTTATAAGTTTTGTAAACTTAAAGGACCATTTATGTAAATTCTGAATTCTGAGGGATCTGATCTGTAATATACTTAAGTCTGATGTTACATTCTGTAATTATGTAGAATAAGATGCTTGTTTGGTAAATATGGATATTGTAGGGTTTAATTTGTAAAATATGTAAAAATAAGGTTTGTTCTGTAAATATTGAAACTAAAGGGGTATAACTTGTAAATTGTGAAACTTAAAGGATTTAAGTGTCATTCTGTATAAAAGGAGTATTTAAATAAGTAGTTAAGGTATTTTCACTGTGATACCTTTGAATTTAGAATGTTTACAAGTATAACCCTAAACTATGTAAACTTGTCATAAATAGCTTTAAACTTTTGTAACATGCTAAAATATACCTTAATCCCATAATAATCCTTAAATAAGGACTTAACTTAATCTGAGATATTAATATATTGCTAAATATGGAAATCTGTTAATTCTGGAAACCTGCTAAAAATAGAAAATTACTAAATCTGGAAAGTTACTTAAAATGGAAAGGTAAACTAAAAATAGTAATCTGAGTTAGAATCTTTTGTAATTCCGTCTTCTACTCCTTTAGGTGTGAAGAAGGAGAAGCCCTGATCTGTTCCATCTTTGCTTGATTGTTTATTTTTGCTTTGCTAATAAGGTACAGATATTCTGCCCTTTTTCAGTAAGGGTGTTTTCTCTCCCTTCCTTCTGATTTAATCTTGTTCCATATTAGGATTCCCTATACCATTGCTATGTTCCCTTCTGTTTGTGAACCTTCCGTGTGATCCCTTTGTTTTGTGAGCCTTCTATGATCTCTCTCATGTTCTGATCTGTTTTACTTCTGAGTTGATGTCCTTATTATAATCCTCTTTGCTTTGAACCTTTTTCATGATTCCCTTTTGTTACGACCTCTGATATAAAAATCTGTTATGTGAAAACCTTTTAATTATGACTTGGAAATGTTTTGAGAAAAATCAGTTGTTTTAAAAAGGATGTTTATGAGTAGTGATATGATACTTTATAAACTTTTGTGGAAATTAGTTTAAAGAATATTTTTATGAAAAACCGTTTTGAAAGATTATTTTATGAAAACTATTCTGAAAGATCATTTTATTGAAAACCATTATTAAAGGATTGCTTTAAGTGAACTTTTGACAGGAACTTCTAAAAATGAACTTTTGCTACGAACTTTTAATTATGAATCTTGGTATACTCTTCTGAACCATTTGATAGTCCTATTAATCTGAACTTAAACTTTTATATAAAACTTAAGCTGATAAACTCTGATTTGAACCTTTGATATTTAATTCTGAAACTACTTGACATGAACCTTTTGCCATGTACCCTTAAGATATGACTTTTGATTATTTTTGATAGTACATCTGACCTTTGACCTAAAGTCTGATATCCGAGCCAATCACTAGGCATGAGGGTTTCATGTCCATGTCATTGATGCACCTTTGACATGACTCTAGGGCAGGAGAGTGATGACCTGTTCCGTCCCTTAATTGTTATCTGCTATGGCCATTATGATTATGATTTGTCTGCAGGGGCGTATGGATGCATCCTAGATTTGATCTGTATCTGGTTAATTGTTATTTGTTAATTGTTATATTTATCTGGTGACTGATGGTGTGTGCGATACATGTCTTTCACATATATCTGGGAGCTGATCACTCCAAATTGATACATGAGGTCACCCCTCATATTATCTGGTTACTTGAGAGGTATCCCCTCTAGATTGCTTATATTGTTACACTGTTATGATATTATCTGTTATCTGGGCTCGTGATAAATTTCTGTTTCCTTTATCTTATAAACCTTATTTATTTCCTTTTATTTGTCTCTTTTTCATTTTCCTTAACCTTATTCCTTATTTATTCCTGACTCTTATTCCTTCACCCTGATTATACCTGTATGATCTGTATTCCGGATTTTCTTTGTACAGCTATCAGTTACTGCTTTTGTTATCGTTATATCTGTTCACTGAGCTCTCGTAGCTCAGCCGCATTTCTTTTCCTGCGGCAGGTTTTAGTAGGAAGCTGGGAATGAGTGGAGAGTGTACCTTTGGACTTAGAAGATTGGATAGCTATTCTGGATTAGAGTTGACTAGAAGATAATATATTTTAGAATTAGTGTTTTTGGAAGTTTTCATTTGTAACCTTGTAGATTCAGTATTTCATTTGTAATCCTTTGAGATTTTGTATTACTGTAGATGTATGCTTTGTTTTGTTCTGATATGAATCCATTGTTGTGATATCTTTACCCTTGTCGGGTTGGGGTGTTACACTTCGACCTGGATTCGTTGGTGTCCATGATGTAACAACCACTGCACGTTTTCCACAATGACAATACACCATCTTCGAAAGGGAGTGGATTTCTCAACAGTGTTTGTATTCTTGAATGTGTTATTGTGTCTGGGTATGTGTTTGATTTAGGTTAGATTAACCCTTTTATTATATGATATAAGGTAGAAAGACTAATTTACCCTTGCTGCTTTATTAGTTAAAAGACGGCGTTAAGCAAATTTTGAGTTAAGGACCAACAGCGTGCAATTGAAACTATTTAGGGACGAAAAAAGCAAAAAAAAAAAAAAAGAAAAAAAAAAAAAAAAAGGGACTGAGAATGCAAGTGACCCCAAACCACAGGGACGAACGGTGTAATTTATTCTTTAATTTAATATGGTTGAACATTAATTTGGACTTTCTTAGAGTATTTGGTATAATAACTCTGGGTTAAACTTTAACACACTGTCACGTCAGCGCCACATCAGTTTTAACCTTTTCACCTTTAACTCAAAAAAACACCCACTATCATAACTCAACTTTAACTCAAATATTTTCAAACTCAACCCCTAAACTTAAACTAATACTTCATTTATTAAAAACATAACATTCATTCTTAAACATATTACGTTACATAGTTAATAAAAAAAAATTACAATGAAAAATAATAATAATAATCTAATAAAGTGATTGTTGATAAAAAAAAATAAATAAATAAAAAATAAATAAATAAATAAATAAAATAATAATAATAATAATAATAATAATAATAATAATAATAATAATAATAATAATAATAATAATAATAATAATAATAATAACGAAATAAATAAAAACACAAGAATAACCAAACTACAACATAAAAACACAATACTAAATCTAGTGACGAGGTTAGAGGTTATATTTTTTGATGATTCGATCTTTTTCTTCATTGATCCAACACACCACGTTTGGATCCTTCCATTCAGTGTCAATCATCAAAAATTTCATCTCCTCCAATCTTGTTATCGTCTCATCTTTTATTTGGGCCGCCCGATACGCCGCTTGGGCGGTTTCCCGTTTCAAACGATACTCGGATGTCATAGCCTCCCCGAATTGGCTAGACGAGCTCGTTCCTCGGGTACTCGCTCCCCCGGTACTTGTCGTGCTCTCGGATCTAGCTTTCTTTGAAGCACGCTTTGTTCCCATTGGACGTGGTTGTTCATCACGACCAAACAACGCCTCGTTTGTTTCGCTTGGGACATCGCCGGTTAAATCAACCCCTTCCGGCGCGTCCCATTTCTTATGAGCCCGCAAAACCTCCCAAGCCTCCTCGTTGTTAAACGGAGCGGTTTTGTGCTCGTCACGATACATTTGTTTGGCGCGTTTAAGGATATCCATATGACTTTCCCCACCTTTTTGTTGGCGTTGGGCACGTTTGTAATAGGCGTTGAACTTTGTGCAATCACGGTTCAACGTTTTCCATTTTTCTTGAATCATATCCTTGTTTCGCTTTTGAAAATTGAGTCTATTAAACTCATTTTTCACCCGTTGCCAAAATGTATCTTTCGCTTGTGAACGCCCCACTTGTGCATCCTCGGTCGCGGCCACATAACACACGGCAAGTAATTTTTCCTCATTTTGGTTCCAACGTTTGATGAACTCGGTATTTTCTTCATCCTCCTCCAATGGTTCGGGGTCTTTCGATTTTTTTGCCTTTCGTTTACCACCCCGTTTGTATGGCTTTGGAGGAGACGTAGGTGTCTCGGGAACATCATGGGTTTCCGTTTGAGAATGTTGTGATTGTTGTGTGAATTGTAGATTAGAGAAATTGGTGTTTAGTGAGTGTTGTTGGCTTTGTTCCCAAAATAGCATTCGTTGATGTTGTAAGTAAAGTTCTTGGCTCGACAAGCCGAGTGGGTTAGGGATTGGGTTGTTGGGTGATGGTGCGTTCGGGTTTGAAGATGACCCGGCGTTTGGGTTATTCCAACAGCCGAGGAGATTCATGAAACTATCGTCGTCGTTTGGGTTAAATTCGGACATTTTTTTTAAGAGATGGAAGTTTGTAATTGAGTAGATTGATTTGTTGAAGTGTGAAAAAAAATATTGTGTTAATTGGGTATTTATAGTGGTGTGAAAATGGTTTTGATTTTGATTTTGATTTATTTATTTATTTATTTTTTTTAGAAACTAGCCGTTTGAATACAACGGATAGTTTGAGGGGGTGCAAATGATTTTTTTTTGAATCTAACGGATATATATATGTTATAGGGGGATAAAGTGATTTATTTATTTATTTTTTATTTTTTTTAGCATATAGCCCCTTAACGCAGCGTTAAAGGGTTAACGCACCCTTTTAACGCTGCGTTAACGCACCCTTTTAATGCTGCGTTAACGCACCCCTTTAACGCTGCGTTAACGCAGAAGGCACGGTGTGGTTAACGCACCCTTAACACAGCCACGTTAAGGTTTGACGTAGGGGTGCGTTAACCTTTGCGTGTGCTCTTATGACCATTACATGTTCATCTTAGCATGTTTCTAGATTCGATAATTGCTTCTGATGATCACTAGCATAATGTTAAAATCTAAAATACAATCCACGAAGATTTATGTTCTCGAGTTTGTTAACTTAAAGGTTTGTTAGTCGTCATAAATTATATACAGTATTTATTCTGCATGGTCATAGTTTTACCGTATTAGAAGTAACAAACTTATTTGTCTTTTTAAGAAATGCATGCAACAACGACAACGATACCCAATCATCCCGAAACAGAATATATGAGAGGTAGAAAGTACATAGTCATACCATTTTCTCATGTTAAGCTTGAGAATTAAGTACCTGATTTCAGAAATGCATATATACAACTAATGCCATTAGCGGACCTAGAAGTAAAACTAAGGTAGTTCCTTTACATGGTTAAGAAGAGAAAGCTAAGGGTTCAAATGATCGGGTCGGTTGGATGGGTCGTGTTAGCTTTTTAGAAGTGATGGTCATCTATCATTATGAGCCTTGTAATAAAAGGTTTCAAGGGAATATAAGTGTGAGAGAGAAATACTATGTGAGAGAGAAATGACTTTCCAGTGCAGAAAAAATGGAGAGGGACATCCGAGAGTTTTCGAACATGGAAGAGATAGGCACATAGGAAATAGAGGGAAATACAATGGCCAGCTATTAGGAACCAATTATACCGGGGGAAAACGGAACTCGTCGGCTTCGTTTATGTTCTTCAACTTTCCAAACGAGTATGGAATGGGGAAACCTTGGATGATATTCAAGAACTACGGTATGGTGTTTGATATGTTCATGGTCCAAAAACGACTTTGCAATGGTCAAAGATACGGTTTTGTCAGATTCAAGTTCGTGAATGATGTGGAGGGCTTGTTACAGAGGCTTCGTCACATTAGAGTCGGCCAAGAGTGGTTGAAGGTATTCATTGCGTTTGACAGGAAACAGGGGGATAGTAAACCCCATCAAGTCAATAACGTGGATGGCAACAGTAATAAAAGAACAATGGATGACACAAATCGACATGGTGGTAGATGGAATATGCGGGATAATCGAAGATTTGTGGACGTGGTACATGGGAAAAATGGGAACGCCGAGGAGGAGGGGTACAAAGCTGGAAAAGAAGATAAAAAAGGACAATGTCCGACTCGTAGAGGTAAACAATGACGAGGTAGATGCTAGTTTCATTAATAGATGTCTGATAGTGGAGACCAAAAAACCTTGTTATCTCCCCAAATTATCCGGATTTTGTGAAGAACAGGGGTTAAGTAATGCTGAGGTTAAATTTCTATGAGGTTTGGAAGTTATGTTGGCTTTCGAAAATGAGGAAACGACAATGAACATACTGAAGAATAACGGGCATGGGATTCGAAGATGGATACGCAAAGTGAGGAGATGGAGCAGTTGGTACAACCCTTCAGGTAGATTTAGGTGGGTCAACATCATTGGAGTACCGATATCATGCTGGGCTGAATTCGTTTTCAAAAGAATTGCACGGGTACACGGTATCATTGTAGAGACGGAAAATTGTAGACTTAATGGCAATCAAAATGTCATCGTTGGTAGGGTCCGTATACACACCATAGCAAAAGATTTGATTAACGAATCTCTTAACTTACAATTTAGAGGGAAGACCTTTAAAGTAAAAGTGACTGAGGAGATAAGGGATATGTTGGGAATGCTCCTAACACGTAAATGAAACGAAATTTACGGGATTACATTAGTTATCTTGTAAGGCATATACGCAGGTACTAAAAACGTCATTATTGTAAAGTGGTGCGTATATTAGCCTATATATACCCCTCCATACTTCCATGGAGGGGTGAGACTTATTGTGTAACTTTACTTTTCATTATTCAGTAAAACACATAGTTTTCCCTTCTCTCTCTAATCTCTCTCACTAACAATGGCTATCTTGCATTTTCATCATGCCCGACCTCCCGAATCACAATAATCAACCTAAAACACGATCCTACAAGTGGCATCAGAGCCTTGGTCGTTATCTTTTATTGATTTTTGTAGTTCGAATCATGTTTTTGAAGCTGTTTTTTCCATGGTTTTTAAACTGATATTTTTTTTTTTCTCATATATGGCGGTTAACAGTTTCTTTTACATGTAATAGTATCAAAGTGGTCAAAAACAAAAAGTCCTAAGCCTTTATTTCATTTGGTTGCGTAAAAACTGATATTTTGTGGTTTGTTTGCCTCGTTAACAGTTTTTTTTGCAACTTATCATTTTTGTGACTTGTTTTGTACCAAAAACCGTGATTATTTGTGGTAAAAAAGAAGGCAAAAAGGTGGTCGGAAAAAGAAGTCGGAAAACAGGTCGGAAAATGGTCGGAAAAATGGGTTACGAATATGTTTACGAATTTCTTGAAAAGAAATTCGTAAGACCCTAATTTTATGAATAAGACCAAAACCCTTATGTTACGAATATCTCTTCAGATCTGTTTACAAATTTCTTGGAAAGAAATTCGTAAGGTTTTACGAGCAAGGTTTTACAAGTAAGGTTTTACGAATAAGTTAATACAAATATCGTCCCAAAAACGTTATTTATATTTTACGATCTTTGCTTAATTTTGTTAATGACAAGTACAAAGTATATCTTTTAGCAAAGCATAAATACAAGCTAAAGTCTTTTAAAAACACATTTGCATTTTACAAAATCACTAGGAATAATAACACTTACATTTTACATTTACAAGTTTCTTTCTTAAATTAGAAACTTTATTTCTTAAATATTAGGATGACATCATGGCATGCATCATGAACACAATCTTAGAAAGATTTTGAGATATCTTGTGTAGATCTTCAAGCCAAAGAGTTGACATTGGAAGATATGGAAAGATATGGCAAGATATGGAAAGATTTGAGAATCTCTTAGCTGGCCTGCACTGGCGGATCCAAACCCATACAAGGGCGGATCCAAATTTAGGGATCCGCCAGATCCGCCAACTGTTGAATCAGTTTGCCTATAAATAGCAAGCTGATCATTTGGGCATTTTCATCACTCATATAGCTTAAATACATACTCATTCATTTACATATCACTAACCCATATCATTCTTTCATTTCATTGATCTTTCCTTTTGTAGCAAAGAGATCAAAGCATATAAGGATCAACCTACTGTTGTTATCCTTTTAGTATAGACTCTGTGTGATTTAGTATTAGTTCACACATCATTGTTTGTATCATTTATTCAGTAGAGTTTGGTTAGTGTTTTATTCCATAAAACACAAAGAGTGTCGGGAGTGGTTGTACCCTTGTGAAAGAACCAACGGGAGTGGTTGTACCCTTGTTAAAGAACCAACGGGAGTGGTTGTACCCTTGTAAAGAACCCGGTTTTTTAGCTTAGTACCGGATAAAGTGTAAGCGACGTGTATAAAGGTTTTTCTCCGCCGAGAAGGGAGTTTGTTTCTTAGTGAAGAAAAACTCTCGAGTTAGAGGCTCGAGGAGTGAAGTAGGGCAAGGAAGAGAGTCCTTGTAGCCGAACCACTATAAATCTCCGTGTTGTGGTTTGATTGTTCCTATCCTTACTTACTTTACTTATATTGCTTGTTTGTGAGTATTTACTTTGAAATCACGTTAAGTCACAAAGCGAATTAATTTAAAAACGGTAAAAACTATTCAACCCCCTTCTAGTTTTCCACAATTGGCATCAGAGCTACGTTACTCAAGATTTTCAAATATATTATATTTTAAAACTTGAAACGATCAATGGATTTTGAAAACTTTAAAGAAGGGCAATCTATGCAAAGACCACCACTATTTGAACCAAATTGTTTCATATACTGGAAAAACCGCTTTGAGACATATGTGAAGTCAAAGGACATAGATCTATGGTATATAATTGTAGAGGGTGATTACAAGCCCATAAGTAATAATATTTCAGGTGGTCGGGATGAAGGTGCTTCTCTTACTCGTCACAGTGATGAGCAAAAGAAGTTGATTGCCAAAAATAACGAAGCTAAAATGATGCTTTACAATGCTTTACCTAAGAAAGAATATGAAAGAGTTTTTATGTGTAAAACGGTTAAGGATATTTGGCAATCATTAATTATCACTCATCAAGGGAACTCACAAGTCAAAGATAACAAAATTGATCTTCTTGTTCAACAATATGAACAATTTGTTATCTCTGAAGATGAGACCATTGATAGTGCGTTTGCTAGGTTTAATACTATTATTACATCTCTTAAAGCACTTGATGAATTTTTTTCTAGTAAGAATTTTGTCAGGAAATTTCTAAAGCACTCCATCCGAAGTGGAGAGCAAAAGTGACGGCTATTGAAGAATCTAAGGATCTTTCAAGCATGACACTGGACGAGCTCATTGGAAATCTCAAAGTTCACGAAATGGTGATGGAAAAAGATTCTGAAATAGTTAAAGGCAAGAAGGAGAAGATGAAGTTCATTGCCTTGAAAGCTAGAGTTGAGTCAAGTGATGATGAAGAGTCTTGTTCTAGTAGCGAAGACGAAGAGTATGCCATGGCAGTAAGAGATTTCAAGAAATTCTTTAGGATACGAGGAAAGTTCGTTAGACCACGTCGTGAAGAAAAGAAATCCTTCCGAAAAGACCTTGATGATAGGAAAGGAAAGGTAGACAAGAAGTGTTATAGGTGTGGTGATTCTAGTCACTTAATAGGAGAATGTCCAAAGCCTCCAAAGAACAAGTCTCAAAGAGCCTTTGTCAGTGGAGCTTGGAGTGATAGTGAAGGAGATGACGACGAGCCTAAGAACGACGAAGTTGCTCTCATGGCTCATGACACAGAAGAGGTGTGCTTGAAAGTTGAGTTAGAACCAGATGAGTGGATTAAAGATAGTGGGTGTTCAAGACACATGACGGGAAACAAAAGCCTTTTCTCTACCTACCAAGTGTACGACGGAGGTAATGTCACATTCGGTAGCAAGCTTAAAAGTAAAATCATCGGAAAAGGTACAATCTCTCATGACTCTCTCACTATTGATGATGTTGCTCATGTAGATAACTTAGGTTTTAACTTGCTTAGTATTAGTCAACTATGCCGTAAAAAGTATAACGTCCTTTTTTAGTGAAAATGGAAGTAAAATACTTAGAGACGGTATAACCGTAGGAAAAGGTGTTTTAAAGAATAACATATATGTTATGAAATTAGATAAAACACCTAAAGACAAACTTGTCTCACTTCTTTGGACGATAACTAAACTCTATGGCATCGACGCTTAGGTCACGCCAATATGAGGTTAATTCAATCCTTATCATCTAAGGAACTCGTTAGGAACCTGCCCAAGTTGAAATATGACCAACACTTTTGTGATGCTTGCAAAATAGGAAAACAAGTTCATAATAGCCATAAGGCTAAAAATATGGTGTCTACATCTAGGTGTCTAGAATTGTTACATATGGATTTGTTTGGTCCATCCGCTATACAAAGGTACGGGGGAAACTTCTACACTTTGGTAATAGCAGATGATTACTCTAGGTATACATGGACTAAGTTTTTGAAAACTAAAAACGAAGCATTTAATAAATTTGAAATCTTAAGCAAGAAATTTCAAAATCAAATAGGAAGTAACACAATGTCAATAAGAACTGACCATGGTCGTGAATTTGACAACGAAATCCAATTCGGAGCTTTTTGTGATGCCAATGGCATAACACATAATTTCTCGGCTCCTCGAACTCCTCAATCTAAAGGTGTAGTAGAACGCAAAAATAGGACAATTCAAGAAATGAGTAGAACCATGTTAAATGAACAAAACATATC
Source organism: Artemisia tridentata subsp. tridentata (assembly GCA_021014915.2). NCBI lineage: Eukaryota > Viridiplantae > Streptophyta > Magnoliopsida > Asterales > Asteraceae > Artemisia > Artemisia tridentata. The sequence continues at coordinate 298,881,569 of CP139506.1, forward strand.
TCAAAAGTTTTGGTGTCACGCTGTAGATACATCCACATATATCTTAAATCGAGTTCTAATTAGACCATTCTTGAAAAAGACTCCATATGAGTTATACAGAGGCAAAAAGCCTACTTTAGGATATTTTAGAGTGTTTGGAAGCAAGTGCTTCATTTTAAACACAAAGGATTATCTCACCAAGTTCGACCCAAAGTCGTATGAAGGTGTATTTCTAGGATATTCACAAATTAGTAAAACATATATAGTTTTGAACAAAGAAACCTCAAGAGTCGAGGAATCATTGAACGTAACATTCGATGGAAGTCCACCTCCCTCTAAGACATCACCTTTGGTAGATGAGGACTTAGTTGAAAGTCAAATGGTTGAAAACCAAGAAAACATTGAAAGTGACAAAGAAGATGAACCGGTAAAAAGAGAAATAGTTAATATCAAAGAAACCAAAAGTCATCCATTAGAAAACGTCATAGGAAAAATCAATGAAAGAACATTAAGGTCTAAAGCCCAAAATGAAAGTAATTTCTTTTGTTTTGTTTCAACAATTGAACCTAAAAATGTTAATGAAGCCATAAAAGATGAATCTTGGGTCATTGCGATGCAAGAGGAATTAAATCAATTTGTTAGAAATGACGTTTGGACATTAGTCCCACAACCTAAAAATCAAACCATAATAGGTACAAAATTGGTTTTTAGAAACAAAATGGATGAAAATGGCATAGTATCTAGAAACAAAGCTAGGCTAGTAGCACAAGGCTACAATCAACAAGAAGGTATAGATTACGATGAAACATTTTCACCCGTCGCTAGACTTGAGTCAATTAGGATACTACTTGCATATGGATGTGCACATGACTTTAAACTATTTCAAATGGATGTCAAAAGTGCATTTCTTAATGGTTTTATTAATGAGGAAGTGTACGTTGCACAACCTCCCGACTTTGCCGATTTTGAAAAACCTAATCATGTCTATAAACTTAAGAAAGCATTATACGGACTTAAGCAAGCACCAAAAGCTTGGTATGATCGACTTAAGACTTTCCTAGTTGACCATAAGTATACCATGGGCCTAGTAGACAACACTCTTTTCACCAAGAAAAAGGGATCACATATTATCATAGTCTAGATATATGTGGATGACATTATATTCGGTTCAACTTGTCAAGAGTTATGCGATGAATTTTCAAAAATCATGCATGATGAGTTTGAAATGAGTATGATGGGGGAAATAAACTTTTTCTTAGGTCTCCAAATTAAACAATTAGAAGATGGGATATTCTTCAACCAATCTAAGTATATCAAGGATATGCTTAAGAAAATTTGGTCTTGAAGATTCCAAACCCATGAAAACACCAATGTCTTCGGAAACCAAACTCACCAAGGATGACGAAAGTGAATCCGTAGATAGCACTAAATATAGAGGGATGATTGGTAGTTTACTCTACCTAACGGCTAGTAGACCGGACATTATGTTTAGTGTTTGTCTATGTGCACGCTTTCAAGAAGATCCCAAAACATCCCATCTTGAAGCCGTTAAACGGATCTTTAGGTACATAAAAGGCACTACACATTTAGGATTATGGTATCCCAAAGGGACGGGAATGGAAACCATAGTGTATGCCGACTCAGACCATGCTGGTGATTATGTTGATAGGAAAAGTACAAGCGGTATTTGTACTTTTGTAGGACATTGTATCACCTCATGGTTTGCTAAGAAACAAACAGCCCTCGCCATATCAACAACTGAAGCCGAGTACGTGTCAGCAGGAAAAGCTTGCCAACAAGCACTGTGGATGAAACAAGCTCTCGTCGACTATGGAATTGTACTCAACGACATTCCCATTCTTTGTGACAACAAAGGAGCTATCGATCTTAGCAAAAATCCAGTCTAACATGCTAGAACCAAACACATAGAAATACGTCACCACTTCCTACGTGACAATATTCAGAAGGGAAATATCTCAATTGAGAAAGTTTCCTCAGAGGACAACATTGCCGATATCCTCACAAAACCTCTCAAGAGAGAACCTTTCAACTATCTTAGACTTGGTTTAGGATTAATGGAACCTAGTGAGTAGATTAAACATTAACTCGAACCTTAGATTAACCAAACATGGCAATAACCAAACCTGTGTTCTGATCCTGCGGATCCAAACGACAACAAGGGTGGATCCCTTGTTTTGGATCCGCCGGATCCGTCAATTGGTGAGCCAGTTTTATATATTAAATAAACTTCTGTACTATTCATCACACTTCCCAAAAACATATCACCTACTGGAATTCGACCCATAATTCACCAAACTCACAATTTAGGCTATTTTCTTCAACCAAATTGAGCTCTAAACATCACTGTAAGTATCCTTATCATGTTTGCATTCCTGATCTGCGTCTAGGATTTCTATTTCATGCACAAAATCAAAACTTGAGGTTTATGCATAATTCTTGTAAAATCATGAAAAATATTTACTAAATTGCATAACAAATCATGTTTTTCATAGTTAGGAATTGCATCTTGTAGTACATTATCATTATTTATCAAAAACCCCATGAGAAATTTTTGCTAAAATCTTCTCACGACTAGGAAAAACGGTTTTTAAGCACATTGTTCATACAAATACAAAAACGTTATGTTTTAAACATCACTTGCATAATGTCTCTTGAATGCTAAAGGGAATACATAATTAATATGTATTTTCGGGTACATTCAATCGTAGCCACATTGAAGTAGGAGCGTTTGGGTTATCTCTCGTTTTATCATAAAACTTGCATAAACAAATTTTCGTGCATTAAAAGGAGTCGAGATAACCGTACCTCCACATTGTCCCCATGTAGGCACACACTAGACATTTATACGTATTTTCGATAATTTCAACTAAACTATATATTTTTCGTATCTAGGAAAATCATGCCTCCCACAACTAATTATGATCACAAAAACACCACCAAATACCTACCCAAACACCACAAAACCAAAGGTCTCACCGAAGCTCAAGTAAACATTTTTAAAGCCTTAGAGAAACGCTATGTTCATGAGGGTAGGGTTGTAGATTCCTCATTCTATGAAGGAACCGTTCTTAGAGAACAACTTGCTGCCATTCGATTCGATAATCTCCTAGACATCGATGAACCCATTATCCCCAGATTTATACTAGAATTTTATGCAACCATAAGTCTTAGCACAGATGACTATAGTCGAATGAGTGTTCATTTCAATATAAACCAAGCCCAGCTCAACATCCCTCTAGATCAATTTGGAGATGTTTTAGGTGTTCCTAGTCATGGAGATTGTTTCTACTCAGACAAATGGTCATTGACCATTCTCGATTCCAACCTTGATCGCATACATCCATACGACACACCTCTAATCTCAAAAGAGGACATCCGTGCCCATCTTTTCAATCCTAGAAACAATCAAACTAGGTTACATCGAGGTCGTCAAGTAGATAGAGATCCATTTGCCATGGAACTAAATGAACTAAAGCCCCAATTCAAAAAGCTCGAGGAAGTTCTTAGGGAAAACGTGATTAGCACCGTAGGAAATAGAGATCACATCAATGCAAGCCTTTGTTACATGATGTATTGTGTGTCAAACCACCGTCCTTTCAACCTTGCTTACTATATCGCCAAAAGAATGGCCGATATTCCGGTTCAAGGCACCACCGCCATGCCCTACGGGATGCTTCTCACCCGTCTCTATAGAGCCTTTGAGCCCATTCCTAGAAACGCTTTAGGATTCGTTCCCGACTACACCGAGATAGAACACACTTTTGTTCCACTTAGTGACCATCGGGTAGCCGTAGCTAGAGGCAAACGTCCTCATCCTCCTACATCATCATCATCATCATCAATGAGCGAAGATGATGGTTTGCCCAACTCTAGGATCTCTCCACCGGAGTACTTAAGTCAACTTCCACCAATCCCAAATGAATCGGCGGAATTTCGGCAAACCAAAGGAATGGTGAAGAATTTGGGGCGTTGGATCATGAAACTTCACAAGGGTTACAAGAAATTGAGCAAGAAGTTAAGTTGAAAGGAGTGTTTGGTTTTAGACTTTATTAGACAATGATGTGTTGAACATGTATGTTTCTTATGACATTATGTTAGTACTTGACATGTGTGTAAACTAACTTGACATTGCAGGCCGATAACACATGTTGTTATCAATTTTCCGAGATTAATTTATGTGTATACGTGTGTTAGAATCTATATATTTAGTATATTTGTATCACATATTAGCTATTACATATGTTTTAGGAGATTTTTCGGGTTTTGACCGAGAAACGAAAAATTTGACATTCATTCTGTTCAGAATTCGCACTTTCATATGGCGGATTTGGCGGATCCCAAATTTTGGATCCGCCTAGTGTATCCTTTGGCTCCGCCATTCCTGAACCTGCGGATTCCACGGCTCCCAAATTTTGGATCCGTCTTTGTTGTCGATTGGATCCGCAGGTGCCAACAGTAACATTTTTCAAAAATCCCGACTAATCCCGATACTTAGATTTTGGATTATAGTTTTTAGAATATTCTTTACTGATCATTGGACTCTTTAGAATGTTTTAGGAAACTCTTAGAACCTTAAGAAATCAATTTCCCACCAAAATTTGAATTTTCAAATTTTCCATGTGAGTTACCTTTCTAATACAAGCAAGGAACCCTTTTATGGGATCCATCAAATCCGTGGGAACATCATATCAACAGATTTTCCACTCACTCTTTGCATTAACTGCAAATCTTCTACAATTCACTCAACTTGAGCTCTATGGTTTGACTTAAATGATGTGACTAGCACAAATTTTTGTTCCAAATCATTAGGAACCAACATTCACCATTGGATTTACATCAAATCCAAACACAACTTTCAAAAATCTTACTATCTATAAATTAGGATGATCAGGATGATCAAAACTCACTCACTCACCATCTTCTCTACATATCTCCTGTACCTTTTTAGCTACATTTCTTAACCATGACAAAATCAAGCAATTCCTCTACTAGCAGACCCGCAAGAAGAACTGCTCGTATTAGTGTTAAGCCTTGTTGCTTCATAAACTTAGCTAACTCATCAGAGGAGGAATCATTCCCTCTTAATATCTCATCTCCCATAAACAAGTAATATTGATCATACACTAAAATACTTGTTTTACTAAGCATTCGTAAGAGTGATAGGTTTCCTCATAGAAAAGCATATTTGTTGAAATATACAGTATGTCTCATTTTAAATATAATACTCACAAGATCTATTGAGGTAAGTAACCTTTACTAGATTCCTTTCTCAAGATATGCAAAGGAGCATTCTTGAAACACACGCGATGTAATAGATTCTACATTGTATCACATTAGAGTGTCTCTTGGTTCTAGGAAACCAAATCATGTTAAAATAACATGTAACAACTCAACAAACAAATATGTTGTCCAAGAGATCATAAAATGCACCATCTCCATCAAATAACCTCTAAATCTCAAACACGAAATTAAAACATTTCGCTTGACTTTGTTAGGAGTTGTGTAAGACATGTCATTTTCTTAACCGACTTTCAAAGTATGGTTAGTTGAGTCATTGTTGGGTTTTATAGATTTGATGTGACAAAATAAATAAAAGAAGGAAACAAGAAGGACTAAAGATGACAAAGAGAGAAAGCTACAATGATACATGAAATAACTTATTCTTATCTCTTTGTAAACCCTAGCACTCTCTATTATATAAAGAGAGGCAGGGTACGTAGTTTAGTATGTCTTCCATAATGTAGTCGATAAATGTGTGTGTGTGTGTGTTCTAGGGCGTAGTTCATTGTAAACGCCTAGAACTAGTTTTCGTGCCTCCAAGATCAGAGGTGTCTTTGATCCTGTTATTGTTGAGTAACCGTTCTATTGTGATCGAATAGAAATTGGAGGTGATTGTGAAGAAAAACTTTGTGTCAATAACTTTGATGTTTGTTTAATTCCGCTGCATATCATGTTATTATCATTGTTATTGTTTAACCCTAGATGCTCAAAACGATCCAAGGAGTCTAACAAACTCCACAATTGGTATCAGAGCTTGGGGAGCTCGTTACCTAGGGATTCACAAGGTTTTTCGTTGTTGAAGATGAGCAGTTTTGAAGATGATTGTCGAAGGAATTTTTTTTTTGGTATCGACAAGTTTGAAGATCTGTAGCGACAACAACATGGTAATTCATTAAATTGATTTTTCTGTCGTCTTTGGATTTAATTGACCTCGTACGTGTGATTCCAGTTTGCTTTTAAAAGAATTAAATTTCCTCGTACTATTTAATGCTACTGATTGTGGGATGGAATCGATTGTCGTTTAGCACATAATACGTTCAAATTAATTCTACAAATTGATGATACGTTCATTCATTCCGAATGGCGACAAAGTTGCTACTGTCTTTAATTATCATAATATGTGGGACCGAATGGAGGTGAGAATTTTTAAAAGCAGCTTTGTGGGATTAATCGTTGGTGTATTTGATTATTCGATTGTGTGTATGACCAATATTCGGTTTGAATTTGGCTTTTACTGATCAATTGTTTACTTCAAGACAAACATGCTGCTGTTAATATTTCATCGTACAGTTAATTGACTTGTGGGGCTGGTATTTAATTGGGATTACACAGTGCTGCTACGATTATCTGATTCTGCTACTAAGTTATTTTACTCTGCTGTCGGTGGTAATTTTACTCTGCTGCTACGTATAATACTCTGCTGCTAGCTTTGATCACTCTGCTGCTCGACATATATCACTCTGCTGCTACGCATATTGATTCTGCTGCTGGACTTACTTTCTGCTGCTACGTTATTGCTGGGTTTACACGATTGATACTTGCATAATTTACGAGCAGTGAGGGGAAGTAAGCATTCGTTATTGGTTTACACATACACAGGGGAAGTTCACACACAAGAGAGTTAATGTACATGCATCACTCAAGGGGAAGTTTATATTGTTTATTCATTCTCTATTTGTTGATAACAAAAAGGGGAAGAAATATTGTGATGGCATGGCATTGATTAAGGGGAAGACAGATTTGTTTCATTCAGGGAGATGATCACATCTCAACTTCTGCTACTTCGTCTAGGGAAGTTCGTACACGACTTTGTATGTTTTGTCATCATCAAATAGGGAATATTGTTGGGTTTTATAGATTTGATGTGACAAAATAAATAAAAGAATGAAACAAGAAGGACTAAAGATGACAAAGAGAGAAAGCTACAATGATACAGGAAATAACTTATTCTTATCTCTTTGTAAACCCTAGCACTCTCTATTATATAAAGAGAGGCAGGGTACGTAGTTTAGTATGTCTTCCATAATGTAGTCGATAAATGTGTGTGTGTGTGTGTTTCTAGGGCGTAGTTCATTGTAAACGCCTAGAACTAGTTTTCGTGCCTCCAAGATCAGAGGTGTCTTTGATCCTGTTATTGTTGAGTAACCGTTCTATTGTGATCGAATAGAAATTGGAGGTGATTGTGAAGAAAAACTTTGTGTCAATAACTTTGATGTTTGTTTAATTCCGCTGCATATCATGTTATTATCATTGTTATTGTTTAACCCTAGATGCTCAAAACGATCCAAGGAGTCTAACAAACTCCACAATTGGTATCAGAGCTTGGGGAGCTCGTTACCTAGGGATTCACAAGGTTTTTCGTTGTTGAAGATGAGCAGTTTTGAAGATGATTGTCGAAGGAATTTTTTTTTTGGTATCGACAAGTTTGAAGATCTGTAGCGACAACAACATGGTAATTCATTAAATTGATTTTTCTGTCGTCTTTGGATTTAATTGACCTCGTACGTGTGATTCCAGTTTCTTTTAAAAGAATTAAATTTCCTCGTACTATTTAATGCTACTGATTGTGGGATGGAATCGATTGTCGTTTAGCACATAATACGTTCAAATTAATTCTACAAATTGATGATACGTTCATTCATTCCGAATGGCGACAAAGTTGCTACTGTCTTTAATTATCATAATATGTGGGACCGAATGGAGGTGAGAATTTTTAAAAGCAGCTTTGTGGGATTAATCGTTGGTGTATTTGATTATTCGATTGTGTGTATGACCAATATTCGGTTTGAATTTGGCTTTTACTGATCAATTGTTTACTTCAAGACAAACATGCTGCTGTTAATATTTCATCGTACAGTTAATTGACTTGTGGGGCTGGTATTTAATTGGGATTACACAGTGCTGCTACGATTATCTGATTCTGCTACTAAGTTATTTTACTCTGCTGTCGGTGGTAATTTTACTCTGCTGCTACGTATAATACTCTGCTGCTAGCTTTGATCACTCTGCTGCTCGACATATATCACTCTGCTGCTACGCATATTGATTCTGCTGCTGGACTTACTTTCTGCTGTTACGTTATTGCTGGGTTTACACGATTGATACTTGCATTATTTACGAGCAGTGAGGGGAAGTAAGCATTGGTTATTGGTTTACACATACACAGGGGAAGTTCACACACAAGAGAGTTAATGTACATGCATCACTCAAGGGGAAGTTTATATTGTTTATTCATTCTCTATTTGTTGATAACAAAAAGGGGAAGAAATATTGTGATGGCATGGCATTGATTAAGGGGAAGACAGATTTGTTTCATTCAGGGAGATGATCACATCTCAACTTCTGCTACTTCGTCTAGGGAAGTTCGTACACGACTTTGTTTGTTTTGTCATCATCAAATAGGGGAAGATTGTTGGGTTTTATAGATTTGATGTGACAAAATAAATAAAAGAATGAAACAAGAAGGACTAAAGATGACAAAGAGAGAAAGCTACAATGATACAGGAAATAACTTATTCTTATCTCTTTGTAAACCCTAGCACTCTCTATTATATAAAGAGAGGCAGGGTACGTAGTTTAGTATGTCTTCCATAATGTAGTCGATAAATGTGGTGTGTGTGTGTGTTCTAGGGCGTAGTTCATTGTAAACGCCTAGAACTAGTTTTCGTGCCTCCAAGATCAGAGGTGTCTTTGATCCTGTTATTGTTGAGTAACCGTTCTATTGTGATCGAACAGAAATTGGAGGTGATTGTGAAGAAAAACTTTGTGTCAATAACTTTGATGTTTGTTTAATTCCGCTGCGTATCATGTTATTATCATTGTTATTGTTTAACCCTAGATGCTCAAAACGATCCAAGGAGTCTAATAAACTCCACAATTGGTATCAGAGCTTGGGGAGCTCGTTACCTAGGGATTCACAAGGTTTTTCGTTGTTGAAGATGAGCAGTTTTGAAGATGATTGTCGAAGGAATTTTTTTTTTGGTATCGACAAGTTTGAAGATCTGTAGCGACAACAACATGGTAATTCATTAAATTGATTTTTCTGTCGTCTTTGGATTTAATTGACCTCGTACGTGTGATTCCAGTTTCTTTTAAAAGAATTAAATTTCCTCGTACTATTTAATGCTACTGATTGTGGGATGGAATCGATTGTCGTTTAGCACATAATACGTTCAAATTAATTCTACAAATTGATGATACGTTCATTCATTCCGAATGGCGACAAAGTTGCTACTGTCTTTAATTATCATAATATGTGGGACCGAATGGAGGTGAGAATTTTTAAAAGCAGCTTTGTGGGATTAATCGTTGGTGTATTTGATTATTCGATTGTGTGTATGACCAATATTCGGTTTGAATTTGGCTTTTACTGATCAATTGTTTACTTCAAGACAAACATGCTGCTGTTAATATTTCATCGTACAGTTAATTGACTTGTGGGGCTGGTATTTAATTGGGATTACACAGTGCTGCTACGATTATCTGATTCTGCTACTAAGTTATTTTACTCTGCTGTCGGTGGTAATTTTACTCTGCTGCTACGTATAATACTCTGCTGCTAGCTTTGATCACTCTGCTGCTCGACATATATCACTCTGCTGCTACGCATATTGATTCTGCTGCTGGACTTACTTTCTGCTGCTACGTTATTGCTGGGTTTACACGATTGATACTTGCATAATTTACGAGCAGTGAGGGGAAGTAAGCATTCGTTATTGGTTTACACATACACAGGGGAAGTTCACACACAAGAGAGTTAATGTACATGCATCACTCAAGGGGAAGTTTATATTGTTTATTCATTCTCTATTTGTTGATAACAAAAAGGGGAAGAAATATTGTGATGGCATGGCATGGATTAAGGGGAAGACAGATTTGTTTCATTCAGGGAGATGATCACATCTCAACTTCTGCTACTTCGTCTAGGGAAGTTCGTACACGACTTTGTTTGTTTTGTCATCATCAAATAGGGGAAGATTGTTGGGTTTTATAGATTTGATGTGACAAAATAAATAAAAGAATGAAACAAGAAGGACTAAAGATGACAAAGAGAGAAAGCTACAATGATACAGGAAATAACTTATTCTTATCTCTTTGTAAACCCTAGCACTCTCTATTATATAAAGAGAGGCAGGGTACGTAGTTTAGTATGTCTTCCATAATGTAGTCGATAAATGTGTGTGTGTGTGTGTTCTAGGGCGTAGTTCATTGTAAACGCCTAGAACTAGTTTTCGTGCCTCCAAGATCAGAGGTGTCTTTGATCCTGTTATTGTTGAGTAACCGTTCTATTGTGATCGAATAGAAATTGGAGGTGATTGTGAAGAAAAACTTTGTGTCAATAACTTTGATGTTTGTTTAATTCCGCTGCATATCATGTTATTATCATTGTTATTGTTTAACCCTAGATGCTGAAAACGGTTGAATTGCTTCCAGGAGAGAAGTTGGGTTCGTGGTATAACCTGTAAAAATGATCGTGTTTAGCCTGAATTAAGCACCACTAGTGATAGTCTCATACTCGTTCTCTAACATGAAAGTTTTTCATTCCTATATTTCACTAAAGATAGTTTACATCGGTGAACTTTATCTCCCGTTAGGATTTCATTTTGAACAAGTAGTAATTAGGATCTTCCTTAGCAAACCTAGATTGCTTGCATCCCACATATGTGTTTCAAAATGATAACATATTCTCGTAAGATATGATTAAATGTCTTCATGATCTTAAATGCTAAATGATTATCATGTTTTGCATGATGTTTGCATTTATTCCTTTTGTGCATTTTACATGATTTGCTTGTAAATTTTGCACCAACACTATGTCCTTTTAACACATTAGGAATTAGATATGCCTATCACTATGAACCCTTAGAAGTCATATAGTCATACACTAGTGTCAAAACCTATAGGTTAAAGTAGTCGCGAAGTTGTCCTAATTCCCTGGTCATCACTTCGCCTTCTTCCAAGTAATACACCCTTTTGTCATGGGAAGGTTAGATACAAACCTAGTTGAACTCGGAGTAGGTTTGACAACTTAAATATTTCATCCGAAATATTCAAGTAAGTTTAACTTGCGATCGCAATTGTTAAATGTCATATCCGAAACATCATATTCCAGCCTTTTAACAATATATGTTAAAACGCTCATCCAAAAGCTAAAAGCTAACATCAACCTTCGGGTGACAAAGAACTCATGAGTTACTATATAAGTGATTAGTAGTTCCTTTCATCCTCGTGTGATTATACACTTCTTAAGATTCCAAATCCTGCTATGAATCAGCACCATAGGCCCTGCGTTACGTCTTTCAAAACCCCATGAAACACTCGCGTCGAAGCACATCGAAATCCGTAAATCAACCAAACCTCTCAAACGAGAATCCTCTAACCATCTTCGTCTAGGTCTAGGAATGATGGAACATATTCCATAAATCTCATGACTTTTTAAATATTTCACTGAAAATATTAAGTAATTCTTCACATCCCTCTTATGACTACTTGAATATTTCACTGGAAATATTGAAGTCATATCTTGTGTCTCGTCTCATGACTTTTTAAATATTTCACTGGAAATATTAAGTCATCCTTCACATCCCTCTTATGACTACTTGAATATTTCACTGGAAATATTGAAGTCATATCTTGTGTCTCGTCTCATGACTTTTTAAATATTTCACTGGAAATATTAAGTCATCCTTCACATCGCTCTAATGACTACCTATGTATTTCCTCGAAAATATAAAAGTCATCTCTTCTCATCTAGTACCGTTCATCTCGTAAAAAGAATTTATTAGGTATAAATTCTCTCCTCGTGTCGAAAAGTCTCACTAAATCAGCGAGATTTATTCGTAAAATCCTCTTAAATTCCAATGACAACTTAGATATTTCATCCGAAATATTTAAAGTATATTTAATTTGCGAAATGCAATTAAATGTCATCTCTCGTTCTCGATCAACGTTCATTGAATCCCGTTGGATTCATTCATAAAAGAATTTATTTGGTATAAATTCCTTTAATCTAAAGTTCAGAAAAATCACAACATATGTGAAATTTCTCTAATTCTGGTCAAAACTGACCTCAGCAGGTCATGGTACCCTTAAATAGGGGACGGTACCGCTAAATTTAACGGTACTGTCGGACCGTTGTCTGCTGAGACAGTTTATCTTGTCATCAATTCTCACTGTTTCAAAAACACTATCGAAACCCACTCGATGTTGTCTTGAACCAGAACCGTCTCCTATCAGAATATATTCTGTCTATCTTCTGATTCCTTAGCTTTTTCCTCTTTCACTTCCGCATGGTACTGAACACACCATATATTTGGTTGCTTCCGTATCCATTATCTTCTCAACCTATCTACACTACCAATGCTTCTTCATCCCACTCATCTCCCACACTCTTCATGCGAATAACCGCTAGGATAAGTTGAGATAACCCTTCTTCATCAACATAGATAACCCTACTAGAACCTTATCACTAACCTCACAACCTTGAAGATTTTATCTTCTTAACCCTTAGGATATCTCCACGTGATCACATGCCTCATCATATGAATGTTCTATGAATATTCACAATGATTGAGAAGAGCTACGTGACTTCAAAGGTGAAGTTTATTGTATGCTATCCACCACTTGTCATGACGTTACTAAGCTCATCGCTTTCGTCAACGTCTGTTTTCCTCTTTACTTTTTTTTCTATTCACATCTTGTTCGGATGGTCATAGATTAAGGGGGAGCGAAAACACACTCATATAGTCTTTCAACAAACACTCTCAAGAACACACAAATGTGGTTCTTATTCCCTAGAAAACTTCCCTTTAGCTGCCAAGAACTAGGCTGCACAAGAAAATTCGTGACTTCCAGGTCATGGTACCGTTAAATAGGCCACGGTACCGTTAAATTTAACGGTACCGTGAGGTATTTAGTGGTACCATGCCCTTGTTTGATGAATTTTCACTGTTTCCTTTAGATCCCTGCATCCCTAACCTCAAACCTGCAAAATTTTGTAAACTCACATACACCCTAAGATTCCCTCACTACACCATAGGACACCAACATCAACTTTAGTTCGAATCCCACAACTCTTGCCTATATAAGGCCTCACCATTGCAAGCTTATCTTGCATCTCATCTTCACACTCAACCCTTATAACTAAACTTCACTCTTGACAGTGATATTTAGTTTGAAAAACCTTCAACCCTTATATCAATCCCACTCAAACCTTTTAGCTACACTTCACTCTTGACAGTGATAGTTAGTCTAAGAACCTTCAACCCATCGATCATCACACTCAAACCTTACAACTATTCCTCACTTTGGATAAGTGATAGTTAGTTCAACAACCTTCAATCCTCACAATCACACGAAACCCTTCATGCACCAAATTATCTCTAACACACAACTAGGATCATCCAAACTAGAAATCTAGAACTTCGTTACCTCAACCCCGTTAGAGATATCCACCCCCAATCCTGTTAGGATCACATGCACAATTTTTTTTTCTCTCTTTTGAAATATATCATGCATCTCATTGTCAGTGCAAACGATATATTAATCTAAACCATCCTAACACCAATCATCTTAGGTAGATGATTATGTTGTTCAAAAGGTTTGTTAGAACTTGCCTTCCCAATGACAACTTGGAAGAAGTCATTTTGTGTGTCAGTCAACGAACGAATCTCGTTCTTGTTAGTGTAATTGATTGAACAATTACACCTTAGGTTGCCAGTCGGGTTGTGACACTCAAGTGTCTTTGAATTGCAATATGCATTCATCTTTTTGTGTCGCTCAACTTTCTTGGGCTTTCTTTTTGGTCTTTATCCTTTTGGCACACTTTCATCACGTGTCTAACTTCTTGCACACTTTGACATGCTCTTCAATTTTTTTTTTATATGTTCTTAACATAGTTTAACCCTTGCATGTCTTGCTATGTGTATTCTATCCCTATAATGTTGCTCCTATTCTTTTATATATTATGTTGCACGAAGCTAACTCTTGTTGTAGGAAACGTTTTTGTAAGAATTTGATCCATGGATCCGTTAGATCCTAAGGTAAATAAATAAGGGGATTCAATCACCATAGGAGAGCATTGAGCTAGGGGGAGCTCAGGGGTATTTGAATACATAGCATGGAGTCGTCTTCACAAGTGGTGATAGAAGACTTTACTGGGATGATGCAAGCTCGCCTTTCCGGGGAGAAAGGAAAGTAGTGCAATAAGGGGGAGTAGGGAGTGAATTCAAGGGAGAGCTCGAGGCAACTACCTTTTTGCTTCGACAAAAGGGGGAGAAGGGAGTGTAAACAGGTAACTTTTACATTTTACTATGTGTTACGGTTTACATATTTGTCATCATCAAAAAGGGGGAGATTGTTAGTGCAAATATTACGATATTTAAACTAAACGGTTTCTTCGGTTTTAATAATGACAAACATGTAACTTGTAATGCATAACGTAAAATGCGCAAGTTACTTGTAAACATAAATCATCAATGCATACTTACATCAACAAAGTCGTAGATTTCCATCCCGACGTAAATCACTCAAGGTATGGACAAACAAATCTACTACTTGACAAATGATCAAAGGATTATATTTTTCTAAACTTCACATTTTTATGAATGTGACAAAACATTTTTCAAAAATACATTTTACAAATTATTTTTGAATTAGAAAGAAATGTTTTATTTGGGAAAATCATTTCAAAAATAGTAACAGCTATTTTTCCCCCCAAAACAGCTCCAAACATTCCCAAATAAACCTTCCCCACTAAAAACAAATGGAGGAGCGTCCACGGTACCACTAAAGTACCGACGGTACCACTAAATTTAGTGGTGTTGTCCCTCTGTAACGGCTAGTTTTCTCTTTGCCTATAAATAGTGGACCATTTTACACTTCCAACTTGATTTTTCCAGTCAGTTTTCTCTGGTCTAATCCCTCCTCACTTAGATCACTTTCTTTGATCATTTAGAGAGTCTTAGTTTGTTTAAGAGTGATCCTTTCATCCCACCAAGAGATCACCTTCATTCCTCTTCTAGTGCAAGAGAAGAACACATAGTATCACAAAGATACAAAGTGTTGTAGTTGTAGTTTGAGCACTTGTAACATTTGTTACACACTTGTTGTATCTTTGTATACATCAAGTTCATTTTTCTTTTGAGGGTTTGTGAGAGAAGATCATTGTGATCACATAGAGATAGTGAATATCTCTTGTAGCATGTGAGCTAGTGTGTTGATCAAGTTGATCAAGGGTAGATAGGGTAGATTGAGTCAGGTGAGGGTTGATCATTGTGATCTTGTTGAGATCTTGGAGATCTCTTGTAGCTTGTAGGCTTGTGTGTTGATCAAGAAGATCAAGGGTAAATCGGGTAGATCGAGTCAAGTGGGAGTAGATCATTGTGATCTTGTTGAGATCTTGGAGATCTCTTGTAGCTTGTGGGCTTGTGTGTTGATCAAGAAGATCAAGGGTAGATCGGGTAGATCGAGTCAAGTGGGAGTAGATCATTGTGATCTTGTTGAGATCTTGGAGATCTCTTGTAGCTTGTGGGCTTGTGTATTGATCAAGTGGATCAAGGGTAAATCGGGTAGATCGTGAGTAGATCATGTGGATCGTGGTAGATTGGTACTAGCTAAGATTAGTACTCGACATTTAGCTTAGTGTCGGAAATAAGGATAAGCGACGTTGTACAGTTTTCTCCGCCTGAAGGGAGCTTGTTGATTAGTGAAGTAACTCTCGAGTTGGGTACTCGGGGAGTGGAGTAGGGCAAAGAGGAGCTTCATGACCGAACCACTATAAATCATCGTGTCTGGTTTGCGCCTTCTTACTTATCTCTTTACTTTTATTTTATTCTTTATCGCTTTATATTTATATTTGCATTGCGTTTATGTTTGTGTGGCTAGTTGCTTATGTTATGTTTATTATGTATGCGTCATGGTTTGATTGTGCTTGTGTTGTAGTTTACTTTATTCATCTCTAGATGCTATATGATCATTGTTGACACTTTTCATATTACGTCACACTTGATCGGGTGTTTGATAAAAAAAGTTTTTAAGTTTTTAAATGGAAACGTATTCACCTCCCCTACGGTTTCCACATAGTCGTAGCCCTTTTGGGTCACGGCTTAACCATTTAACACCTACACTATCCAACACTTATCTAACATACGGCCATAGCCAAATTAGAGAAAAATCTAACCATTATCCTTGGTTGTAACTCATTGAGTCATGGCTCGACTTTACTCGAGCCTTGGAGCTCTTGACTCAACAACAAACCGAACCAAATCCAACTTTCAACACAACACAACCATGCCATGCCGTGACTCATTTGAGTCACGGCCCGAGTCTACTTGAGCCAAGAGGCTATCGGCCATAATAATCACCAACATAACCTCATCCAATATCCAATCCAAACACGGCAAGACCATCAAGGCTATGCCGTGACTCATTTGAGTTACGGCTCGAGCTAACTCTAGCTAATAGGCTCTCGGTTCAACAACAACACAATTCCAAACCTCAGCATGGCACAACCACTAGGCCACGCCGTGACTCATTTGAGTCACAACTCGAACCCAACTCGAGCCAAAGGCTCTCGGTTACCACAACCAATACAACCAATATACAAACCAAATCCAAAACTGATTACAACAAATCCAAATAAAAAATCCAACAAATCCAAATCTACACAAATCAACACCATCACTGCCTCAAATCCCTAAATCTAATCCTAACCCTAGACCTGCCGTGACTCACTGAGTCACGGTTAAAGCTTCATACGAGCCATGGGCTCTATGCTTCAACCACCATGGATCAAACATCGAGACATCAATGATTCCAAATCCGAATCCAAGCTACAACAATAAAGAATAAATTAGAAATAAAAGAAACAAATAAAAATAAACAACTCACCCCGAGTCAACTCGAGTTGACTTGGTGAGTCACCCAACTCGGAACCGAATTGAGGGTTTCACGGCGAAACATAATAGATCCACACGGTTTTTAATTAAATCAAAAGGTTTTAATATGTTTTATTAAATAAAAACGGTATATAAAAGTTAGGGTTTCGATTAAAATAAAAAGGGGGAAGGGGGAAGGCGCGTGGGTTACCGAATCGAAGAGAGAAGGTGGCGAGGAAGGCACGGTGTGGTGGTGGTGGCTGACTGTCGCGGCGGTGGTGGCGGCTGTGGCACTAAATGAGCTCGGATCGAGCTCAAGCTTTCCAGAATAGACGAGGAGCTTGAGATCTATCGAATGGTGTAAGTTGGGGTTTCGCCAAAATAATTTTCGGCGACGGTGGTTGCCGGAGAAGTGGCCGGACGAGGGTGGGAGAGAGAGAGAGAGAGAGAGAGGAGAGGAGAGAGAGAGAGAGAGAGAGAAGAGAGAGAGAGAGAGAAGAGAGAGAGTGGAGGGAGTGTGGTAGGGAGAAATGAATAAAATATTAAAAAATTGGCCTTTTATACCCACGCAGGGACTAAACATGGATAAATAAAAGTATAGGGGGCACAATGTAATATTTTGGGCAGGGGTATAAGTTGTCAAACTGTTAAAACTTTTGCCATAATCACTGTGGGACCCATTCAACGTACCAAACGGACTCAAAAAAATATGAAACTTGCGCCATTGTTCTCAAAATATTTTTTCTGATAAAAATGAGTATAAATATGCATAACTTTCTCAAAATTAATTTATTTGACAAATTCAATTCGTTTCGCGTGTTTTAGGTTGTGCCAGCTCGATAAATGAATAACGCTAACGTTTTAACAAGATATCCACTGTTTTTCAATCCCAAACATGTTCAAAAAGATTTAAAAGCTAAGAAAAATCAAAATAATTATTTTGGCTCGTAAAATAAGTTTTGGAAAATTGTTGGTTGTTAAAGATGGTAGGTCTGAATAGCACAGTTGGCGCCCTGGGACGCGTATGCGGGTTGTTCGATGGCTAGGAAGAGTCTGAATAGGTGAGGTGGACTGTATAACAAGATCAGTAATAGAGGTTGGTGTAGGATGAACAGGAATGTGATCAACGATGAGGGTGGGTGAAGACTGAGTAGGTATTGATGGAGTAGGTGTGGGCTCAATGGAGTCAGGATCTGGTGCATGATATGCCTCAAGCACCTACATGTATGGATCGTCAGAACGAGATGCGATCAGAGGAGATGATGATGTGTGGGTGAGCAAGATGTCCTCAGTGATGTCGAAGGAAGGCATAGTCTGTGACAAAGATGGTATATGTGTGTAAGTATATAGAAAATACTTATAATATGTATTGTAGAGTAAAATCAATAAAAACGTAACGCGTAGGTAATTAAGTAAACAACAAGTAATTGGCAAGCAAGGCAGACAAGCAAGTGGCGGTCACAGGGACTTGTTTTTGAAAAAAAAAATGATTATAGTTTAGGGTTTATATGTACCTAGTTCTCTATAACTTAGGCTCTGATACCAATCTGTAACACCCCCAAATTTGGTATTCGCAGAAGCATTCGGGTCATGGGGTGCTACTGAATTAGTAATCACAACACAAGGTAATAAAGAACGGAATACATACTCCGTTTAAATACATTCATCCAAGTTAAATAAAGTTTACAATAAAGTTTCAAGTTCAGAAAATAAGGCCCGTAAGTTTAGTTGTCCCCTACAAACAAGTCATAGTTATGTGTAAAAACACTTCGGAGGGTAGTCTATGACCCCTGCCATGCCAATATCTTGTATCAATCAAGCAGATTAAACACCTGAGAAAAACTTGCTAAAAGTCAGCAAAAGCTGGTGAGTTCATAGGTTTATGGATAAGCAGTAAAAATCAATAGTTTGGACCAATAGTTTAGTGTATGAGCATTACAACGCATATAATGTCATACAAAATAGACTATCACGCTAGCACTAAGTTTATGCAACCGAAGCTCGACAGTTCAGTGCACTACAATGTAGCACATAAATAGTAATCAGGGGCCTATAACGAGCGTTTAACCCAATACACACGTAGTCCGACTTGGTATACGCTCGTATTGAGCCGTCTGGCCAATCCGAACAGGGGGGGTCACCCCAATAGATCTATTTATATCAATCACGCTTCCCAGCGAAAATTAACGGTTCATGAAGGTGGGCATAATAGTGGGTTCAGGGGCTTAGGCTAACTATGCAATAGTTTTGAGAAAGAAGAAAAAAACATTATTGTGGTCCAGAAAATGTTTTGCATGTTTCTCACCCTGTAGTTGTAAAACAAGTATAAGTAAAGTGGGGCTATAAACTCACCTTAGCAAAAGTAGTCAGATAGTGAAGTAAATCAGATAGAGTGTGGCACCAACACGCGACCTAGATTAGTAAGGCATGTTTTAGTTCACAGTTTAAGTTTAAGACTCAACGAGGTTAAATTTAATTTAAAAGTTTAAGAGTGTTGTGTTATTGTTGCATGTGTGGCATCATTTAAGTTTGAAAATAGTTTTCTAAATGTTTATGTGGATTGGCTCTTGGAAGTGTGTAAGTATACAACGAATAAGATATCGAGGACGAATAGTCTTTGGTTTGAAAATAACCAAAAGACAAGGTGTGGAAAATAATCACAAGTAAATACTAGACATTGACGAATTATGTAAACTTTATGGTTAAAAGAATTTATAATGCTAAGTGTGTATAAGATGTCTAAAAAGTTATGTATCAACTTTATCTTCTCATTTGCCAGTAGTGATCAAACGTTACCAGTGTAGTTTATAAAAATAAACGTAAGTTTATATTTCTTTCCTTGGTAAAAATGGGCTTGACCCATGTATACGTGCTTGTTTGTCAGAGGTGACTAAAAGTCAAAATTTCCATATTATAATAATGAACCGCGATATAATATTTATTAAAATCCAATAAAAATTTGTACGTTTAAGTGGGTTACGTTAGCTTAAATAAACCACGAGTATAAATTAATGATCTCAAGTAAGTTATAATTTACATTTTCATTAGTTTGATTTAAACTTATACTTTCAAAGTATTATGTTTTGATTATAAGTTTCAGAACGAGTCATGTTATGTTTTAGATATGATAATATAAATAAAAAATCCTAAAATAAATTAACACTTAAATCTTAGTTTAATCTAGTTTTTAAATTTATATGCTAACTTATAGCTTTATGTGTAGTATATTTAGCTTTGTTTTAGGAACTCATTTATAAAACGTGTTATGTAATTTTAAGTATGCTGCGAAGTTTTGTCAATATTGAATAGTCGAAACATGAAGGGAATAAGTAGAAACGACACAAGTAAACCAAACGCACCCTTATGTTGAGGTTATGTGGGCTTCAGCCCTATGCGAACAAACAGACGCCCCTTAAGCTGAGAATGGGCCTCGGCCCAATTAATGAAATAGAACAGCACAGTCCACAAAACACAAATAGATGGGTATTAATTATCAACAAAAATCATCTGCTCTTTTGGGAATTCCATGACGCAGTATTGAGCAAAAACTAACACACCCCAGGTGTGCTTGCGACCCGAACAATTAACAACACACATTTTGTGGTGTTGTTGTGGGATGCCGAACCAAGGCAACCCTATGTAGGTTATTCTTGGAACCAAAAGTGACTCAAACGGCTCGTACCACGCTTCAAGACTATAACAATTTGCCTAAGCTGCTAAGTGAGCTACGCTTGTGGTTGTTTCGTTAACCCAACGTAACTCAATCCAAGACATACACACCCTATGTGGGTTGCTATCTAGTGAAGGACAAAACCAAACGGCCTATTACGAGAAATTTAGAATTCAAAGGGATAAATCGAAACAAGAATTCAGGATGTGTTCACCAAGAAAAATAATCATAATTCGACTAAACCAATATCTAACTTATACCCACCCGAGACAACTCTTTTAACGCCACTGAAGATCTTATACCCTCCCGAGACAACTCTTTCAAGATTAAACAAATAACACTTCCAAGTCCAAGCATTATGAATCCAGTTTTAGTTTCTTAGTTAAATCGTTATAGGTTTCGGTTTACCACACAAATAATAACACAAAAGAAGCAAGTCGTATTATTGGTTTCATCAACAAGTCGTTTCACCAAACCAACGAGACAATAATAAACTCAAAATCAACAAACTCAAAACACCAACTATAAAATTAAACCGCATACAAATTGTTTCACCACAATAACATCGAAAAGAAATTAAAGGATTAGTTCTTAAAATATTGATGTGTCGAATGAAAAAGAGACCAACAATCAAAACCTAAATCCAATTTCCAAGCAAATCTACACTCCTCCGAAAAGCATTTGAACCCTTTAACCAGACTTTGAAATTGTTTTGTTAAAGTTTGAGTATGTGTGGATTTGACTTGTAATCGATTTCATTTAAAAGAATTATTATAGGGGCCTTTGACTCTCCTTTTGGATCTGTTAAGATAGGAAGTGATCAAATCGAGCTAACATGTCTTTCACCCTCGTCTTCTTTATCTCCTATACGCGTTGACTTTGTAAAACTCGACAAGAATGGCAGCGGTTTCATTTGGACATAAGGAAGAAGGTGACGGATCTGGCCTTGTTTTATGCTTTTCGTCATCTGATTTGTTTGATACAGATCTGACATTCTTGTTCTGATAATGAAGGGGTGAGGGAGAGAGAAAGAAGCGTGCATATATATATATATATATATATATATATATATATATATATATATATATATATATATATATTTTTTTAAACGTTTATACGAGGGTTAGTGGGGTACGCTTGGGAAATAAATATAAGGAATAAAATTTTTATTTAGGTTTTGTTAGTTTTTGTGGGTATTAAGTGTACCCTGTGTCGCGCTGAGCTCCGGTGTAATTTGGTGTTTTCTAGGTTAGCGTGAGCGGGAAAAATATAATTTATGAGAACGTTTTTGTAAAAGTAATATAAAAACACAATTATTGATTCCGGATAGCCAATATTGGATTCATGCCGTTACTAGGGTTGTGTCGGTACGCGTGTAGTGTTGTGTGCGAGATATTTCTCGTTGTATTACGTAAATACTCAGTAATAGTCAGAAAATGAAAAGCTCATATTTTTTGATAAAATAACCAATGTAATGAGTTACTGTAAGCTACAGTGTGCGGGTTTGCTTCCCGAAATAGTTATGCAAGCTCATGAATGCTTAATCGAACAGTTAAGTAATAATAAATTTCCATTTATTATAAAAAATATTGGTTTGAAAATTACCGTTTGTCACAGGGGGCTCATCCTCTCCAAAAGCTAAACAATCAACTCCACAGGTACAAGGCAAAGGTAAAGGGATTCTTACCGAAGAGCCTGTGGAGAAACCATTATCAAAAGAAGAGCAAGTGCAACTTGATGCTGAAGTTGCTAAGAAATATGCACAAAAGTATGACACAGAACATTAGATGTTTTTGGAATGAAAGAGAATACAAGAAGAAAAAGATGCAGAGTTAATAGCTTCATGGGATGTGGAAAGGGCTCAGGTTGCAGCTGATTGTGAGCTTGCTAAGAAACTACATAAACAAGAGCAAGATAAGTACTCAGTAGATGAAAAAGCCAGGATGCTGAAAGAATTTTTTGATGCAAAAAAGAAGTTTTTTGCAGCACAAAGATATGCAGCTAAGAAGAACAAGCCACCCACTCCAAAACAAAGAAGAGATCTCATGTGCAGGTATTTGAAGAATGTGGCCAGTTGGAAACTAAAGGATTTGAAATTGTTGGATGATAAAAGAATTGAAGAATTATATGCAATTGCCAAGAGAAACAATGATCGCTTCTTGAATGCTGAGGTGGTGAAGGGCAGTGAAGAAAAGAAGGAAGAGAAAACAAGTTCAAAGAGAGCAGGTGAACAGTTGGAAATAGAAAGCAGTAAAAAGAGAAAACAAGAACAAACTGAGCAAGCTGTTGCTAAAGAACAAATGCAAGCTCACACTGAACTTGCAGTTGACTCTGTAGGAGAAGCCATGGATGCACAACCTTTAAGTGTCAAACAACCCATTGTTGATTATAAGTCTGGATCTCATGGGGAAACAGTTTATTACGATATTAAGAGGCATGATGGTTCTTCTACAAGGTTTGTAAGCTTTCTTGACATGGTTCATAATTTTGATAGACGAGATATGATATCTCTATGGAAATTACTCAAACAAAGATTTGGTAATAAGACACCAGAACAAGCTTATGATAGAGAAGTCTGGAATTACTTGAAGGTAATGTTTGAACCAAATCATAAGGATGAATGTTGGAGAAGACTAAAGCACAATACTGTTAAAGAATGGAAAAAATTTCAACGATGTGGAGTACATGCTTTAACTATAAATGAGTTGGTGATCTACATGCTTGTAGAAAAGGATTACCCTTTAAAGTTTCACAAAGACATTCTACATCAGATGTTGCGTGGGAAGAAAATACTCAAGCTTCAGCTTACTTATGATGACATGGCATATGAACTGCTCAGGAAGATGGGAGAGTATCTAGGACCCAAGGACAAGAAATAGAATTAAGACTGCTAGAGTTAGAGTTAAGACTGCTAGAATGTATAGTTATTACTGCTAGAATGTATAGTTTGACTTAAACATGTATAGTTATTACTGCTTATGAGATAAACATGTATAGTTATTACTGCTAGAAATTATAGTTATTACTTCTAGAATGTATAGTGTGACAAAATATGCTTACATAAATGCTTACAATGGAGCCAAAACATTGAGATTTTGAAAATTTTGACTATTGCATAAGTTATCAGAAATGTGTGACCATATGTATCGAATTGTGACTACACTTAAATAATGTGTGACAAAATATGACTCTATGATTTATACACCTAAATAAATACTTCATGTGACAATATGTAACATCTTGAATTTAGTCACACAAACACTCAATGTGACTAATATCAAGGTTAATGATAACTGAGTTCACATTTTGCTATACATAATAGTCACATGAATATTTCACAGTGTGACTATTTTGAATGTATTGGTCACATATAATACCCTTATAATGTGGCCATAAACATAATTTAGATGCACATTTGTGGTATGGTGTGACTATTGTATAGCCTATAGTCACATGATTGTGCTACAATTAAATGTGACCATACACATTAGGAATTGGTAGGAAAACACACACTTAACTTTAGACAAAAATATTAACTTACGTGACCATTTGTATCGAATTTTGGTCACACTTAATCATGTATGCCTATGGTTTAGTGTGACCATATATGACATTTGGTCACACTGTTCAAGTGTGTGACATATATTTGTCACTTTTAAATGCATATCGTGACTAATGCTTCAAACTTACTTTTCATTTGTCACACATTTCAAATTCATATGTGGCTAAATTTTCAACAAAAACTAGCAGTCACGTTTAAATAATGTGTGACAAACTTGAGTATATGATTTAGCCACATACACAATTACTTCGTGTGACCATATATGGATTTTGGTCACACTTTTCAATTGCGTGACATATATTTGTCACATATGTATATATATAGTGTGACTAATGTTTCAACCTTATTTGTATCCGTCACACGTCCCAAATTATAAGTGACTAAATAATCAAATTTTTTTTTACCAGATACGTATAGTCACGAAAATATTCAAATGTGTGGCTGTAGCCTCAGATGTAATTCCAAAATGGTCACACAAGTCGGATCAAGTGTAGCTGTTTATTTTATTCTGGTACATTTAGTCACACAAATAAGTTACTGTGTGGCCGTTCGAAAAACCACATGTGTGACCGTAGGCCAAATCTGTACTAGTGAAACCACTCAATACCTGTGCAAACGAAGAACAACTAACGGAATTTTCATTTGTTCACTATTGCTTTCTTATGCGTCATATAAATAATCAGCATCTTTTGACCTAAAAAAAGAACAAAAGTTAGTATGCAATAAAAAAAACACGGAGAGCATAAAACACCAACAAATGGAAGTCTGATCTTGCAGCAACTTAACACTGAAAGCCCTAGAATCCGACCAAGCTGCAGGAAAGAAAGAAACGCAGGAGTAAATCGAGTAAAGTAATGGGACTGTGTGGAAGGTTTTGGATAGGCGGCGATCTTCGTTATTATCCATTAGAGTTAGGCGGCGACCTTAAACAGAGTACATACTGGGCCTTTAGTGGACTCATTAGCGGATTAACAGGACTGGCTACTGGGCTATCAACGCAAGGCAAGAGAAAAAATGGTTGTATATTCAACGTCCTTATTTTAGTATAAAAAAAATAGAATAGTGCACCGACCATGGGGTTTACTATATAATAGTAATCATGAAAATGGGAAATTTGGTAATACGTATGACAAGTTAGATAATGTAGACTTGTTAAATGGTGGCAACAATTATGGGCCTAGTGGAGAAAAGATTGGGCCTTGTTATGAGGTACATATAAATGGTAAAAGAACTGGGCCAAATGATGAGATGATGAGTACACAAAATAATGGGCTTGAAAACAATTTGTCTAACCAGTTGGAAGCGAATCTGATGGAGGAGCAATGTGTGGATAGTAATAATGAGAAGGATGTTACCAAAGTGGATAATTACTAGTTTTATTAAACCCCGAAGAAAACGGCGTCGTTTTCTCCGGCAGTTTTCCCGCCAAAAGCCTGCAGGCTCCCGGAGCCCAACTTTCCCAGCCCACCTTGGCCCATCGATGGTCCGATACAGAATTAAGGATAAGTCTGGATAAGATACCGGTGAACCACACAATCCTAAATCACACACACACAATCAAAGCAGATAATCTTATGGCGCATGCTAGGGTTTGATTTTTTGGTTTGCAACAAATCCTCCATGGCAAAGAACACCTGATCCGATCTACAATTTCAGGTTGAGGTTTTATTTTTTTATTTTTTAGGGTTTCATAAGCAACTTTGTATTTTGCCATTATTGCCATGGATTATAGTAAATTTGCTTATTTGGTCTTTGTGTTCAAGGTAAAATATTGTAAGTTGTTGGGGTTGATTTCCTTTTCCAATCGATGGTGATGGTTATGTTGCTGCTTATCGGAAACAAGGTCGGAAAACACGAAATCACGGTGAGTTTTTTTCTATAAAGTGTCACACTTTTGCTAACTTTTTTTAAATCATTTTTTAGTGTTTGTAGTCTAATTAGGAAAAATTCTCGACAAGTATATATTATTTATAATAATAATTAGTCAACTTTTTGAGGGGCTAGGAGATGTAAAGATGTATCTTTTTGAGTGATTCATAAAGAAAAAGAGTGTGTGTGTTTTCAGCCAAAGCCTGTAGTGTTGGTTGCTGATATGTTTTTTTCTTCCCATTTGAAGGTTGATAAAGAGGAGGTGCGCTTACGGAAAACAATCGGTACAAAAAAAGATGAATATTTCTTGGATGAAAATCATATAACGTGTGTGCCATATGTGTAATTTATTTTCTGTTAAACACTTACTAGGAGAACCTGATACAGCCAAGTTCATCTCAGCAATGACACCAGGAAAATAACGTACCTGTCGTTAGTACTTGAATGGTTGTGGGATTCGGACCTCAAATGGTGAAATAAGTGCAAAGGGTACGTCTGGGTGCTGAAATAAGGGCTGAAGTCTGTGCATTTGTGGGGCTGAAATGGGGGCTGCAATTGGTGCATTTGGGGGTTGAAATGGCCGTATATTCCCTGTTATAGTACAACATAATGGACTGATACAACGTAATGGCCGTATATTCCAGGTCATATGAGTTAATAACTTTTGTTTATATATGTTAGAATGTTTCTAATTAGCTTAATGATATGCAACGTGTAGGCTGTTGTTGCTGCAAATGATATGCA
The DNA here is from genome assembly GCA_021014915.2 of Artemisia tridentata subsp. tridentata. Taxonomy (NCBI): domain Eukaryota; kingdom Viridiplantae; phylum Streptophyta; class Magnoliopsida; order Asterales; family Asteraceae; genus Artemisia; species Artemisia tridentata. The sequence goes on from CP139506.1 coordinate 298,908,570, forward strand.
ACATGTAGGGGCTGAAACGGGGGCTTCAAGAAGGATGAAAGGAGGGTGTTTTGGTGCTGAAATGAGGATGAAAGGAGGGGGTTTTGCCACTGAAATTGCGGGTAAAACGGGTGGCTATGGCCGCTGAAATGTGTATGTTTGGTAGCTGCAATGAGGGCTGCAGCCAGTGGGTTTCGTTGCTGAAATGGGAGACCGGAGTATTATTATGCAAAAATCGTGCAGGCTCCCGGAGCCCAAGTTTCCCAGCCCACTTTGGCCCAGCGATGGTCCGATTTATGCATAATAATACTCCGGTTTCCCGAACGTTCCACAATCATCTCCATACCTTACAATCATCCATTTACACATACCTCTCCTGCTGATGATGGTGAAAAGAAAACCAAAAGACGATGATAAAGGGACATCATAAATCGCAGGTATGATATTTATAAGAATTAGGGTTTTGTATTAATTTTGGGATTTTTGTAACAATAGATGATATTTTCTTCAATGGTACAGTTTCAATGGTAAGATTGTTTTTTATTTGCAGCTCCTCCCCCAGATTTGAATTTCTTATCCACAACCGGTGACTACTCTGAAGGTGGCATGCGGACATCATCTTATGGGTACATAGGAGGTGATGAAGCGAAAAGTGTACCGCTTTTAAGGGGTCATTTAAGCCCTAAATCGTATTTATTTGATCAAATATTGCCCTAAATCGTTCCTTTTGTCATTTTAGGTACTTTTGAGGAGAAATCTGGAAAAGGAGGCATTTTGGACGTTTTTGGAGCATAAAAGTGAAGAAAACGACAAAGTCTCAAAAATCGGCTAAAAGTTACCTTTGACGGCGTCAGATTTTACTCTGGACGGCGTCATGGCTTGGCAAGAAAAGGTGGACGTGAAATTTACTCATGATAAGCCAGTGAAAATTGCATGTAAATTCTGACGGCGTCACGCTTTAACCTGATCAAGGGCGTCACGGCTTAATTCAAAGAGGGACGGCGTCACGTTCAAGGTCTGACGGCGTCAAGCCTTGATAAGCCAGAACGGATTTTGGAGAGCTAAAGAGGGACGGCGTCAAGAAGGTCATCCGGGAACCCTAAAAGCGGCGAGGTGACGGCGTCACACTCCATAAGGTGACGCCGTCAGATCCAAAAGTCTATATATAGTTTTCTAATTTTTTGTCATTAAGAGAGCTTAGTGTGGAATTTTTGGGAGAAAACCCTAAGACGATTTTAGCATCTTTTTCAAGGCTTTTTGCCTTGAGATCTTCCATGTTACATTGAAAGATAAGTTATCAATTAATCATTCAATATGTCTATGTGTTGTTTGATTTTATCTTGTTCTTGTCTTTTGTTTAACATGTTAGGCTAGATTTATCTTGTGTTTGCTTAGATCTAATGAAACCTAGCTATTGATTATTGGTTATTAGTGTGTTATTAGTTGTATTGGATGATTGTTTATCTATGTTAGGCTTAAGAAAACTGGCTAACTTCCTATTCGGTAACTTGCTTGAACGTCTTAAGAAACATGAACCAAATGCGTACTAAAGGTTTTTATGGTTGTATTTAATGCACAAGCGAATTCTAGTGATCCCATGTTAGGAGCTTCCTAGCCGGCTCGACATAGGAGTGAAGTAGGAGCTTGTAGAGTTGGGGAAGTACGTACGCCACCCCACGATTGGTATTAAGGAATACACCCGTCATCCACGCGACTAATACACACTAATCAACCGGTAAAAGATAGTTAGGGAGTAAGGAAATCTAACTAAACACATTTCTCTACACTTAAGTTTTCACCAACATTTTATTTTCAGTTATTTATTTTATTTGCATTTGTAGTTATTTGGGTTAGTTGACTAGCAACTAATTCCGCCCACTCTTTCAAACCCGAGATTTTACTTGCTTTCATAAAAATATAAAAACATAAAAAGAATCTTCCTCAACCTTTAGACCTATTAGAGTAGTTTTTCATACCTAACGAACACTATTCCCTGTGGAGAACGATCAATCCCCCGTACTTACCACTACACTATACTACATCGGTCAGGTACACTGCCTGGTGGGGTTGTAAGCCTCTTGAGATCCCTCGAGAGGTAAAACCTGTTGTAAGGTTGCAAAACCACGCATCAAGTTTTTGGCGCCGCTGCCGGGGAATAGTTATTGTTTAGGTTGAATTTTTATTTTATAGGTCTACTCACTAGATTCCTTTCTAGTGAGATTTTTATTTTATTTTTCTAGGTTTTTCTTTAGTCTATCTATTTTCTTCGTGCTTTTGTTCGTATAAGATTTCCATTGACTCTTCCGTTCACCATTATGGAGAACGCGAATCCACCATACCACCAACCACGTAATTCACCCACTCCATATGACATCTTGATGTTTAAACAACATAAAGATGAACCTCTCTATGATGCATGGACTGGTTTTAAATATTTACTCCAAAAAGTCCCTCATCATAACTTCGATTTTTGGTCCCTAACTCAAATCTTTTACAATCATGTCGACCGACATGCCCAAAGGGACATTTACCATATTGCCGGCAGGGATATTAGGGAATTAAGTGCTGAGAAAGCATGGGAAGCTATTGAGAATTGTGCCCAATATTATTATATGGTAGACAACCCAACAAACATTAATACAAGTCAATTGACCACAAATTTCAAGGATCATGAAACAAGTTTGTTTGGGGATGAGGGTAGAGTTGAGCCACCTAGCTGCATGTCATGGTTAGGCACTACCATAATACAGGGTGAACACTTAGGTGATCTTGATGTGATGGAGGATCTAGCCGAGCATGATCACATTGATCAAAAAGACCTAGGTTTTATGATCGATGACGATGAATCTCAAGAAACACATGATGAATCTTTTGGGCAATTTGAATATAGCAGTCAGAATATTGAGGATGATCCTTATGATTCGGATATAGAAGTTGAGATGCCTAGAGAAGCACTTGAGATACTAGGGAAAATGTTAGGGTTAGATTCTACTAAAACACATGATGAGGATATAGGTGATCTTGACACAAGGAATGATGAGGTAAGTAACATAAGCCTACCAAGTACCCCACAAGTCCTACCATCATTTGAGGCACACACACCGCCCGTGACTTACTCGGAAGAAGTTGAGGAGACTATAGGAACCCCAATAGAGGTAGAGCCCTTGGACCAAACACAACTAGAAGAAATAGGTTTGAATGCTTTTAGTGATCACAACCTTTCTTTTAGTTCTATGGAAGTTCCTAGTTTTGATGAACCGGAGCCTAAACCAAAACCGTTACCTAATCTTCCATCCTTAGATGTGAACTTAGGAATTGAATTACGTCCCGATCCACCCATCAAACCATGTAGTCCGGGTAATGTTAAGATTAAGGTAGTAGACTCTAGGCCTTGTAGAGAGGAAGCTGACATAGGAGTGAACCATAACCTTTCATACTTACATCACCCATTCATGATTGATCACAAGAAACATTATGGGTTTTAAACCGGGTTTATTAGGTCAAAGTGGATTCTTAACTTGGAGTCTCTCGAAGTTGATAGAAAATGATCCCTTTTTAGGAGAAAACTTTAATTCACCCATTGACCAAAGTGAACTAGGTAAGGTTATGATGAAAGGAGCACACCCCTTTGAGCATATAATTCATCCACCACTCTTTCCTCACGTGGCATACTCCTACCGAGCTGGTGTGTATCGCTACTATCACCCGCACTTAATCCTAAGTGTAGGGAAAACCTCTCCTTTATCCATTAAATAAGGGTAGAGTCAGGCTCGTGACTCGAACAAAAACAAGCGCTTATTGGGAGGCAACCCAAGCTTTATTTATTTGTTTGTTTGTTTGTTTATTTGATTTTATTTGTTTCCGTATGCATGTTTTATTTTTATTGTTTGTGGATCATGATTCAAAATAAATTGTGAAAATGCTTTATTTTGTTTTTAACTTCGTCTTAATTACATATAAAGGTATTTTGCAAAAGCTAAGTGTAAGGGGAGACCCAAATTTGTTTATAAGAACGAAATTGAGCATGAACCACAACAATATTAAATGAACATGTATATTAGTAATTGTTTGAGTCAAATGCTTGTATCGAGTCATAATGATGTTTTGCAGGATTTCCAGGAAGTAAGGTAAAGGTTTTTCCAGAAATTTTCCGGAAACTTAAAATGAAAATTTTTGTCAGGTCATTTCTGACGGCGTCAGGGTTTATAACCTGACGGCGTCAGATTTAATTTTCAGAAATTTTTGAAAGTTTTGTTTTTAAAAAAGTTTTTATTAAATCTCCAACTTATAATCTCCAGGAATCTGCAAAATTATCATTCCACAAGCATTATATCCTTATATATAGATTTATCCCGCCGATGTTATGCAGGTTTTCGTGTTTTTTTTCTCAGGTTTAACAGGTTATTTTGGACAAGGAAATGTTTTGAATCAAGCTTTTGGCGATGCATTAGTCATGGAGCTTCAACATTACTTTGGAAGAAGATTTAACCGTATTATTTCATTATCCACCGAGCAAATCAGGGGAGTATTTGATTTCATTCTTTTACTTTATGCTTTTACATCTTGTTATTTGAACATTGGGGACAATGTTCATCTTAAGTGTAAGGGGAGGGTAAAAGTACGATTTTAGAGAATACAATTGTGCTTGATTTTTGTTTGTTTAATAGTAGATGTGTAATAAAACTGAGAGAAATACTTGTTAAGGTAATTTTAGTGCCAAATTTAAATTTTTTTACAACATATAGGAGTGAAACTTTGATCTTAATGAGCGTCTCACGGATAGGAGTTATATGACTAGCACAAAAACCGTACCACTAAAAAAATTTTCCACCCCCAAATATGTGAGGTTCGCCCCTAGAATTGGTAGGAAAAGCATTTATGCTATGATGTGTGTACCGGTAGCACTTAGATTCTAGAACTTGCGTTAGGACCATTCCAAGGCCACAAGTGAGACTACATTCGTGTAGTTAGATTTACTACATGATAAGAGGCATTAGGATTAACCCATTGTTTTACACCTGTGTTTTTGTTATAATTACTTTGGCTACATTGGTCAAGTAATTCTCCCACACCCTTTGCGTTGTACTCATTTTTAGTACACGATACCCCTAGTACACCCCTCAGAGCCTATCTTTTCGTTTTGACCTTTAAGCATTTTACTTAAAGGAAGAATTTGTTACACCCCACTAAAATGTACACCCAAATCGCCTTAGCCTACCTTGTATGCACTCATCTTTAGTGCATTATTGTGACAACATTTGTTTAAACCCAAGTTAATTATCTAATTGATTACATGGTTGCTAAGTCGAGTCATATCCTTGTACATATTGTTTTGGGACGATTGGGACTCATGGGTAAATTACTAGTGTAATGGAGTAATGGGGAAGAACATCATTTATTACCCCCATATGTGGTAAATATTTTAAAAGTACTCCAAGTTTTTCAATTATCTTAATTCGAGTCATTAGAATAGTTATTTGTAAAGTTATGTAAAAGTTCAAGTGTAAAGGGAATGCAACGCCCCTATGATGTATTATTTTGGATGGTAGGGCAAGAGTGTATGCAAAAAAAAAAAAAAAAAAAAAAAAAAAAAAAAAAAATCGAAAAATCAAGAAAAATACAAAAAAAATGAGAAAAAGAAAAATAGAAAAAAACATACGGACTACCATCCCGTTTCATTTTATGTTTATTTTTATGTTTTTGTTATTTTGTTATTTTGTTTCTAGCTTAAGATTGAGTCGAGTCTTGGCTTAGCAACATTGTATAGTACATGTAATTGATCAAGATCTTTAACTCGCCACCAGTAAAACATCCTTTATCCAACAAAACCGTGTTTTCCTTTTCCCTACACCTAACGTTATAACCCATTTAAAACCCCTCTTTGATAGTTTATCTTAGGTGCTTACGCCTAGTGGAGGAGGTTTTCGATCCTTTCCCAAGCCTATGGTAATCTATTTGCTATGACAGGTAGTGAGAGATATTATCCGTTTTCATTTATGAGATTTATTTTGATGACACTTGAGAGATGTGAGTATCTAAACACTACTTGTGAGGTGCTAGTTTGTAATCTCCGTGCTTATTATGATTGAAGTGGAACGATTATTTGTTGTAATTACTTTTATGTTTGCGTTAAATGACCCCTAACTTGTATTTTGATTAGAATAAAAGCGCATTTGCTTGAGGACAAGCAAATCTCAAGTGTAAGGGTATTTGATGAAGCGAAAAGTGTACCGCTTTTAAGGGGTCATTTAAGCCCTAAATCGTATTTATTTGATCAAATATTGCCCTAAATCGTTCCTTTTGTCATTTTAGGTACTTTTGAGGAGAAATCTGGAAAAGGAGGCATTTTGGACGTTTTTGGAGCATAAAAGTGAAGAAAACGACAAAGTCTCAAAAATCGGCTAAAAGTTACCTTTGACGGCGTCAGATTTTACTCTGGACGGCGTCATGGCTTGGCAAGAAAAGGTGGACGTGAAATTTACTCATGATAAGCCAGTGAAAATTGCATGTAAATTCTGACGGCGTCACGCTTTAACCTGATCAAGGGCGTCACGGCTTAATTCAAGAGGGACGGCGTCACGTTCAAGGTCTGACGGCGTCAAGCCTTGATAAGCCAGAACGGATTTTGGAGAGCTAAAGAGGGACGGCGTCAAGAAGGTCATCCGGGAACCCTAAAAGCGGCGAGGTGACGGCGTCACACTCCATAAGGTGACGCCGTCAGATCCAAAAGTCTATATATAGTTTTCTAATTTTTTGTCATTAAGAGAGCTTAGTGTGGAATTTTTGGGAGAAAACCCTAAGACGATTTTAGCATCTTTTTCAAGGCTTTTTGCCTTGAGATCTTCCATGTTACATTGAAAGATAAGTTATCAATTAATCATTCAATATGTCTATGTGTTGTTTGATTTTATCTTGTTCTTGTCTTTTGTTTAACATGTTAGGCTAGATTTATCTTGTGTTTGCTTAGATCTAATGAAACCTAGCTATTGATTATTGGTTATTAGTGTGTTATTAGTTGTATTGGATGATTGTTTATCTATGTTAGGCTTAAGAAAACTGGCTAACTTCCTATTCGGTAACTTGCTTGAACGTCTTAAGAAACATGAACCAAATGCGTACTAAAGGTTTTTATGGTTGTATTTAATGCACAAGCGAATTCTAGTGATCCCATGTTAGGAGCTTCCTAGCCGGCTCGACATAGGAGTGAAGTAGGAGCTTGTAGAGTTGGGGAAGTACGTACGCCACCCCACGATTGGTATTAAGGAATACACCCGTCATCCACGCGACTAATACACACTAATCAACCGGTAAAAGATAGTTAGGGAGTAAGGAAATCTAAGTAAACACATTTCTCTACACTTAAGTTTTCACCAACATTTTATTTTCAGTTATTTATTTTATTTGCATTTGTAGTTATTTGGGTTAGTTGACTAGCAACTAATTCCGCCCACTCTTTCAAACCCGAGATTTTACTTGCTTTCATAAAAATATAAAAACATAAAAAGAATCTTCCTCAACCTTTAGACCTATTAGAGTAGTTTTTCATACCTAACGAACACTATTCCCTGTGGAGAACGATCAATCCCCCGTACTTACCACTACACTATACTACATCGGTCAGGTACACTGCCTGGTGGGGTTGTAAGCCTCTTGAGATCCCTCGAGAGGTAAAACCTGTGGTAAGGTTGCAAAACCACGCATCAGGGTACATAGGAGGTCATTAAGGAAAGAGTATTTGCAATTGGTATTTCACTATCCGAAATTTCTATAATACCCGCCATTTTAACATTGGTTTTTATTTACATTTAATAGTTTTATGACGATGCTTCTTACCATGTAACGAAATAAGATGTTAAAAGGACTGAAACCGTTTCACGATAAACTGATTGAATTCGTCAGATGCACATGTCAAAAAATATAGAAAAATACCAGTGTTAAGCACTTTAAATAAGGAGTCTCTACATGCTTATGAAAAATGGCTTTTTTTGTTTGGGTAAAAATATATATTGTGCTATATTTCATTAAGTAATTATTTGTTACGGTTTTAGAAGCTGTTTGGGATTGCTTATTTGTGTAAATTCTTCTTATGTTAGGCCAAAATAAACAGTTCCTATTTCATTTTCATTGGAGTAACCTACTGCATAAATGTTTATGATACCATAAAGTGATTCAATAGGAAGTTAGAGAATTGTGTTGGATACATTAGGATTTATGTTGTTGACTTTATAAGTCAAACAGTTTGTAGCTGTGCAAAATGTGTCAAAACTTTGGAATATTCAGTTGGTGGTGCCATCTGACAGGCAATGTGGCATAGAATGATTTGGATCTACGCCATGTTCCGTTTATAATTTCTGAGGCAATGATGAATATTTCTGCATTTCCATGAGCATGGCTGCCATGTTCCGTTTATTGCTGGACATGTCAAGTCGCCAAAGTAAATGCAGATCTGAGCCTCTGTCCATTGCCACACAACAATTCATGCCACGGTGTTGCTCCGACTAGGTATGTTGCTACAGCTATAGGCAATTCAAACTCCAATACTGGAAGTACCCTGCACACAGCATCACTTGAGGTAAGCCCTCAAACACCCAATGTAAAGCTTTATTCAGGGAAATGCAGGTTGTGACCTATTGATACTTCTGTTAATTTTTAGTGCGTTCAGTTTCATACTGAAATCAGCAACGTTAAATGGATGTGTAGACATCCTCGCTTATACTCATCTTAATAGTCCGTTCCATTGTATTCTCTCATGGATGAAGATCTGCTCAAAATATGCAGTCTGGAATGAGAGCTTAGCAATATTCTAGGTTTACGTCTGTCTTTTCTATATAAATAAACAATGGAAGCGAATCATTAAGATGAGTATAAGTGAGGATCGTTGCGCAACAAGACGAGGCGATGATGAATATTTCTGCAAGCTTGCTTTTCCATGAGTAAATGTAGATCTGAGCCTCTGTCCATTACCACACACTAGTTCATGACGCACTGTTGCTCCGACTAGGTAGATATGATAACGAAGACAGATGACTGGAGAGCAGGTTTCATGGATATGATAACGAAGACCTCACAATCTTCCTGAGCTGTTAAATGCTATTTTGTAAGGCATACGTCTCATGTTACATGAGGTTTATGTGTCACAAGATAGCATTTAACAGCCCAGGGACATTGTGATTCTTTTCTTTACCGTATGTGTGCCATGTCTACTTGCTTAATGCAAGGTATGCAACCCTTTCTTTGTATGAACAAATATTCATGTTGAAATCTACTTTTTTTTTATCTTATTAGTTACCTGTATTTTTTGCAGGAACCAAGGAGGGTTTGTTTTTTTTTCAGTTTCTAGACACTGCTGCTCCCGTACCATCAAAATATCAGATAGATAGTCCCAGTTACTGATCTCTTTGAAGAGGAGAACTGCATAAAGGCAACTGACATGCAAACAAAGGAATTCAGGTAAAGCTACTCACTTTTGCTTATGTGCACAACTTCTTTGAAGAGTTTTGGACGTTGATGCCTTTCTAATGCCTGATATGCGTTCCTGTTTCTGTAGCTTTTTTGATAGCATCACAGATTTCGGAATGTGTACTTACTTATCTACCTCTGCATGCTTCCTTTCATACTACCGTTGCCGATAATTTGACATGCTTCTTGGAATGCTGCTGTTGTCCTTTTTTGATGTTGCTATCATTCGTGTTGTCGCGGTCTGTAAGGAATGCCCAGATATAATCTTGGCTTATGGTTTTGGTCACGAGTACAGGTCAGACCTTTAATCCATCATCAAAAATAGAAAATATATGTACAAGCCAAAAATATAGCCTAAAAAAATTTCATGGATGCCTATTACAGCTTGCTGATGTGCTAAATGGTTTGAAGCAGAATGCATATGGTGTTGGTCAAAGATGTCTGAATAAGTGGCGGGTTGAGCACGGCATGGAGTAAAATCAATGGATTACGATAAGATTAGATGGATGTTCTTTTAACAGGCAATACATATTACTGTAACGACATTTTTATAAATCAACAAAACCTTTATATTCAATTACTTGAATACTATTTCTTTATACTGTTACACGTATGTAACCGCAAATATTTTATTGGACTTTTGATTGTCGATGGATATTGACCACCTTTTTTAGCATGTAAAGTTTGAAAGAGTTTGATATTTGCGATAAACGGATTTATATTGTTAAAAGTATGCTCCTTTTTTAACCACAGAAATACTATGCTTTTAAACGCGCTCGCCCGCATCGCGGCGACCAACGCCAGTCTCGTGATAATAAAGGGAGTGAAAAATGGGACGTTTCTTCTATAAGAAAAATTGACAGTGGGGACATCAAATCAAAAAAAGGAAAGCAATTATAATGGATGGCTTCGATGATTTAAGTAATGAAAATGACTTCTCAGTAGGGGCGGCCAAGGGTAATACGAGTAGTGACCTGAAAAAGAATGGTAGAAGACGTGTCAAAAAGGTGAAGAAAGAGGCAAGACATATGGGAGAAGGTGGGTCACGAGATGATAATCCAGGAAGCTCGGGTGCGAACAAAGAATGCCATTAGGAGGGCGACGATAACACGGGGGTTTTCATGTTTAGGGGATCAGGTCGAGCTGAGTCTGATAACAAGAGTTGTAACATTAGCATGGAGCAGGTCAAGGAGATTGGCGAGTTGATTGGGGTATCTTGGGTTAGGGCGGAAGAAGAGAAGGTGAACAATGGCATGAACAGTAAGGTTAATGATGGAGGCAACGTAGTAGATGGGCTAGAACCAGGGGCGGAGCCAGGATATTTTCCGAGAGGGGGCAAAAAAAATAATTCGGCAAGCCGTAAAAGGAACAAAATTCACAGCAAAAGATATATATATATATATATATTATATACGTAAGTACGTAATGATAAAAGCGCACTAGAGATACAAAAACTAATGCCCACAGTATCAATCATTACGTTGACCATCAACAACAAAAAAAGAAGACAAATTTACGACTTATTTGGTAGTTGATAACGACGGTTTGCCATAGCTTGGAATCTTTGCATGATTAAGTCATTGGAAACACTTTCGAATACCTCCTTTTCAATGTATGTAACCAAACAATCATTCATCCATTCATCTCCGATTTTGTTGCGAAGCCGAGTCTTTACAATCTTCATTGCCGAAAATGACCTTTCGACTGAAGCTGTTGAAACGGGTAATACCAAAACCAATTTGATTAGTCGATAAACCAAAGGATATATAATGTGTTTCTTTTGCTTGACTAGCTTTGATGCAAGGTGTGCAATTCCTTTTAATTGAGCGAACTTAGGATTAGATTTCATGTCAAATAAGTATGTCTCAAGCTCATCATCCAAGTACACGCGATCTATGTCTGAAAATTCTGAAGGATAGAGCTCGGCTAAACGAATCAATTTATCCTTGTTGAAAGCCGAAAAGGAATCGTTTGGTCTCAAGCAACCCATACAAACTAGCAACTCTGTTGTGACCTCATTAAACCTGTTATTAAGTTCCTGAAGAATCCAATCCATCACCGCTTTGAATATCTCAATCTGATAATGGTGAAGGAGTGTCACTTTATGAGCCAAACGACGAGGTCTACCTGAAAACTACTTTCTGTTAATTATTTATATGTTAAAAATATACTTGAATTAAGTGCTATGTTATAGTTGTGAGTTGTGACAATTAACAAACCTGGAAGTTCGTATGCATCATCCATCTTTGGAATAGAAATGTTATACTTGCGACAAAATGTAGATACTTCTTTAAACAATGATTCCCATCCATCACTTCTCATCATTTGCAGCTTGCTTTTTGTTATTCGAATTAACTCCGTTGCATTTACAATTTCCAAATCCTTTTTCTGCAATGCTAATGCCAAGGTATTTGTAATACGAAGGATATTCTTCATCATTATTGAAGTAAAAGCAAAATCAAAAGATGATAACCAAGCTAATAGTCCTTTTGCTTCTCCCTTTTGATCACTGCTTGCACCATCCCTCATAACATGCCCAAGTACGAAAACAATAGAAGGGAACAAAATACCAATGTTTATTAGTGCTTTACAATGGGAGCTCCAACGTGTATCGTTTGCCCTTTGAAGGGTATACTCCTGGTGTAAGCCTCTACCGTTTTCAATTTCACCAAGAGACATTGCTTCCACAATTTTCTGAGCTTGTTTCTCTCGAAGAATATCCTTACGCTTACAAGAGCCTCCAACCACATTCACCAACCTACCAATCTGAGTAAAAAGCCAAGCGACATCTGGATCATTCTTAGCTACAGCAACAAGTACTAATTGAAGTTGGTGTGCGAAGCAGTGGACATAATAAGCACAATTATTATCTTTCAAAATTAAGCTCTTTAGACCATTAAACTCGCCTCTCATATTGCTAGCTCCGTCATAGCCTTGGCCACGAATCCGGGACATACTTAACTTATGTTTTGAAAGTAATGACTCAATTCCTTCTTTTAAAGACGAAGAGCAAGTATCAATAACATGTATAATCCCAAGAAATCGTTCAACAATCTTACCTAAAATGCATAAGTCAAAAAATATCAGTAAGAATTTGTAACATTAAAAATCATAAGAAAATGCATAAGTCAAAAAATATCAGTAAGAAGTTGTGCAATAACCATAAACCATACCTCTCTGATTGACATATCTAATAACAATAGCCATTTGTTCTTTTGTAGAAACATCTCGGCATTCGTCAACTAGAATGGAAAAACATTCATCCCCAATATCCTCAACAATAGCCTTAGTAGTTTCGCTAGCACAAGCCGATGCTATATCTACCTGAATATCATGTGAGGTTAACTTGTTATTTTTTGGTGCGTTTAGCAAGATACTCTTTTTTGGTTCTTCACTGTGTTCAATCAAAAACTTATGCAACTCTTTAAAGTTTCCCATATTAATGGAGTCATCCGACTCGTCATGAGCCCGAAATGATATACCTTGATGTAAACACCACCGAACACAATCAATGGAAGCAAGCAACCGCATTTCATATTCTATTTTCATTTGAGGAGTCTGCTTAACAAAAGCATGCTCAATGTGTTGATTTTGATTCATCAAATCTTCACATTTCCGTCGACATTGATTATGAGAACTCTTTACACCTCCAATATGAATACGAAATTTCTCAGATTTTTTCCAATTTCTAAAACCTCCCTTAATGAAACTCGTATCATCACTTTGAGCAACATTGTCGGCACATAAATAACAATATAAGCAATACGCTGCATCTCCTTTCACACTATATTCTAACCACGGCTCGTATAGCTTGAACCATTTAACATTGAACTTTCTTTTTTTCATGCTAATAGTCGTTTGGGGAAACTTATGATCACTAGGTTGATAAGGACCTCTCAACAAGTATGCCCTTCGAACTTTTTCACGGTCATTAGGATTATAGTCAGATAATCGTTTTCGATCCATGGGATCAATGGGAAGATCAGCTAGATTAATTTCTTCGCGACTCCTTTTTGAACTTTCCCCATCACTTGGTGTTTCCACCAATGTTGGTCTTGGTTTTCGTATTACAAATCTGTCCATGAGTCCTTACTCCTTAATCCTATTTTTAAAAAACACAAGCTTAGTTTGGCAAAACATACAAATTCATTACTTTGAAACTACTAACAGGCAGTTTAGTAAGCAAAAAAAGATAAACCTTCAAAAATTCTTGGATAAGTGGATAACTAATAAGCATTTTTATTGAAACAACTAAGAGGCACTTTACAAATCTGAAAATTAGAAGCTCTAAAATGTTAACAATAACTAGATAAACCCCCAAAATTTATTGGATACCCTTTAATTACTCTAATTTAGTCACATTAAAATTGATTAATTCCATCTCTATAAATTGCTTAAGGAATAAGAGACAACAAAAGAGGCATAGATCAAGATAAATACTTACAATACAAGTTGAAGATTTCCCATAATTTCTACATATTTATTCGAATGGATTGAACATTGAAGAGTAAATGAGTAATCTGTTAATCTACTGCAATCTTCACGTGTGTTTGACTGTTTGTACTAGTTTGGGACTTTGGATATTATCTTTGACTTTCAAACTACACTTGGCTGATATTTTTTTTGGGGGGTCAAATTACCAAATTACCCCTAAAATCAGAAATTTTACCACATAAATTTTTTTTTGAGGAGGGTCACGTGACCCCTGGGACCCCCCCGTACCTCCGCCTCTGGCTAGAACAGTTAAGTTGAATAATGGTACGTCTTCGTTCGTCATAGTTTTATTTGTGAAGATAATTTCTTTAAATATCCGCGGTATTGGAGATGTTGGCAAGAAAGGGTGGGTTAGTTCAATAATTAGAGAGGAGCGCCCGAAAATCTTAGGATTGCAAGAAACTAAAAGTGGGATAGTAAACGATAGGTGGGTGGAGGAATAATGGGGTGGTAGAGGGTGTGGTTTTGCTCAGTTACCTGACAACGGAAATTCGGGAGGCATATTACTAATGTGGGATACAAATGTATTTGTGTGTAAAGAAGCAATGGGGGATGAAAGGTTCGTAGCGGTCAAAGGTGAATGGAAGGGCAAGACGGGTGAGGTGTTTCTAGTGTGTATTTATGGGCCGCATGTTGGGACTCAAAAGACTTCTCTTTGGAATAGGCTATCGGGCTTAATGGATAGACTCGAAGGTGCTTGGTGTGTTTTTGGGGATTTAAATGTTATTAGGAGGAGTGATGACCGGTTAAATTCTCAAGTCAACTTTAAAGAGATGCGTGAGTTTAATGAATTCATCAATGACACAAATCTAGTCGAGATACCAATGGGAGGGAGGAAATACACTCGGGTTAGCGATGACGGGCTGAAATTCAGTAAGTTGGATCGCTTTCAGACCATTGCCCAATTGTTTTAAAAGATGTGGACGTAGATTTCGGCCCGAAGCCATTTCGCTTTTTTGAAATTTGGTTGGAGTAAAAGGATGTCGGGCAAGTAGTGAAAAGCGCGTGGAATAAAGAAGTTAGGAGTAGTCGTTCTAATTGTAGGTTCAGAGATAAGCTTAAGAATGTCAAAGAGGATCTTAAGAAATGGAGCAAAGAGAGATTTGGGTCAGTAAAAGAAAAAAATAAAAAGACATAAAAAAAGAAGCTATGAGATGGGAGTTAGAGGCGGAAAATAGGGAGTTAAGTGAGAACGAGAGATCGATTTGGTTGGAGGAGAGGAGGTTATGGGTCGAAAAATAAAGAGAGTTGATTAGCATGGCGAGAAAAAAAGCTAGAATAAAATGGGATGTGGAAGGCGACGAAAATTCAAAAATTTTCCACTCATATATTAAAAGACGAAATAATAAAAATAATATTAGAGGGCTTATGGTTAACGGGATGTGGTGTGAGGATCCTACATTGATTAAATCGAAAATAGTGACACATTAGAACTTATTCTCGGAAGCGAGGGGGGGGGGGTTCGACCTATATTTTGTAGCAATAAAGTTGAAAAGATATCTGAGGAAGAAGCGGAGTTATTGGAGAAGGAAATCAGCGAAAATGAGGTGTGGGATGCGGTCCGGGGGTGTGCGGGGATAAAGCCCCAGGGCCGGATGGTTTTAATTTTAAATTTGTTAGGATATTTTGGGAGATAATAAAAAAGGAGCCATTGGAGGCGGTTAAATGGTTTTGGGACAAAATGGAGGTGTCGAGAGGATGCAACGCTTCTTTCGTGACCATTATTCCTAGGGTGGTTGACCCGATTGGGCTAGGAGATTTTCGTCCTATTAGTCTAATTGGGTGTTATTATAAGATAATTGCTAAATTGTTAGCGGAGAGGGTTAAAAAAGTGGTCGGTAAGGTGGTAGGAGAGGTGCAAAATGCTTTTATAAAGGGTAGGTTCATTCTTGATGGTGTGTTACTTGCAAACGAAACGGTAGATTGGCTAAAAAGATCAAAAAGAAAAGGGTTGATTTTTAAAGTAGACTTTGAGAAAGCGTATGATAGTTTAAATTGGAGGTCCTTGCTAGATATAATGAAAAGAATGGGGTTTGGTGCGAAATGGTGCAAATGGATCGAAAGCAACTTATCGTCTTCTGCGATGTCTATATTAGTTAACGGGTCTCCAACGGAAGAATTTAAATTAGAAAGGGGAGTTAGGCAAGGCGATCCGTTATCGCCATTTCTTTTCATTTTGGCGGCGGAAGGTTTAAATTCCTAGTTAATGAAGCGGTAGAAAAATGTATTTTTAAAGGTATCGGTATTGGTAATGATAGTGTGGTGGTGTCTCATTTACAATATGCAGATGATACTATTTTTGTAGGTGAATGGAGTAAGGAAAACGCAAAATCCCTAATGTGTTTACTTAAATGCTTTGTGTTGTTCCCTCAACACACTTAGAAGTAACTATAGAGTTAATCTAATCGTGTTTATGACTGAGATTAATGTAATGATTAATTAACACAGATAAGTAAAACGTAAATATAAAAACACAAAGTTTTTCAACGTTTAAATTCTTATTAGAAATCAATCAAAGAATCTATTACCCAAGTGTTTTGCGGAACAAACACTTGGGATTGAATAGACAAGGTATGGTGTGTCTCCTATCTAAACTCAAGCTATGCTTGAGTGGTAACAATATTGACCCACTGAGCTATATCAGGGATGTAGTTACTCTTTGTAGGAGAAAAGTGGTTTTGTGAAAGTCTAAGCTTTTAATGCACAAAACTTAACCCACTTTTCTCCATCTGTTGCTATTTATATACAAACATCAAAGAGTACTGAAGATTAAAATACAAAAAAGAATACAAAGCGTGTCTGACAACTACAACAGTATTTGTCATTTCCAAGAACCAATAGGAATGGGCCAAAAAGTCTTCGAGTGTCAGTTCTGACACTTCTTGACTTTTAGCCGCTTTAGGGAAGGTTTGTTTCTGGCCCGATAAGACTTATCCTTATTTCTTCAAACTCTACCCGCTCAATCCCGCCTTTCTTTCAGGCTTCAGGTTCTTCAGTCTTCACCTTCAGTCTTCAGTCTTTAATCACTTATTGTTGTTGAGGAGACTGGGGTTCAGTGAGTTCTAGTCTAACACTCACTGAACTCATTACCTTCTTCTTCGTCTCAAGTAACAATCAGGGAGTTCCGCCTCACTGAGTGGTGAGTCTTTCTTCTTAGACTCGTCATGAGCATCTTGAAGGTAACTCACTGAGTGACTGTTCACTCAGTGACTTAAGTATATTTTCAGTTGATTAACACTTAGCGTAATTTGTATTCAAATCCTGTTTTCAGGATCCTTGGGTACTGACGGACCCAACAATCTCCCCCTATTTGGATATAAATTATGCCTAAGTGTTTTGATCAGTTATGAGTGAGCTAATGACTTCTACTCAAACTGAATATACTAGAAAGCTATTAAGGACACTGAAATAACAAAAACATGGGCCATCATTTTATTTATCATTTACAAAGTCCTATCATCTAACATAATACTCAGGGTTCTTGTTCTCCTTCCAAGATACCCAAGAGTTCCAGTTTAGCTTTCTTCGACACTAACACTTCATTGTCAGGTCGCTCTTTCATCATCCTATCCAACAGCTTGACAAACTCTTCATTTTCACGACCCTTCACTTGAAGTGCCATTAGCTTGTATGCTAAGAGAGTTTTCGTTTCCACTAGCTTGATGTCACTGACTCGTTGAAATGCTGGCTGATCAAATTCATCGACAAAGAATATACCATACTCAGGTTCCTTGATGACCAGGTTGGGAACAAACTTGACTCCTGGAGGAGGAATCCTGTTGCAGTGAAGAGCAGCTATGAATTATTCAGGCTCCTGACCCACAACTTTTCTTTTCCTCCCAGTCTTCTGAGTAGGCACGTCCAATCCTTGATAGAACAATATTATCTCCTGCATTGGACTTAGATAATGTTGAGGGCATTTCATCAATAAGTCTTTAAATCGTTCCCAAGCTTGATAAAGAGTTTCATCAGGCTCTTGCTTGAAACTGTTGATAGCCTCCATCTTTTTAGCAGTTTTAGCAGGTGGACAATCTTCCCATGTTGTGATTGAACTAGCAGGTTCATTCCTTAGCCACTTATTAGCAGCTCCTTTAAGCGAAATTGGAAAGATTCTTAACATAAGTTGATCGTCAGAGACTCCTTCTGTAGTAAACAAATCTGCAATCTCGAGGACTTTTTCAACATGTTCATTAGCATCTTCATGTTCTGTTCCACTGAAAGCATTTTCTCTTAGCTCCTTGAGAAACTGACCCTTCAACTCAAACTTTGACTTTTCATCAAACTTTGGTCTAGCAACTCCTGAACTGTAATCAGCACGGGTTTTGTTCATGTATTCCTCCATAGTAGTGTTTTCCGTCATTGTTTCTGTTTCTTCTTCCTCCTTCTCTTCAGAAAAGTAATCAAGCTCGAACGAACTTGAAATTTCAAAGCTTTTTGTGTTGAAAAGCCTTTTAAGCGAATGTAAGGCTCGTTCAGGATCTTCGTAAGGTTTAATCAAGTTCTTAGTTGAACTCCTGGTCATGCACTTCCTGAAACCATCACAAAAGCATCAGTAGGGTATGTTCAAGAAAGTATGATATCAGAAAATTAACAACGAAAACGGAATACGAAAAATAAAAGTTGCTGATATCTGTAGACGATGCGCCGTATCCAAAAAGTTGGATACGCCGTATCTTATTACGTTAAAATTTAATCAGACTTTTATTCAGAAAACAGATACGCCGCTTATAATTTTAGAATGCGCCGTATCCAGTCAAAATTATCAAAAATCGATTATATTTATTAAAATTAAATGCGTCGTATTAACAAAAGTTAATGCGCCGTATTTTCGTTATGTTTCAAAATACAAGATTTTTGATTTAGAAGATGCGCCGTATCGATAAAGATCGATGCGTCGCTTTTGTTCAATAATTCGAAAAAACTGTTTTTAATTTAAATAGAAAATACGCCGTATCTGTTAAAACAGATGCGTCGTATGGCTTTAGTGTTTAGAAAAATATCTTATTAAAAACAGAATACGCCGTATCTTGGGGAAAGATGCGTCGTACTCGAATTTATTAAACGCGTTGTATTTTATAAAAATTAAACGCAATACGCCGTATCTGTGAAAATAGATGCGCCGTATCGTTTGTATCAGCACAATACAACGATAGCAGAATGCAGAAAAATAGAAAAAAAGAAAAAACAAAAATAAAAACAAACAAAAGAAACAAAAATTACAGAAAACAAAAACACACAAAAACAGTAAATATGCAAATTATACAATGAATGCAATTTATCTAATATATGAAAGGGTTAGTGGTTAGATTCTAAAAAAAAAACTAAAAAGAAAAACCTAATTAAAATACTAATCAAATTAACAGATAATAACAATTCACTCCCCGGCAGCGGCGCCAAAAACTTGATGCGTGCGCGTGTCGTTGCGGTTTAGCAGTATTAATGCCTACTCAAGTTTTAAATTTATATTTAGCCGACTTATCAATAACACACACACTTAACGAGCAGTGTACTCGGTCAGTATGAATATAATGGTAAGTAGAGTGTCGATCACTAAGAGTGGAACGTATTATCTAGTTATTCTAATCAGTATTTTAATATCCTAAGTTAGCTATACAACCTAATCTAACGCAAGGGGGTTCAGACTGAGAGACTGGCACGGTTTGGTTATGATTAAATAGAAAACTAAACTAATGAGCACGAATCAGCGATTAGCACACACGTACACAGATAGATACTCGAGACAATAAGAAGACCTGTCCTGATGATTAAGTAGCTTGTCACTTGTTTTATTGCTAGTTTTATATGAAGTGTATATAATTAAACCTTTCTCGTTGGCTCTAATCTTATCGGCGAGTAAACCCTTAATGATTACTTATGTCTATCCTATTTATTAAAGAGACGCTAAAACAAATAGGCGAGGAAGGGGCATGGCGACCCAAGCAATGCTCAACTAGACACAGAGGTTATCAATGCACTAATAAAAGTCACCAAAGACATCAACATATAAACTTTAATTAATGGGAAAGCAATATTAAGGGGAGTGCATGATTTTCCGTAGTCACATGACACAAGCCCATCAATCCTGATGAATTAAAGTGTACTAATACAATAAAACAAAACTACTTAATGAATTGAATACATGCAGGACCTTCTTACAGCTCTTGTATCTTCGTTTGAGGTGTGTCTTGTGCTGCTTGGTCGTCTGAATTCGGCTCTAGGGTTATGTGGTCTTCGGTCTTCGAAAGCTTAGTGTGTCCCAAAATTCGTCTGGCCTTGGGGTATTTATAGTTTCTGTCTGAGGGATAGATGCGGCGCATAGAGTTGATAGATGCGGCGCATTGACTTAACTTCGCGTGGGGTCCAAGATTAATATATTCAGGAATATTCGTACACCGTCTTCAGATGCGGCGTATCTTGATCTTTGTATGCGGCGCATGTACTTGGATCGTAACTTGTGAAATCTTGATAGTGATACGCCGTATGTTAGAAGTATGTTGTGGCGTATCTGGAGTAGAACGAGCTTGATCTTCTGGATTTCAGTAGGCTTTTGACATCTTGCTTGTTTTGCTCCATAATTAGTCCAAAATCGCCAAGTTTCACATAATGCTTGTTTTTACCTGAGAATTACTAAAGTAAACATTAATGTATCGATTCTCATAGATAATATAATAAAACAAGTCAAATAAATAGGATAAATGATGATAATAAAATGTACTTATTTGAGTTCATCAAATATCCCCCCACTTGAACTTTACTTGTCCCCAAGTAAACCTTAGAATTAATCAAATGAAAATGTATCCTAAAAGATATTAGGATTTATTTTTATATTTAAGCACGTATTCGTTTTGTCATAATCACACAACCAAACACTTAACGAAGTAGAAACCAAAATAATTTTTAATGTAAAACAATTCTAAATCGTTTAGTTGCTTAGTCGTGACGAATATTCTATCATAGGCTTGGCAAGTATACGCATCTCCCCCACTAAAGCCAAGGAATAACAAGTCTAAAGCGGTAAAAAGGGTTTTGAGGCTTAAGGGTTGATCATCCTTTTTAATCTCTATCGATTTCATATTCCAGAAAAGGCGACAAAATCACAAATACATGATCGAATCCACGACCACGATACTTGCAATTACTCAAATCCTTAACTCGAATAAGCTAAAGATAGGACCAAGTAATCTTCACCAATAATATTATATCAAAAAGGGCGACAAAATCATAAATACATAGTCGAATCCACGACTACGATACTTAAGATTGCTCAAATCCCTAATCTCAATAAATCAAAGGTTTGGATGAAGAATGATATAAGGTATGGATAATATTTGGGATACAAATTGGTGTAAAATAAAAAATAAACAAAACAGATAAATTAAAATCCTAAGTGTGGTAAATCACTTTCCCAACCATCCCATGAATAAGACTCATATCATTGAATAACTCACGCTTTAACACTTGAAACACACGCTTTAGGTAGACACGAATCAGAATAAAACCTAAAAAATTAAACTGTAAATCATCAGGTCAATCGATACGCCGTATATTATGGAAGAAGATACACCGTATCGAGCCTGGAATAATTACAAATCAGAATAAATGATGCGTCGCATCCTTAACCAGGGATACGCCGCATTAAAATACTGACAGAAAGTTTTAAAGTCAAAAATAAAAATGCAGAAAATAAAATAAGATATGACCAGTGCAAGTGATGCGTCGCATCTATTATGGAGATGCGCCGCATCTTCTGCAGGTATGACAGACTCGACACAGAACAGAAAAGTAAAAATTTTTCTTCCGGGTTGTCTCCCGGTCAGCACTTGTCTTTATTCCAGAGTCTTCAAGTTAGACTCACGTTCAGCTCCTTATTTTGTTCTATTGATCCCCACATGTCCGTGCACGATGTAGTTGTGAATTACTTCGTCACGAACATATTCCGGCCCCAATTCAAGTACACCTTTGTAGAATCCTTTCATTTTTTGGTACGGATACTCGATCCCTTTCTCAGCGTCATTTTCATCTACAAAAAGAAATGGTGTAAATTTGTAACAAAATTTGTTAGGGGCATGTTTAAACCTTGGGTGAGCACGAGGCATCATGTAAGTGATGACGTTGCTTCCACTTTTAAAGGTGATCTTTCCTTCAAATCTTTTAGCGTTAATTTCGACCTCCTTACAAAATGGTTTCCCAACGATCATGTCACCCATTTCAACATCACGATAAGCATCCATGTTTTCCACCACGGTGAAATCTGTAACAATAGTTAAATTCCCAACAAAAATAGGTACATTAATGAATATTCCAACTACGTTTTTCCCTCTATACTCAATTTTGTTTTTCATTGTAGAATTATAGAAATATTTTGACATTACATTGATTGGTAAAATAGGGAAAAAGTTGGAACTAACCTGTTTAAATCCTATCATGCAAGGAAATTGTAAATTATAAGCACAATCTACATGGATCTTTCTACCATAATCACAGAAACTAGGATATCCTTCAAATTCATCATAATTCTTAGTGTTGATCATATTGATTCTAGGTTCATCCATAATTTCTCCTTCTTCAATTTCGGGTTCAAAATCCTCCATAAATTGATCATTGATTCCTATTGGTAAATTAAGATCATTTAATTCAATGTAGTCTCCACTATAGGTCTCAAGTGATTCATTATTTACCAATGTTTCTCCCATAAACCTAGGTTCTAGATCGAGGTCCATACGTTCTCTTAATCCTAGCACATAGACGCCTCTAATTATACTCTTAGCAGGATTTTGGCACTTATAGACTAGTTTATTATTCCTTACCTTTAATGAGATTTTTCTTTTAAACACATTAATCTTAGCATGGGCGGTAGACAAGAAAGGTCTTCCAAGGATTAAAGGAATCTTAACATCCTCGGGCATATCTAATATAACAAAGTCTACGGGGAAAACAAACTTCTCAATCTTAACTAGCACATTTTCAGCAATCCCCTCAGGTCGTTTTACCGTTTTATCAGCCTATTCAATAAGCAACTTAGTTGGTGCTAATTTTCCTAGTCCTAGGGTAGTGAATGTCTTAAGGGGCATAACACTAACGATTGCTCCTAAGTCAGCTAATACATTATTGAAAGATATGTCATTAATTGAACAAGGTAAAGTAAAACTTCCTGGGTCCTTTTCTTTATGAGGCAAGGCACGTAAGTCGGTTGCAGAGCTCTCTTCTTTCATTGTAGCCTTGATCTCCTCTTCAATCTTTGCCTTTTCTTTGAGTAACCTCTTTAAACTGATTGAAGAATTAAAGAAAAATTCGGGCTTTGCAGCATCATTACCATTCATCAATCTTCTAGGAAAAGGTATGTTAGGCGTGACTTCTTCAGTAGTGCATATGGCCTTGACATGATCTCTTGGGTTAGTTTCAGTTGAGCTAGGTAAACTTCCGTATCCCCTATCATGAAGAACTTTGCTCATTTGTCCGATTTGTTGTTCCAATGCTTTGATCGAAGCTCCTTGATTTCTTGTTATAGTATCCGTTGAGGCTCGGATTTCTTTGATCATAGCGGTGTTCTCTTCATGTCTTTTAGCAGCATCGGCCATAATTTTCTTTAAAGTGTCATCCAAAGTCTGCCTCCTTTCTTGAAAAGTGGGATTATAGTTGTTCATTTGATAATATCCTGGAGCAGCTTCCCTAAATCTTCCTGAAGGTCGGAATGGTTGTCCAAATTGTGTGTAGTATGCTTCTTCAAAAGTCTCACTTTCATTCTTATTAGGGCAATCTTTAGTGTAGTGAGGTCCTTCGCATTTTTCACATCCAACTTGGGCAGCATAAACTTTCTCATCACGCTTCTTCATCTCTCTACTAATTTTATCCAATTGAGCTTGAATTGCAGCAATCCCGTCAAAATTAGTGCTGCTCTTAGATCTAGTAGAGGTTCCGTCGTGCCATTTTTGAGAGTGATCAGCAGCTTCTTGGATAGCTTTTCTAGCATCGGCTGCACTCATTTGAGGCACAGCTCCCTTAGCATCCAAGATTTGTCTAGTAGGCACGTCCAATCCTTGATAGAACAATATTATCTCCTGCATTGGACTTAGATAATGTTGAGGGCATTTCATCAATAAGTCTTTAAATCATTCCCAAGCTTGATAAAGAGTTTCATCAGGCTCTTGCTTGAAACTGTTGATAGCCTCCATCTTTTTAGCAGTTTTAGCAGGTGAACAATATCTTTTCAGGAATTTGCTCTTCAAATCTTCCCATGTTGTGATTGAACTAGCAGGTTCATTCCTTAGCCACTTATTAGCAGCTCCTTTAAGCGAAATTGGAAAGATTCTTAGCATAAGTTGATCGTCAGAGACTCCTTCTGTAGTAAACAAATCTGCAATCTCGAGGACTTTTTCAACATGTTCATTAGCGTCTTCATGTTCTGTTCCACTGAAAGCATTTTCTCTTAGCTCCTTGAGAAACTGACCCTTCAACTCAAACTTTGACTTTTCATCAAACTTTGATCTAGCAACTCCTGAACTGTAATCAGCACGGGTTTTGTTCATGTATTCCTCCATAGTAGTGTTTTCCGTCATTGTTTCTGTTTCTTCTTCCTCCTTCTCTTCAGAAAAGTAATCAAGCTCGAACGAACTTGAAATTTCAAAGCTTTTTGTGTTGAAAAGCCTTTTAAGCGAATGTAAGGCTCGTTCAGGATCTTCGTAAGGTTTAATCAAGTTCTTAGTTGAACTCCTGGTCATGCAATTCCTGAAACCATCACAAAAGCATCAGTAGGGTATGTTCAAGAAAGTATGATATCAGAAAATTAACAACGAAAACGGAATACGAAAAATAAAAGTTGCTGATATCTGTAGACGATGCGCCGTATCCAAAAAGTTGGATACGCCGTATCTTATTACGTTAAAATTTAATCAGACTTTTATTCAGAAAACAGATACGCCGCTTATAATTTTAGAATGCGCCGTATCCAGTCAAAATTATCAAAAATCGATTATATTTATTAAAATTAAATGCGTCGTATTAACAAAAGTTAATGCGCCGTATTTTCGTTATGTTTCAAAATACAAGATTTTTGATTTAGAAGAAGCGCCGTATCGATAAAGATCGATGCGTCGCTTTTGTTCAATAATTCGAAAAAACTGTTTTTAATTTAAATAGAAAATACGCCGTATCTGTTAAAACAGATGCGTCGTATGGCTTTAGTGTTTAGAAAAATATCTTATTAAAAACAGAATACGCCGTATCTTGGGGAAAGATGCGTCGTACTCGAATTTATTAAACGCGTTGTATTTTATAAAAATTAAACGCAATACGCCGTATCTGTGAAAATAGATGCGCCGTATCGTTTGTATCAGCACAATACAATGATAGCAGAATGCAGAAAAATAGAAAAAAAGAAAAAACAAAAATAAAAACAAACAAAAAGAAACAAAAATTACAGAAAACAAAAACACACAAAAACAGTAAATATGCAAATTATACAATGAATGCAATTTATCTAATATATGAAAGGGTTAGTGGTTAGATTCTAAAAAAAAACTAAAAAGAAAAACCTAATTAAAATACTAATCAAATTAACAGATAATAACAATTCACTCCCCGGCAGCGGCGCCAAAAACTTGATGCGTGCGCGTGTCGTTGCGGTTTAGCAGTATTAATGCCTACTCAAGTTTTAAATTTATATTTAGCCGACTTATCAATAACACACACACTTAACGAGCAGTGTACTCGGTCAGTATGAATATAATGGTAAGTAGAGTGTCGATCACTAAGAGTGGAACGTATTATCTAGTTATTCTAATCAGTATTTTAATATCCTAAGTTAGCTATACAACCTAATCTAACGCAAGGGGGTTCAGACTGAGAGACTGGCACGGTTTGGTTATGATTAAATAGAAAACTAAACTAATGAGCACGAATCAGCGATTAGCACACACGTACACAGATAGATACTCGAGACAATAAGAAGACCTGTCCTGATGATTAAGTAGCTTGTCACTTGTTTTATTGCTAGTTTTATATGAAGTGTATATAATTAAACCTTTCTCGTTGGCTCTAATCTTATTGGCGAGTAAACCCTTAATGATTACTTATGTCTATCCTATTTATTAAAGAGACGCTAAAACAAATAGGCGAGGAAGGGGCATGGCGACCCAAGCAATGCTCAACTAGACACAGAGGTTATCAATGCACTAATAAAAGTCACCAAAGACATCAACATATAAACTTTAATTAATGGGAAAGCAATATTAAGGGGAGTGCATGATTTTCCGTAGTCACATGATACAAGCCCATCAATCCTGATGAATTAAAGTGTACTAATACAATAAAAAAAACTACTTAATGAATTGAATACATGCAGGACCTTCTTACAGCTCTTGTATCTTCGTTTAGGTGTGTCTTGTGCTGCTTGGTCGTCTGAATTCGGCTCTAGGGTTATGTGGTCTTCGAAAGCTTAGTGTATCCCGAAATTCATCTGGCCTTGGGGTATTTATAGTTTCTGTCTGAGGGATAGATGCGGCGCATAGAGTTGATAGATGCGGCGCATTGACTTAACTTCGCGTGGGGTCCAAGATTAATATATTCAGGAATATTCGTACACCGTCTTCAGATGCGGCGTATCTTGATCTTTGTATGCGGCGCATGTACTTGGATCGTAACTTGTGAAATCTTGATAGTGATACGCCGTATGTTAGAAGTATGTTGCGGCGTATCTGGAGTAGAACGAGCTTGATCTTCTGGATTTCAGTAGGCTTTTGACATCTTGCTTGTTTTGCTCCATAATTAGTCCAAAATCGCCAAGTTTCACATAATGCTTGTTTTTACCTGAGAATTACTAAAGTAAACATTAATGTATCGATTCTCATAGATAATATAATAAAACAAGTCAAATAAATAGGATAAATGATGATAATAAAATGTACTTATTTGAGTTCATCAAATATCCCCCCACTTGAACTTTACTTGTCTCCAAGTAAACCTTAGAATTAATCAAATGAAAATGTATCCTAAAAGATATTAGGATTTATTTTTATATTTAAGCACGTATTCGTTTTGTCATAATCACACAACCAAACACTTAACGAAGTAGAAACCAAAATAATTTTTAATGTAAAACAATTCTAAATCGTTTAGTTGCTTAGTCGTGACGAATATTCTATCATAGGCTTGGCAAGTATACGCATCTCCCCCACTAAAGCCAAGGAATAACAAGTCTAAAGCGGTAAAAAGGGTTTTGAGGCTTAAGGGTTGATCATCCTTTTTAATCTCTATCGATTTCATATTCCAGAAAAGGCGACAAAATCAAAAATACATGATCGAATCCACGACCACGATACTTGCAATTGCTCAAATCCTTAACTCGAATAAGCTAAAGATAGGACCAAGTAATCTTCACCAATAATATTATATCAAAAAGGGCGACAAAATCATAAATACATAGTCGAATCCACGACTACGATACTTAAGATTGCTCAAATCCCTAATCTCAATAAATCAAAGGTTTGGATGAAGAATGATATAGGGTATGGATAATATTTGAGATACAAATTGGTGTAAAATAAAAAATAAACAAAACAGATAAATTAAAATCCTAAGTGTGGTAAATCACTTTCCCAACCATCCCATGAATAAGACTCATATCATTGAATAACTCACGCTTTAACACTTGAAACACACGCTTTAGGTAGACACGAATCAGAATAAAACCTAAAAAATTAAACTGTAAATCATCAGGTCAATCGATACGCCGTATATTATGGAAGAAGATACGCCGTATCGAGCCTGGAATAATTACAAATCAGAATAAAAGATGCGTCGCATCCTTAACCAGGGATACGCCGCATTAAAATACTGATAGAAAGTTTTAAAGTCAAAAATAAAAATGCATAAAATAAAATAAGATATGACCAGTGCAAGTGATGGGTCGCATCTATTATGGAGATGCGCCGCATCTTCTGCAGGTCTGACAGACTCGGCACAGAACAAAAAAGTAAAAATGTTTCTTCCGGGTTGTCTCCCGGTCAGCACTTGTCTTTATTCCAGAGTCTTCAAGTTAGACTCACGTTCAGCTCCTTATTTTGTTCTATTGATCCCCACATGTCCGTGCATGATGTAGTTGTGAATTACTTCGTCACGAACATATTCCGGCCCCAATTCAAGTACACCTTTGTAGAATCCTTTCATTTTTTGGTACGGATACTCGATCCCTTTCTCAGCGTCATTTTCATCTACAAAAAGAAATGGTGTAAATTTGTAACAAAATTTGTTAGGGGCATGTTTAAACCTTGGGTGAGCACGAGGCATCATGTAAGTGATGACGTTGCTTCCACTTTTAAAGGTGATCTTTCCTTCAAATCTTTTAGCGTTAATTTCGACCTCCTTACAAAATGGTTTCCCAACGATCACGTCACCCATTTCAACATCACGATAAGCATCCATGTTTTCCACCACGGTGAAATCTGTAACAATAGTTAAATTCCCAACAAAAATAGGTACATTCATGAATATTCCAACTACGTTTTTCCCTCTATACTCAATTTTGTTTTTCATTATAGAATTATAGAAATATTTTGACATTACATTGATTGGTAAAATAGGGAAAAAGTTGGAACTAACCTGTTTAAATCCTATCATGCAAGGAAATTGTAAATTATAAGCACAATCTACATGGATCTTTCTACCATAATCACAGAAACTAGGATATCCTTCAAATTCATCATAATTCTTAGTGTTGATCATATTGATTCTAGGTTCATCCATAATTTCTCCTTCTTCAATTTCGGGTTCAAAATCCTCCATAAATTGATCATTGATTCCTATTGGTAAATTAAGATCATTTAATTCAATGTAGTCTCCACTATAGGTCTCAAGTGATTCATTATTTACCAATGTTTCTCCCATAAACCTAGGTTCTAGATCGAGGTCCATACGTTCTCTTAATCCTAGCACATAGACGCCTCTAATTATGCTCTTAGCAGGATTTTGGCACTTATAGACTAGTTTATTATTCCTTACCTTTAATGAGATTTTTCTTTTAAACACATTAATCTTAGCATGGGCGGTAGACAAGAAAGGTCTTCCAAGGATTAAAGGAATCTTAACATCCTCGGGCATATCTAATATAACAAAGTCTACGGGGAAAACAAACTTCTCAATCTTAACTAGCACATTTTCAGCAATCCCCTCAGGTCGTTTTACCGTTTTATCAGCCAATTCAATAAGCAACTTAGTTGGTGCTAATTTTCCTAGTCCTAGGGTAGTGAATGTCTTAAGGGGCATAACACTAACGCTTGCTCCTAAGTCAGCTAATACATTATTGAAAGATATGTCATTAATTGAACAAGGTAAAGTAAAACTTCCTGGGTCCTTTTCTTTATGAGGCAAGGCACGTAAGTCGGTTGCAGAGCTCTCTTCTTTCATTGTAGCCTTGATCTCCTCTTCAATCTTTGCCTTTTCTTTGAGTAACCTCTTTAAACTGATTGAAGAATTAAAGAAAAATTCGGGCTTTGCAGCATCATTACCATTCATCAATCTTCTAGGAAAAGGTATGTTAGGCGTGACTTCTTCAGTAGTGCATATGGCCTTGACATGATCTCTTGGGTTAGTTTCAGTTGAGCTAGGTAAACTTCCGTATCCCCTATCTTGAAGAACTTTGCTCATTTGTCCGATTTGTTGTTCCAATGCTTTGATCGAAGCTCCTTGATTTCTTGTTATAGTATCCGTTGAGGCTCGGATTTCTTTGATCATAGCGGTGTTCTCTTCATGTCTTTTAGCAGCATCGGCCATAATTTTCTTTAAAGTGTCATCCAAAGTCTGCCTCCTTTCTTGAAAAGTGGGATTATAGTTGTTCTTTTGATAATATCCTGGAGCAGCTTCCCTAAATCTTCCTGAAGGTCGGAATGGTTGTCCAAATTGTGTGTAGTATGCTTCTTCAAAAGTCTCACTTTCATTCTTATTAGGGCAATCTTTAGTGTAGTGAGGTCCTTCACATTTTTCACATCCAACTTGGGCAGCATAAACTTTCTCATCACGCTTCTTCATCTCTCTACTAATTTTATCCAATTGAGCTTGAATTGCAGCAATCCCGTCAAAATTAGTGCTGCTCTTAGATCTAGTAGAGGTTCCGTCGTGCCATTTTTGAGAGTGATCAGCAGCTTCTTGGATAGCTTTTCTAGCATCGGCTGCACTCATTTGAGGCACAGCTCCCTTAGCATCCAAGATTTGTCTAGTAGGCACGTCCAATCCTTGATAGAACAATATTATCTCCTGCATTGGACTTAGATAATGTTGAGGGCATTTCATCAATAAGTCTCTAAATCGTTCCCAAGCTTGATAAAGAGTTTCATCAGGCTCTTGCTTGAAACTATTGATAGCCTCCATCTTTTTAGCAGTTTTAGCAGGTGGACAATATCTTTTCAGGAATTTGCTCTTCAAATCTTCCCATGTTGTGATTGAACTAGCAGGTTCATTCCTTAGCCACTTATTAGCAGCTCCTTTAAGCAAAATTGGAAAGATTCTTAGCATAAGTTGATCGTCAGAGACTCCTTCTGTAGTAAACAAATCTGCAATCTCGAGGACTTTTTCAACATGTTCATTAGCGTCTTCATGTTCTGTTCCACTGAAAGCATTTTCTCTTAGCTCCTTGAGAAACTGACCCTTCAACTCAAACTTTGACTTTTCATCAAACTTTGATCTAGCAACTCCTGAGCTGTAATCAGCACGGGTTTTGTTCATGTATTCCTCCATAGTAGTGTTTTCCGTCATTGTTTCTGTTTCTTCTTCCTCCTTCTCTTCAGAAAAGTAATCAAGCTCGAACGAACTTGAAATTTCAAAGCTTTTTGTGTTGAAAAGCCTTTTAAGCGAATGTAAGGCTCGTTCAGGATCTTCGTAAGGTTTAATCAAGTTCTTAGTTGAACTCCTGGTCATGCACTTCCTGAAACCATCACAAAAGCATCAGTAGGGTATGTTCAAGAAAGTATGATATCAGAAAATTAACAACGAAAACGGAATACGAAAAATAAAAGTTGCTGATATCTGTAGACGATGCGCCGTATCCAAAAAGTTGGATACGCCGTATCTTATTACGTTAAAATTTAATCAGACTTTTATTCAGAAAACAGATACGCCGCTTATAATTTTAGAATGCGCCGTATCCAGTCAAAATTATCAAAAATCGATTATATTTATTAAAATTAAATGCGTCGTATTAACAAAAGTTAATGCGCCGTATTTTCGTTATGTTTCAAAATACAAGATTTTTGATTTAGAAGATGCGCCGTATCGATAAAGATCGATGCGTCGCTTTTGTTCAATAATTCGAAAAAACTGTTTTTAATTTAAATAGAAAATACGCCGTATCTGTTAAAACAGATGTGTCGTATGGCTTTAGTGTTTAGAAAAATATCTTATTAAAAACAGAATACGCCGTATCTTGGGGAAAGATGCGTCGTACTCGAATTTATTAAACGCGTTGTATTTTATAAAAATTAAACGCAATACGCCGTATCTGTGAAAATAGATGCGCCGTATCGTTTGTATCAGCACAATACAATGATAGCAGAATGCAGAAAAATAGAAAAAAAGAAAAAACAAAAATAAAAACAAACAAAAAGAAACAAAAATTACAGAAAGCAAAAACACACAAAAACAGTAAATATGCAAATTATACAATGAATGCAATTTATCTAATATATGAAAGGGTTAGTGGTTAGATTCTAAAAAAAAACTAAAAAGAAAAACCTAATTAAAATACTAATCAAATTAACAGATAATAACAATTCACTCCCCGGCAGCGGCGCCAAAAACTTGATGCGTGCGCGTGTCGTTGCGGTTTAGCAGTATTAATGCCTACTCAAGTTTTAAATTTATATTTAGCCGACTTATCAATAACACACACACTTAACGAGCAGTGTACCCGGTCAATATGAATATAATGGTAAGTAGAGTGTCGATCACTAAGAGTGGAACGTATTATCTAGTTATTCTAATCAGTATTTTAATATCCTAAGTTAGCTATACAACCTAATCTAACGCAAGGGGGTTCAGACTGAGAGACTGGCACGGTTTGGTTATGATTAAATAGAAAACTAAACTAATGAGCACGAATCAGCGATTAGCACACACGTACACATATAGATACTCGAGACAATAAGAAGACCTGTCCTGATGATTAAGTAGCTTGTCACTTGTTTTATTGCTAGTTTTATATGAAGTGTATATAATTAAACCTTTCTCGTTGGCTCTAATCTTATCGGCGAGTAAACCCTTAATGATTACCCTTAATGATTACTTATGTCTATCCTATTTATTAAAGAGACGCTAAAACAAATAGGCGAGGAAGGGGCATGGCGACCCAAGCAATGCTCAGCTAGACACAGAGGTTATCAATGCACTAATAAAGTCACCAAAGACATCAACATATAAACTTTAATTAATGGGAAAGCAATATTAAGGGGAGTGCATGATTTTCCGTAGTCACATGACACAAGCCCATCAATCCTGATGAATTAAAGTGTACTAATACAATAAAACAAAACTACTTAATGAATTGAATACATGCAGGACCTTCTTACAGCTCTTGTATCTTCGTTTGAGGTGTGTCTTGTGCTGCTTGGTCGTCTAAATTCGGCTCTAGGGTTACGTGGTCTTCGAAAGCTTAGTGTGTCCCGAAATTCGTCTGGCCTTGGGGTATTTATAGTTTCTGTCTGAGGGATAGATGCGGCGCATAGAGTTGATAGATGCGGCGCATTGACTTAACTTCGCGTGGGGTCCAAGATTAATATATTCAGGAATATTCGTACACCGTCTTCAGATGCGGCGTATCTTGATCTTTGTATGCGGCGCATGTACTTGGATCGTAACTTGTGAAATCTTGATAGTGATACGCCGTATGTTAGAAGTATGTTGCGGCGTATCTGGAGTAGAACGAGCTTGATCTTCTGGATTTCAGTAGGCTTTTGACATCTTGCTTGTTTTGCTCCATAATTAGTCCAAAATCGCCAAGTTTCACATAATGCTTGTTTTTACCTGAGAATTACTAAAGTAAACATTAATGTATCGATTCTCATAGATAATATAATAAAACAAGTCAAATAAATAGGATAAATGATGATAATAAAATGTACTTATTTGAGTTCATCATTCAGTGACCTTGGTGGTGTACTGGTTGATCAGCTCATTATGTTTTATTGAGAGCTGATCAAAGGCTGAGGATATTTTGTTCAGGTGCTCCTTGGAATCAGCAACTGACTGATGAAGAGAATCTTGCTGAAATCTGATGGTTTTGTGATCTACCCCCTGAAGAAGGTTTAGAAGCTCAGTAATGTTGGTGGAGGTGGTGGTCTGAGTATCCATGTACTCCTTCAGCTTTGTGAGGAAAGTAGGATCATCTCCTAGTTCTTCCTGAATAAGATCAAGAGCCTTCAAGATGTTTGTGAGCTGCTTGTCCTGTTCAGTGCCCATACAATCTAGAGACTCCCTCAGGTCACCGAGTTGTTTGTCAGTGAGTTTGGCAACCAGAAGCACTTTACCGTGTGTCTCTTCAACAGTAACCCTGAAGTCAGCATAGGAGACTGCTGCTTCAGTATGCTGGTTTCATTGTTCTTCAGTAAGCTAATTGAAGAGAGCTTGGTTGGCTTTTCGAAGAAACTTAACCAGCTGTCTTTCAGTAAGGGGAAGAACATTGTCATATTTCTGCAACCACTGAGGAGTAGCGGGAGAAGAAGAAGCACCTGATGATGATGATGTTGTTGGGTTTGTAAGGGTGAGGGGTTGTTGATCCTCAGGAGGAGGAGATGATTGTTGTTTTTCAGAGTGCTGGGGAGAGTTGTATGTTTCAGTCTCCATTTCCTCCTCAGCACCCAAAACGTCTTCATCGCCAAATTCGACCATTTCCTCCTCTGACCCATCATCCAGCAATCTTTCAAGATCTGCTAGATTAGGAATCCTGCGGGAATCCGGTTCCCCCTCAGAAGAGGGCTTACCTTTGTTGTGGCCAGGTTCTGACCCCTCCAAGTGCACTGAGTGGGTTTGCTCAGCCTGGACCTTGGAGTCAGTTCCTGAGTGACTGGATCCGCCATGAGGGGTTTTGGGTTCCGTATCAGCTGGTGGTTTTAATCCCTCTGAGTCTTTGTCCCCCTGAGTGCCTTCAAGGACTGGCGGGTGTTCTCCATTACTATCATGAGGCACTGATTGTGATTGTTGGTGGACCCCCTTCCCATCAGGGTTGTACTGCCCTTCTGAGGATTTGGGGTCCTTTGCTCCCTGAGATCCTGATTGTGATTTGTCAGGACCGTAAGCAGGATGTGATTGGGTGTGGGTCCCTTTCTCAGTAGAGTAGTGCTGCTCTACCGAGGATTCAGGACCCTGTACTCTCTCAGGCAAAGGTTGGGATTGACTAATGCCTTCATCGAGATGTGAGAGAGTGAAGGTTCCTGACCCTACTGACTTGTGTATGTCAGTAGAGCCATGAGGAAGGGTTTTGCCCGAGGATATTGAGGATGATTTCTCAGTACCCTCCGTTGGCGTTTGTTTTAAGGTCAAGAGGGTCTCAATGATGGGTGTCTCTGAGGTCTTGGCCATTGTTTTCCCTTCTTTGGGCTCTGAGGCAGAAGTCTCAAGGACGAGTGATTTGGGTTTAACCACCTTCTTGGACCCTGCCTTCTTTTCTTCTTCTCCTGCTTTGTAGGAGAAGGAATAGGTGAGATAGCATTTGCTCCTTGAATGACCAACAGCATGTATGTGGTCAGGGAGACTGGTTGTACCTCAGTGAGGTCTCTGGAATAGTTGGCTTTATGAAGGACGTCAGGTTTAGATCCCTCAATGTCAGGCCTAACATAATTAGAGCCTAGTAAGGCCTGAAGCGCACAGGAAATGAATCTAGGGTAAGACAAGTGTTTTTGCCTAGATTTTCCTGAGAGCTTGGCTACGAGGTCACGGAAGATTATTCCTCCGATGTCTATCTTTTTACCCTCTAGGAGACTGAACACCATCAATTTTTGTGATGCATTCAATTGCTCCGTGGAGGATTTATTGCCTCCAAGGACCTGAATGACAAAAGTCATCAGGATCCTCCAGGCAGGTGGGAACCAGGTCTTGATGATTGGCGCTTTGGCCAAGAGGGTTCCTGGGGCCACATCAGGTTGTTTTGGGTCATGTGGCCCAAGTAAAAGCAATTCGGCCTTTACTTCTTGGTCAGTGGGCTGAGGTTCAAAGTTCTCAGCGAAATCAAGGCCTATGGCCTTGATGAGGGTTTGGTAATTGATTGTACAAAAAGATGTACTACCAGGCCTTCGATGGTGATCAAAGGAATTATGGGGTGTTGAGGTTGCGCCAAGCTTGTTCTTAACCTGAAATAAGAAATACTAAAACACTACGTTAAGTGATTGCGCAGGGGATGGACCCTACGAACCACCTCCGGCGTACGAGTAAGTATGTGTAATGTTTATGTAGGTTGTAAATGACGAGAGTGAAGTTAACTTACATTGTTCTTGCTCGACTAAGCTATTTATAGGAGAGAAATAGGCCTTAGTGGGCGGTTGCACTTGTTTCGGAGATCATGGGGGCGTCCCATGATTTGTGGTAACCGCTAGGGCTTTGTAGCCCACGATCTCTGTTTTGGCGGGAAAGCCTAAAGGAAGAGGAGACGTGGGTATGACCAGGTCATGGTGGCTCTCCGCTGTAGTCCCTTCGAGAGGGATACCCCGAAGGGCTTAGGGCTTCGATTGGCGGGTTCCCACATGGTAACCACTTCGTAGACGAATGGCTTTACGCCAATGAAACGTGTTAGGAGTTTAACCTGGGCCTCCGAAGGGAGGGCTTTCTACAGGCTCGAAGGGGAGTCCTTCGACCCGTTAGGAGGGTACATCATCAAGCCCCCCAGTCGAAAGTGATATATACGTACGAGTATGAATTGCATTCGACTCGAAAAACATGCTACATTCTATCCCTTTCATCACAAATTCGTACGAGGAAGGATAAGTGCTTAAACAGACTTTGCGCAATAAATGCGGCTAATAAATATGCAACTACCACCCTATGCTACAGCAGCTAGGATTTCGGTAACCACAAACATCTTTTCAAAATTTAAAGAACAATTTAGAGTCCGTGTATGTCTCGGATTATAACTGCACGTGGATAGCTAGGATAAAGCTACAAAGGATATACATAAACCCTTCATAATCCTAAACATAGATCACTTTTTCTTTTGCGCCCAAAATACACATACACAACACTGTGCTTCGTGCTTCGGTTGAGCTTAAAGGTAACTCTCTTATCCAAAATTCATTGTTTCTAATTACAAGATGAGTATGGCAACAAAGAGAATCATTAGGCAACAAAAATGTATCTTATCAAAACAGGATTTGACGGAATTTCTTGGGAAGTACCCCATACCTAGAGAGTTCAAAGTGATTCTTCCGAACAAAGACCAAGATAATTTTTGATGCTCCGGTTGGGTATGTTGGGCTCTATGTTCATGCATTTACAGAATCCAACTTTAGGGTTCCTATTCATCCTCTAATCCTAGAGTTTTTACAGTACTATCAAGTACATATCTCCAGGTTGAATCCTTTTGGTTTAGCCAAACTAACCACTTACATTGTTGTATGCAAAGCTAATGGTTATGAGCCAACACTTAATGTGCTTAGAGGCTTTATTAACCTTTGCCCTGGTGGTGATTGGTTAACCTTAGCGAAAAGAAGTGAGCCTGATGTGCCTTGCTTAATATCTAAACCCTTTGCTAATATAAGAAAATGGAAAGGTTTGTTTTTCTATGTACAAAGCACAATCATACCTCCCGAATACCCAGCCTTGCTGGATAAGGCATTTCAGTTTTATGAGAAACGTTTTGATGATCCCTTACCGCACTTCGTAAGAAACAATCCACTATACCAACGTCTTGCACGCCATCCTTTTGATGTACAAACGTTTCCCGAACCAATACTGTATATGGCGGGCATCGTTGATCGTTGGGAAGGCTCTCCGTTGAAACCTGAGATAATTTGTGAGGGGAGAAGTATGTATATAACTATTCAAATAAAGTAAATAACTTATCTGCTGATTCTAATCGCTTTCCTTTGTCGTTGTAGGAATGGCGTTCAGGAACTTCGTTGTATCCCGTGGTACCAGGGAAGTTACTTTCATCCCCCAAGATTCGAAGGATATGAGTGATGGAGTGGGTTCTCCCTCAGCCTCAGCTAATGATGACAAGACTCACACTTTGTAGAAACTGTAGCAGACTCTGATGACCCACTTATCAAGGAATTTCAAACGAGGCTTATGGGGTCTTCCAATGTCTCAGACAAAAAGAAAACAATCAAGAGAAAAGCTGCCATGTCTGTGAAGACTCCTCCAAAAAGGAAATTATCTCTACCAACCCCTCCGACAAGAACGATGAAACCCAAAAGTTCTCATGCTAAAACCTTTATACCTATCCCCCTAAGGGTTCCTGAAAATGACACTCCTGGTAAGTTGAAATCTTGTATGTCTAGTGAACATAACGCATTATGTAACTGATTATCTTATTTCTCGCAGGCCTTCCCAACGTCACAGAGCTTCCGGATGCTCTTGCATGTCATCAACTGGTTGAAAAAATGACACCTGCTGGCTGGAGAGGCATTTTGGACAACATGTCCATGGAAGAGCTTTGTGACTTTCATTCCAAAAGCTATGCCAGACAGGCTGTATTAGATAATCATTGATGAAGCGAAAAGTGTACCGCTTTTAGGGGGTCATTTAAGCCCTAAATCGTATTTATTTGATCAAATATTGCCCTAAATCGTTCCTTTTGTCATTTTAGGCACTTTTGAGAAGAAATCTGGAAAAGGAAGCATTTTGGACGTTTTTGGAGCATAAAAGTGAAGAAAACGACAAAGTCTCAAAATCGGCTGAAAAGTACCTTTGACGGCGTCAGGGATTGCCCTGGATGGCGTCATGGCTTGGCAAGAAAAAGGTGGATATGAAAATTACTCATGATAAGCCAGAGAATTTTGCATGAAAAATCTGACGGCGTCACCCTTTGAAGTGATCAAGGTCGTCACGGCTTAAATTAAAGAGGGACGGCGTCAAGCCATAATCTGACGGCGTCAAGCTTTGATAAGCCAGAACGGATTTTGGAGGTCTAAAGAGGGACGGCGTCAGGAAGGCCATCCGGGAACCCTAAAAGCGGCGAGGTGACGGCGTCAGAATCTACAACGTGACGCCGTCAGCCCTTGATCTCTATATATAGTTTTGCAATTTTTTGTCATTAGTGTGGAACTTTGTGTGTAATTTTGGGAGGAAACCCTAAGACGATTTTAGCAGCTTTTTCAAGGCTTTTTGCCTTGAGATCTTCCATGTTACATTGAAGATAAGTTATCCATTAATCATTCAATATGTCTATGTGTTGTTTGATTCTATCTTGTTCTTGTCTTTTGTTTAACATGCTAGGCTAGGTTTTCTTTGTGTTTGCTTAGATCTAATGAAACCTAACTATTGATTATTGGTTATTAGTGTGTTATTAGTTGTATTGGATGATTGTTTATCTATGTTAGGCTTAAGAAAACTGGCTAACTTCCTATTTGGTAACTTGCTTGAACGTCTTAAGAAACATGAACCAATGCGTACTAAGGTTTTTATGGTTGTATTTAATGCACAAGCGAATTCTAGTGATCCCATGTTAGGAGCTTCCTAGCCGGCTCGACATAGGAGTGAAGTAGGAGCTTGTAGAGTTGGGGAAGTACGTATGCCATCCCACGATTGGTATTAAGGAATACACCCGTCATCCACGCAATTAATACACACTAATCAAATGGTAAAAGATAGTTAGGGAGTAAGGAAATCTAAGTAAACACATTTCTCTCCACATAAATTTCACCACCTTTTCATTTTCTGTTATTTTATTTTATTTGCATTCGTAGTTATTTGGGTTAGTTGACTAGCAACTAATTCCGCCCACTCTTTCAAACCCGAGATTTTACTTGCTTTCATAAAAAAATATAAAAACATAAAAAGAATCTTCTCTCACCCTTAGACCTATTAGAGTAGTTTTTCAATCCTAACGACACTATTCCCTGTGGAGAACGATCAATCCCCCGTACTTACCACTACACTATACTACATCGGTCAGGTACACTGCCTGGTGGGGTTGTAAGCCTCTTGAGATCCCTCGAGAGGTAAAACCTGTTGTAAGGTTGCAAAACCACGCATCAAGTTTTTGGCGCCGCTGCCGGGGAATAGTTATTGTTTAGGTTGAATTTTTTATTTTATAGGTCTACTCACTAGATTCCTTTCTAGTGAGATTTTTATTTTATTTTTCTAGGTTTTCTTTAGTCTATCTTATTTCTTTGTATTTTTGTTTGTGACACCTTCCACCTGCCTCATGAGTAATAGTGATCGCTTGATCCCTGTTATTCGTATTTTCCGCCGTGCAAATTTCCAACTACCCGTTCCCGCCCCCATCATAGAAAACAACAACCTTTCACCCGACCACCACTTTGGTAACAATTCTGAGATGGAGGAGTCTGACCATGAGAATGACTATGTTAGTCCGTTTTACTACTCAGACTCCGATGAGGATGCCGGTAATGGAGAAGTAGTTAACGAGGAATGGGGAAAAGAGGAAATTGATCCCTTTAAGTATGTTGACCGTAGGACTAAGATCGAAAAGGATAGCCTCTTTAACATGCAATTTCCGTGTAAGATTGGTTATCATGATTTTTATGCTTATCTTAACTCATCTTTGCCTATGAACATTATCTCTCGCGCTAATTATAATAAAATCATGGTAGATGAGCTAGAATATCAAGGAGATAACATTGTTGCTAGGACTAAGCCACTACACGTATTCGTTGGAAGTTTTGTGTATTTGGTGGATTTTATGGTTATGGAGAACTTAGGAGAATTCATTGATAACAAATTAACCCAAGTCATTTTTGGAGAACCCTTCAAAAGGTTGACCAACCTTGACGAAAAACTTGTGGACGGGTTAATTACATTCTCGGATGGGGATGAAGATTTTACTTACCAAATGCCCCGAGCACATCCTAGGTTTAAGAACTACTCCATTGAATCTTGCAATAGACTTGTGCCTCTTGATTTGTTAAGTGAGAATGATAAGAGGAAGGGGCTCAAATATCCACATGAGAAAAACAAGAGATACTATCATGGATGTTTGGAGCTGAATGATGAATACAAGAAAGATGAGGCAACAATTAGATGGCTCACACTCGGATACGTGAGCATAAGCGACACTAGATAGAAGGACTTTGAGTCTAGCTACAAGACTCGTTAATAAAGAAAAGCGCTTCTTGGGAGGCAACCCAAGCTTTATTTGCTTTGTGTGTTTATTTGTTTGTTTGATTTTATTTGTTTCCGTATGTATGTTTAAATTTTATTATTATTGATTCATGTTCAAAAACTAATTTGTGAAAATGCTTTATCTTGTTTTTAACTTCGTCTTAACTACATATAAAGGTATTTTGCAAAAGTTAAGTGTAAGGGAAATCCAAACCGGTTTATTAGAACACAAATGAACATGAATCGTAATAATAATAAATTAACATACATATTAGTATTTGTTTGAGTCAAATGCTTGTATCGAGTCATAATGATGTTTTGCAGGATTTCCAGGAAGTAAGGTATAGGTTTTTCCAAAATTTTTCCGGAAACTTAACATGAGAATTCTGTCAGATCATTTCTGACGGCGTCAGGATTTACAACCTGACGGCGTCAGGTTTAATTTTCTGAAAATTTTTGAAAGTTTTGTTCTCATAAAAAGTTTTTATTAAATCTATAACTTATAATCTCCAGGAATCTGCAAAATTATCATTCCACAAGCATTATATCCTTATATATAAAGTTTATCCCGCCGATGTTATGCAGGTTTTCGTGTTTGTTTTCTCAGGTTTAACAGGTTATTTTGGACAAGGAGATGTATGTGGAATCAAGCTTTTGGTGATGCATTAGTCTTGGAGCTTTTACATTCTCTTGGAAGAAGATCTAACCGTGTTACTTCATTATCCACCGAGCAAATCAGGGGAGTATTTGATTTCATTCTTTTACCTTATTACTTTTACATCTTGTTATTTGAACATTGGGGACAATGTTCATCTTAAGTGTAAGGGGGGGTAAAAGCACGATACTTTAGAGAATACAATTGCACTTGATTTTTGTTTGTTTGATGGTAGATGTGTAATAAAACTGAGATAAATACCTGTTAGGGTAATTTTAGTGCCAAATTTAAAATTTTTTACAACATTTAGGAGTGAAACTTTGATCTTAATGAGCGTCTCATGGATAGGAGTTATATGACTAGCACAAAAACCGTACCACTAAAAAATTTTCCACCCCCAAATATGTGAGGTTCGCCCCTAGAATTGGTAGGAAAAGCATTTATGCTATGATGTGTGTACCGGTAGCACTTAGATTCTAGAACTTGCGTTAGGACCATTCCGAGGCCACAAGTGAGACTACATTAGTGTAGTTAGATTTACTACATGATAAGAGGCATTAGGATTAACCCATTGTTTTACACCTATGATTTTGTTATAATTACGTTGGCTACATTGGTCAAGTAATTCTCTCACACCCTTTGCGTTGTACTCATTTTTAGTACACGATACCCCTAGTACACCCCTCAGAGCCTATCTTTTCGTTTCGACCTTTAAGCATTTTACTTAAAAGAAGAATTTGTTACACCCCACTTAAATGTACACCCAAATCGCCTTAGCCTACCTTGTATGCACTCATTTTTAGTGCATTATTGTGACAACATTTGTTTAAACCCAAGTTAATTATCTAGTTGATTACATGGTTGCTAAGTCGAGTCATATCCTTGTACATATTGTTTTGGGACGATTGGGACTCATGGGTAAAGTACTAGTGTAATGGAGTAATGGGGAAGAACATCATTTATTACCCCCATATGTGCTAAATATTTTAAAAGTACTCCAAGTTTTTCAATTATCTTAATTCGAGTCATTAGATTAGTTATTTGTAAAGTTATGTAAAAGTTCAAGTGTAAGGGGAATGCAACGCCCCTATGATGTATTATTTTGGATGGTAGGGCAAAAGTGTATGCAAAAAAAAAAAAAAAAAAAAAAAAAAAAAAAAAAAAAAATCAAGAAAAATACAAAAAAAGGAGAAAAAAGAAAAGTAGAAAAAACATACGGACTACCATCCCGTTTCATTTATATTTATCTTATGTTTTTGTTATTTTGTTTTTAGCTTAAGATTGAGTCGAGTCTTGGCTTAGCAACATTGTATAGTACATGTAATTGATCAAGATCTTTAACTCGCCACCAGTAAAATATCCTTTATCCAACAAAACCGTGTTTTCCTTTTCCCTACACCTAACGTTATAACCCATGTAAAAGCCCTCTTTGATAGTTTATCTTAGGTGCTTACGCCTAGTGGAGGAGGTTTTTGATCCTTTCCCAAGCCTATGGTAATCTATTTGCTATGACAGGTAGTGAGAGATATTATCCGTTTTCATTTATGAGATTTATTTTGATGACACTTGAGAGATGTGAGTATCTAAACACTACTTGTGAGGTGCTAGTCTATAATCTCCGTGCTTATTATGATTAAAGTGGAACGACTATTTGTTGTAATTACTTTTATATTAGTGTTAAATGACCCCTAACTTGTATTTTGATTAGAATAAAAGCGCATTTGCTTGAGGACAAGCAAATCTCAAGTGTAAGGGTATTTGATGAAGCGAAAAGTGTACCGCTTTTAGGGGGTCATTTAAGCCCTAAATCGTATTTATTTGATCAAATATTGCCCTAAATCGTTCCTTTTGTCATTTTAGGCACTTTTGAGAAGAAATCTGGAAAAGGAAGCATTTTGGACGTTTTTGGAGCATAAAAGTGAAGAAAACGACAAAGTCTCAAAATCGGCTGAAAAGTACCTTTGACGGCGTCAGGGATTGCCCTGGACGGCGTCATGGCTTGGCAAGAAAAAGGTGGATATGAAAATTACTCATAATAAGCCAGAGAATTTTGCATGAAAAATCTGACGGCGTCACCCTTTGAAGTGATCAAGGTCGTCACGGCTTAAATTAAAGAGGGACGGCGTCAAGCCATAATCTGACGGCGTCAAGCTTTGATAAGCCAGAACGGATTTTGGAGGTCTAAAGAGGGACGGCGTCAGGAAGGCCATCCGGGAACCCTAAAAGCGGCGAGGTGACGGCGTCAGAATCTACAACGTGACGCCGTCAGCCCTTGATCTCTATATATAGTTTTGCAATTTTTTGTCATTAGTGTGGAACTTTATGTGTAATTGGGAGGAAACCCTAAGACGATTTTAGCAGCTTTTTCAAGGCTTTTTGCCTTGAGATCTTCCATGTTACATTGAAGATAAGTTATCAATTAATCATTCAATATGTCTATGTGTTGTTTGATTCTATCTTGTTCTTGTCTTTTGTTTAACATGCTAGGCTAGGTTTTCTTTGTGTTTGCTTAGATCTAATGAAACCTAACTATTGATTATTGGTTATTAGTGTGTTATTAGTTGTATTGGATGATTGTTTATCTATGTTAGGCTTAAGAAAACTGGCTAACTTCCTATTTGGTAACTTGCTTGAACGTCTTGAGAAACATGAACCAATGCGTACTAAGGTTTTTATGGTTGTATTTAATGCACAAGCGAATTCTAGTGATCCCATGTTAGGAGCTTCCTAGCCGGCTCGACATAGGAGTGAAGTACGAGCTTGTAGAGTTGGGGAAGTACGTACGCCACCCCACGATTGGTATTAAGGAATACACCCGTCATCCACACAATTAATACACACTAATCAACCGGTAAAAGATAGTTAGGGAGTAAGGAAATCTAAGTAAACACATTTCTCTCCACATAAATTTCACCACCTTTTCATTTTCTGTTATTTTATTTTATTTGCATTCGTAGTTATTTGGGTTAGTTGACTAGCAACTAATTCCGCCCACTCTTTCAAACCCGAGATTTTACTTGCTTTCATAAAAAAATATAAAAACATAAAAAGAATCTTCTCTCACCCTTAGACCTATTAGAGTAGTTTTTCAATCCTAACGACACTATTCCCTGTGGAGAACGATCAATCCCCCGTACTTACCACTACACTATACTACATCGGTCAGGTACACTGCCTGGTGGGGTTGTAAGCCTCTTGAGATCCCTTGAGAGGTAAAACCTGTTGTAAGGTTGCAAAACCACGCATCAATCATCTGAATTCTCGAACAAGGGAATTGGTGCAAACGGTGTTGGGTGTAAGGGGAAAAATGGATGCCATCGCAGCCCAAGAAAAGGCTAGGGATAATGAGTATGATGAGTTGGAGGCTAAGTGCA
This sequence comes from Artemisia tridentata subsp. tridentata, assembly GCA_021014915.2. NCBI lineage: Eukaryota > Viridiplantae > Streptophyta > Magnoliopsida > Asterales > Asteraceae > Artemisia > Artemisia tridentata. The sequence continues at coordinate 298,952,784 of CP139506.1, forward strand.
AAGAAGTGATGGAGAACTTTGAGAAGAATCCTATTGTCCAAGACATGCGAGCCAATATTGACATACTCGAAGGGCAATTGAGGGAATCCCGCGCAAAATATGATAGGTTGAAAGGTAAAGAGGCTAGGGTATCCATTTATAGGGCACAAATCACAATGCTTGAATCCAAATGTACAAGTCTGGAAACCGAAAGGTCTAGGTTGGTTGAGCAGAAGGGCGAGCTTTGTGAGGAGATCGATAGTCTTAAATTCCAGTGTGAAAAATTGAAGAAAGACCGAGCTGATGTACTTTCGAAGGTTGTTCCTCATGTGGCAATGGAATTGTACCGTAGTGATGAGGTAGGGGAAGTTATTGGAAGACTAGTCAACGCAGCCATCTTTTATGGTACTTACACCACATTGGAAGAAATTGCCCTGACCAAGAAACCTGTGGTTTTGTCGGAGGTACCCTACTACCACCCGAATTCTGAGAAAGAGTATAATGATGGTGGTACTTCATTTGCCTCAGCGAAATACTCCTTCCTTTCAGAGGTAACCAAGGATCCCCTAGCACCTCTAGAAGATCTCCTTTCAAAAAAGCCTCAAAAAATTCAGCCTCCGTCTTCCCCCAGGAACACTTCCTCTGCTAACCCTCTACCTACACCACGCTAGAGAAATTTCGCGTTCACAACGGATGTTTGAAGACTGTCATGTTGGCAGGGATTTGACCCCATGGGTGGTATGTACCCTTTCGACAATGTCACATCGTGTTTAATAGTTTGAACAATATATCTATGCATCTGCACGGGCGTCGACCCGTGCATTAAATAATTATTTGTTTTGTTTTGGCTATGACCATATTTGGCCTTGTTAATGCTAATTAGGGACAACGTCCTGCTTTTGAATGCTATGTTTTTCTTCTCTTACGCTTATAATAGACGTACACATACAACCTAAGGCTATAACCTTATTGTGTGTATTTTAAACCAAGATTTTAAGCAATCGTATAATTTGACTGCGACAGAGGGTCGCGACCCACTCCGTCTTTATCCTTAAGATACGAAGGGCTTATAATACCCTAAGACTTTATAGGAAAAGTTAATGTGAATTGCAATGGATGTTATTTGAATACAAGACTTTTGCCTTGCTACATCCTTCGACATTGAAACTTGTAAAGTACTTGGCTGATCAAATCTTTGTTGTAGAGAAACGAAACAAGAGATTTGAGGGAAATGCGTTATATCATTAATTGGGTAGGGAGGATTACATCATTTTAAGAAATGAATACTAGGACACCTACCATTAATGCTTCTTTCCCCAAGTGAGAAGAATGCGTTACATGAAATTAAAAAAACAGACTGAGTGCTTTTAAAGGTATTAAGTCTTATATGTAAAACTTACGAAGATTGGTACCATTCCAAGTTCTCTCCATGACCTCTCCCTTCATTGTTGCAAGCTTGTAGGCTCCATTGCCGTAGGCTTCGGATATCACGTACGGTCCTTCCCATGTGGGCCCTAGTTTCCCTTCGTATTCGGCCTTGCTCGCACTATTTAACCGAAGGACATATTCACCTGGCTTGAATGTGGAAGGTCGAACTCGGTTGTTGTAGTACTTTTCCAACTTTTGTTTGTAGATAGCCTCCCTGATCGAAGCTATTTCTCTTCTTTCTTCTAGAAGATCAAGATTCTCACGAAGCTTTTCGGCATTTGTTTTTTCTTCAAAGTTCACAATGCGTTCTGTTTCTATGCTGATTTCGGAGGGTATGACAGCCTCCGTTCCATAAGCAAGGCTAAAAGGGGTTTCCCCATGGCTTGACTTGGGGTGTGTCCTATGCGCCCACAGAACTTGGGGTAGTTCGTCTACCCACCTATGATGGCTTCATCCTAATCTCTTTTCGATACCGTCAATGATGTCCCTGTTGGTGACTTCAACTTGTCCGTTGCCCTGAGGATGGTATATGGAAGTAAACGATTGTTTGATTTTTAGGCCCTCGCAAAAGGTTGGGAATACCCCTTCGGCGAATTGCTTCCCATTATCGGAGATGATAATGTGAGGAACACCAAATCGACAAATTATGTGCTCCCATACAAACTTTTCCATGTGCCTCCCCGTTACTGATGCCAAGGGCTTCGCTTCAACCCATTTGGTGAAGTAATCGATTGCCACGACCAAGAATTTTACTCCTCCTGGAGCTACTGGTAGAGGTCCGACTATATCAATTCCCCATTGACAGAAGGGCCATGCTGATGTAACTGAGGTCATGTCTTGCTTAGGCATTCTTGGAACTTTCGAGTGGATCTGACATGCTTCACACTTTTGTATTATTTCCATTGCATCCCTGTGCATGGATGGCCAATAATATCCGAGCTTTATTACTTTCGAGACAACAGAACGGGGGCCTGCGTGCAACCCGCAGGATCCTTCATGTACCTCACGAATGATGTTCGAGGCTTGCGTTGGTCCCACGCAGCGAAGCCATGGAGACATGAAGGATCTTCTGTAGAGATTAACCCCAATAAGTCTATATTGGGGAGCCTTGACTCTGATCTTTCGGGCTAGCTTTGTGTCTTCAGGAAGAATACCACTGATGAAGTATTCCCTTATTGGAGTTATCCAATTTGGGCCTTCTTCGGGTATGATATCAGATACTTCGCTTCTTTTTATTGACCTGTCAGCCAATACTTCCACCAGAACTTCCTTCGTTAGATGAGCAAATGCCATCGAAGCTAGCTTGCTTAAAGCATGTGCTTTCTTGTTTTGATTTATGCGAACATGTGCTATCTCATAGGAGTCGAACTCCTGAAGAAGTTCCTTAGCTTTATCCAAATATTGTTTGATGGTGGGCTGTCTTGCTTCGTAAGAGCCCTTTATTTGGTTGGCGACTAGCTGCGAATCCACAAAGATGGAGAGGTTTCCAACCTCCATTTCCTTCGCAAGTCGAAGGCCGGCTAACAGAGCTTCGTACTCGGCTTCATTGTTCGTAGCTTCGAACTCAAAACGTAGAGCATAAGTATACTCCTTTCCTTCCGGACTGACCAACATTAGACCTGCTCCTGAACCATCGGAGCTTGAGGCTCCATCTGTGTATAGTTTCCACCCCTCCTTCGTCTTTGGAGGTTTCTCTTTTGGGATTTCTTTTTCCTGGCTAGGCCCGGAAGGTGTTTCAGCAAGAAAGTCTGCAAGTATCTGCCCTTTGATGGAGTTTCGACCCTTGTACTCTATGTCGTGCTCCCCTAGTTCGATGGCCCATTTAGCCACCCTACCTGATTTCTCAGGCTTCGACAATATCTGCTTAATTGGCTTGTCGGTCAATACTGTGATGGGATGAGCTTGGAAATACCTTCTAAGACACCTTGCGGCGTAAACCAAAGCTAAGATCAGCTTTTCCAACTCTGGGTAGTTTAATTCGGCCCCTTGCTGGACCCTGCTGACAAAGTAAATTGGAACTTTTTTCTTATCCCTTTCTGCCAAAAGAACAACACTAATGCTTTTGAAAGATGCCGCAATGTACATGAACAACACTTCGCCTTTGATTGGGGCTGTAAGCGTTGGTAAAATTTCCATGAACTCCTTTAGCTTTTGGAAAGCGGCTTCTGCATCACAACTCCATTGAAAAGTCTTTTTATCCGAACACCCCTTGAGTGTTTTGAAAAATGGTAAAGAACGATCTGCCCCTTTCGATAGGAATCTGCTGAGTGCTGCGAGCTTCCCATTCAGGCTTTACACTTCTTTCAATGACTTTGGAGCTTGGAGATCAGTGATGGCTTTTACCTTCGAAGGGTTAGCTTTGATTCCTTGCTTTGTAATTAGATGCCCCAAGAACTGTCCCTCTTCCATGCCGAAGGAACACTTCTTTGGGTTAAGCTTCATGTTGATTGCCCTTAATTGGTCGAAGGTTTCTTGGATGTCGGAGAGTAGGTCCTCCTCCGTCCTTGTTGGTCCATGAAATTGAGTAAAACAAGAACAGTTCATTAATATGATTAACAAATGTTACAAGATTACTCAAAACCTATTAGATTACATGATAACATCTTCAACTTCTTAAAGGGGATACTTTCGGTATGGTATCCCCTTAGGTGAGGGTTTTTCCTCTTTGGGTGACAAATAAACTCTGTGAGGATCTGGTTTGTACACGGTTAAGGTGGTTAAACCTTGTGTCTTTGTGTATGAGATATATTGACTTAATATGATTAAGCACGCGGAATTTACTTAACCACACTTAGAAGGTTATGTATGTAATGGAAATGGAAGAATTATGTTTGTTACTTAACAATGAACAAAGAAAGTATTTCACTAAACGATTCAATATTATTCGAAATAATACGAGTGATCTTGAGTTTTTCACTAGGGTTACAAAACCTTGAATCTTATGTTACAACTTGTGATATTATTTTTGTTCTTGTTCTAACAGTTATGCATGTGCATGTGTGTTCTATTGTGTCTACTTAATATCCAAGTCTAAGATCTCTTTTATAGTTGCAAAAGATCTTTACAAATTTGCTAAAAGTCTTGACCGACTTACTTTGTTAACTTATGCATGTTGGTGTCAGTACATAAGATACAACATGTATCTATGTATACAACTTGTTAACTAAGCACATGGAGTAAGATATTATCTACCGTATATGTTTGACCAAAATACAATAAATATCTTCTTGATCTTATCCTTTTAAACAGCAGAGTGTTCTCTATCAGCAGGAACAATCTATCGCTATCAGTAGAATCATCAGCAGAGTCGTTAAGCCTATCAGCAGAGTCATTGCACTAAACAGCAGAGTCAATGTACTAAACAGCAGAGTCAACATTATCAGCAGAAACATACTTGGAGTATTTCCCGATTAAGAACTTCATGAATATTTAATTCCTAACAATCCTCCCCTAAACATGTGAATCAATTCAAACATGTTTTTCTGAATTAAATGAGGACTTATCTTTAGAAGATCTTTCAAACACTTCATGAATCTGAACTGATCTGCTCTATTCTTCTTTGACTTCAGCAATATCAAAACATTGTACCAAAAGATGGTGCAATTTCCTTGGATGGAGGAATTGTAAGAGGCAATGATTTCAACAAGTGAAATCATCTATCAGCATGCCTTTGCAAGTGATAAACAAACATAATGAACTGAAATTGAATCTTTCCTTCGTTTGATCTAGATAGAACTTTCTCCTTTGGAATGCTTCATCCCTTCTAGATATTTGATCTGTTCTAATCATTTTCAACCTCTACATCATCTTGTATGCTCTTGTCTTCTCCTTCCATATATTGGTTTATTCTTCCTTTTCTGGGAAATTATTTCCTCCCCTGAAGCAAATAACTTTTGTTTCCTCCCCTTGTTTGGAAGATCTCACTATGTACTAAAGAACTTCTCTTCATATCACCTGATCTATCAGTTTGAACTTGTTTTTCAGACAATATTGTACATGAAGCCATCAATTCATTAAAAGTTTAAGTTGCTGTCCTCATCACTTCTAGGTGTGTTAACTCCTATGAGAGGTGAATCAGTGGACATTTTGATTCATAGTCCATAAATGAATGGTTTTTCTGAATCCTTGAAAATCCTTTTAAGAAATCATTTAGCTTAGTAGTATGTTTATGATTTTGGAATTGAAAAATCATACTACATTCAACCATTTTGAAAGAATCAAGTGTATAACAGACACCTAATCAAAATTTCGGTTTAAAAATAACCTCTGGTTGTGTGAGAACCAATGTATTTCAGTTATCACTAACTGCCTGTGAAAAGATAAATCTATTCAAAAGATTTTCTTGACAGGGTTTCCAGCTCATAGTAATTGTTACCTCCAACACAAGTGTTAGATTCACTTTCACTAGCTGTTATTTCTATCAGATGTCCTTAGACTAACTCATTATACTTGAAAGTATAAAATGATAGAAAGTGAGTTGTATCAGTTACTATCTGATCAACTAAGTCATCAATTCAATGTGAAATATCATAACTAGATTTCAAGAAAGAAGTTTTAAGGAGGTTTAATTCCTAAACTCAGTCCATCATAAATCTATTATGGTCAGCAATGTGATAAGAATTCTGCTGTTCCCATTTCACTTGAAATATCCTTTGTGTTCACATATTCATACCTGAAATAGTTAGTCTAAAACCAAAAGAACAATGTACAAAGTACTTGTCTTGCATTAGTATAATCATAAAACCAACTGTATGAATAACACAATTCAAATTTTGATATATTAGCAGTACCTTATAAATCCAGTAGTACCAACAAAAATTTATGTACAAAAACACATCATATTGAAAATTTAAAGATTAAGCATTCCAATACTTGCAATTAAGTACTGAAACCTTGAAACATCAAAAGCTTTTGTTAACAGATCTGCAAAATTATGCTCTGAAGCAATTTTAAGAACTTGAATTAATCTTTTCTCATTGCAATCTCTTATAAAGTGATGCCTAATTTCAATGTGTTTTGTTTTAGAATGTTGTACAGGATTTTTAATAATACAAATTGTACTACTATTATCAATATAAATAACAGTGTTTAAGAAATTGTACCCATAATCAAGGAGTTGGTTTTGAAGCCATAGAACTTGACTAGAGCAACTTGCAGCAGCTATATATTCAGCTTCAGTTGTTGAATTTGCCACGCTTGTCTGCTTCTTACACTGCCATGAGACAAGTCTACACCCAAGGAATTGACATCCTCCAGTTGTTGACTTTCTGTCTAAGCTAGCACCAGCATAATCACTATCCGAATATGCTACCAAGTCAAAAGGAGATTCTCTAGAATACCATATACCCAACCTTGGTTGACCTTTGAGATATCTAAAAATTCTCTTGACTGCAATTAAATGAGAAACCTTTGGAGTAACTTGAAATCTTGCACATACACAAACAGGAAACATGATATCAGGTCTAGATGATGTAAGATACATCAGAGAGCCTATCATAGATCTGTAATTGTGTACATCTACATTTTCTCCATCTTCATCTTTCAGAAGGTGCTTCTCTGGGTCCATTGGTGTGCTTGCTATTTTTGAATCAGCAAATTGAAATTTTCTAAGTATCTCTGCAACATATTTGTCTTGACTAATAAATATGCCTTCAGATGATTGCTTAACTTGCAAACCCAAAAAGAATGTAAGTTCTCCCATAGAACTCATCTGAAACTTATCTTTCATAAGCTTCTCAAATTCTAAACACATTTCCTTCCTTGTAGATCCAAAGATAATATCATCCACATACACCTGCACTAACAGAAGATCCTTCTTGTGCTGTTTGATGAAAAGTGTCTGATCAATCTTCCCTCTTTGAAATCCATTTTCTAATAAGTAGGAAGCAAGTGTTGCATACCAAGCTCTTGGTGCCTGATGAAGGCCATAGAGAGCTTTCACTACTCTGTACACTTTGTTTGGATGTAATGGATCAATGAAACCAGGAGGTTGTGAAACATACACCTCTCTTTCAATTTCACCATATAAAAATGCGCTTTTGACATCCATTTGATAGACTGTGAAGCCTAAAAATGAAGCATAAGCTAGAAACAGCCTAATTGCCTCAATTCTTGCTACTGGAGCATAAACTTCATCATAATCTATTCCTTCTTCTTGTGTGTACCCTTGTGCTACTAATCTAGCCTTATTCTTGATCACAATTCCTCTGTCATCCCTTTTGTTCTTAAAAACCCATCTAGTGCCAATTAGCTTCTCACCTGTAGGTAAATCAGCTAGCACCCAAACCTTTTGAATCTTGAACTGAAGAAGCTCTTCTTGCATAGCCTCTACCCAGCTTGAATCATCTAGGGCTGTAAGAATATTCTTTGGTTCCTTTTGAGAGAGAAAACATACAAATAAACATGAGTTTGAAAGTTCATGTTGTTTTGAAGCATAAAGGGCATCAAGAATCCCTTGTTGGTCTGAAGAGACTAGTTGTCTTCTTGTCTTCACACCAGATTGTATATCTCCTATCACATTATCCAGGGAATGAACTTTGTGAATTCTTGTGTGTGGGGTTGTTGGAACTTGATAGTTGAGTGGAAGATTACTAAAATCCACTTCGTCTTCAGAGAATTCTGCTTCTTTTGTGTGTGATGGCCCTATATCAGAAGTATTTGGCCAATCAGCAGAGTGTTCTGGCTTATCAGCAGAATGTTCTTGCTCATCAGCAGAGTGTTCAGCAGGAACAAATGTACTATCAGCAGAAACATTGTGTTGATCCATAGTTCCATCATCTTTTCTTTGAGCCTCAACATCTTCTTTTGCTTTATCAGAAGAAGATTCATCATCGTTTGAAGCTAAATCCACACTGGTACTTGACCACAATGGCATAATGACATCAGATTGATCTTTATCTAACTCCACCTCATTTGTTGCTTGTGAACCTGAAAAATTATTATTTTCTGCAACAACAGGTAAATAATTCATAGAGTTTGTTAGATAATCAAGATCAAATATCCATTTTGGTCCTTGACCTACTACATTGGATTTGTTTTCTTGAAACTCCACATGTAGTTCTTCTTGAACTTTCTCAGTTCTTAAGTTGTAAACTCTAAAAGCTTTGCTAACAAGAGAATATCCAACTAAGAAACCTTCATCTGCTTTACCATCGAATTTTCCTAAATGGTCTAAGGTATTGAGAATTGTCACATGACATCCAAAAGGTCTAAGAAATCCTATTGCAGGAGTTCTACCATTAAAGAGTTCATATGATGTCTTATTGTGAGGCTGCACAATTAAAACTCTATTTTGAACATAGCAAGCAGTGTTAATTGCCTCTGCCCAAAAGATTATTGGTAGCTTAGAATCAGCTAACATTGTTCTAGCAGCTTCAATTAGTGTTCTATTCTTTCTTTCAACCACTCCATTCTGTTGTGGTGTTCTAGCAACACTATATTCTCTCCTAATACCTTTTTCTTTGCAGAAATCATCCATAACTCTATTTCTAAACTCTGTCCCATTATCACTCCTAATGACTTTTACTTTCTTGCTTACTTGATTTTCTATCAGTGTAATGAATTCCTTAAGAATGCTTGATGTCTCATCCTTAGAAGCTAAAAAGAAAACCCATGTAAATCTGCTATAGTCATCAGTTATAACAAGACAATATTTTTTATGTTGTATACTCCTTACTGAAACTGGTCCAAATAAGTCCATATGCAGCATAAACAATGACTGATTGATAGAGTTAAAAGTTTTGGGCTTACAAGTGGCTTTGTGTTGTTTGCCTTTTAGACAAGCAATGCATGTTTGATCATTTTCAAATCTTTTGTGAGGTAAACCTCTTACCAAACCATTCTTAACAATTTTATTTATGGTTTTGAAGTTAATATGACCAAGCCTTCTATGCCATAACATTGATTCATCCAATGTGGCCTTTGATACAAGACAAGTTAAATCTTCTTTAGGAATGATGTTCTTCATATCAACACTATACATGTTGGCCTTTCTAGGAATTCTAAGAAGTACTTGATTTTCATCAGGCATCTTAAAATCCTTAGATAGAACAAGACATTCAGTATCAGTAAAAAGAACATTATTCTTTTTGTCACACATTTGTGAAACACTAAAAAGATTATACTTTAACTCTTGTACATAGTACACATTTTCAAAATCTAAATTTCCGGTTTTAATAGTACCTTTACCAGAAATTTTTCCACGAAAACCACCTCCAAAGGTAACATATCCTCCATTGAATTCTTGAAAATCTGAAAGATAAGACATGTTGCCTGTCATGTGATTGGAACATCCACTATCTGAGTATCCTTGATCTTGATGATCAATAGAATGTCCCTGCACACAAATAAGAAAGTTAGTTTTCTTTGGGGATCCAAGCCATTACTGACTTGAATCTGCCTCTTGCATCAATATAGTTTAATCTTTTAAGGACTGTTGATGCAACATTGGATTTTTGAATCCAACATGCTGAGGCCTTAACAGCATTTGCCCTATTACCCTTAGCAGCAGAGTGAATAACATGTTCAGCAGAGTTTGCTAACTTTGAAGTCACACCCTTTGGTTTCCAAATTTGTTTGTGAACCACTGCTTTTGTTTGAATGGGCCTTAGAACAGTTTTAGATGCATGTATGAAAGTTGTTTTTGCATCCTTAGCTGTTGATTTTGGGTTAATAGTCATAAATGGTCGAGCAGCAGAGTAAAATTTGCTATCAGCAGGATCATTTGGTCTATCAGCAGAATCAAATTTTGAGATAGACTTGCTTTTGACTACTCTGGGGTTTGGTTTCTTATAACTAGAGTGAAAGTGAGATTTAGGTGTTTGCCTTTTGTGATTCACTCTATGGTTTTTATACCCAGATACCCTTTGGTTGCAGAAAGCTGCAAGATGGTCAAAACTACCACATGTATAACAAGCTTTATTATAAAAAACAAAGTCATCACCTAATTGGTTAGACTTGAGGTTGTTCCAATTCCTTTGGTTACCTCTGGGCTTGTTTGTAGTTCTATATTGTTCACAATATCTAACTGGTTTCCTAACTGTCTTAACATTTGACTTAGGCCTGTTAGTGTTGTGATTGACTATCTTAGGAATACTTGTTCCTACTTTCTTAACCAAGACAGGTTTAGACATAACCTGTTCTTCTTCATCACTATCACTATCAGTTGTACAATCTTCAACAACTATAGTATCTCCTTTCTTAATAAAGGACACCTTGTCCTGATAAGATAAAGTTTTATCTAAACTTTTACTTACCTTTTCTATCTTTGGAGATTTAGTGACCTTAGAACCATATTCCATGATTGGTTCTTGAAACTCAGGTAACCCTGTGTGTGCTAAATCAATACCTGGAGGTGAATGAACACCTCTGTATGGTGGGGGTACAGACTTAAATCCAACACCAGAATTAACTTTATCAATAACTTGGGATTCCCAAAGCTTATTGAATCCTTCTGAGGAATGTGCTAAAACATCCACAGAAACCTTTACATTTTCTCTTTCATTTTTGTGTTTAGCTAATGATTCATTTAACTCAACAATACACTCATCTCTGATCTTAATGTCATTTTTTAGTATATTGATGTCATCAACAAAATGAATTTCATTATTTTTAAAATGTAAGACTTGTTTTTCTAAAACACCTAGACCTCTTTTGTGATTAGCCAAGTTAAACAAAGAATCAAGCAGTTCTTGTTTATGAGCTTCAAATCTCTTATTAAGGTCTTCATAAGCTTTAAGATTAGGACATGATTCAGTACAAGATGTAATATTGTTTACCTCTGAATCAAAATGAGCCATTAGAGCAAATTCATTGGCTAAAAGAGCAGCATTAGGTGGTGCATCCCTCTCAATAGCCATAGAGCTCCAATCATAACCAATACCATCAATAGCCAACATAGCCTTTGGCTCTTCAACAGTAATTTCCTTTTTCCTATCTTGCTTATACCATGTGTTTCTGTTCTCCTGCTTTCTTGGGCTTCTACACTCCTTAGCAAAGTGTCCTAACCTATGACAGTTGAAACACTCCACTTTCTTCTTATCAAACCCAGCAGTATCATTACCATTTATGGTAATCTGCTTCCCAGTTCTTTGCCAATACTTCTTAGCCCTCATGCTAAGCAAAGCAACCTGCCATTTAATATCCATAGCTTCCAAATCATCACCATCTACCTGCTCAAGGTCTTCATGGTTGAGAGGAGAACCATTAGATTGACTGGTAATAAAAGCATAGAATGTTGAATCTCCAAGACCAGCAACATCCTTGTGAGAACTTGTGGAAGGAGCACTTTCACCTTCATCTACCTCTTCATTCTTACTAATACTAGGAACTGACAAGAGTGCCACGTTTCCAGAACTAGTACCATAATGACCAGATTTCTTCAGACTTTGTTCAACAATTTTGAAGTTGTTGTACAAATCATTGAGCTTCATAGTTTCAATGTCTGGTTTGTTCATCCAGACAATAACATGAGTATGGAACTCATCAGGTAGACTTCTCAAAAACTTCATGTTGAGATCTTCCTTCTCTGTCTCAACACCTAACACAGCCAACTGACTGACAAGCTTGTGTAATCTTGTAAATAGCTTATCAAGTGACTCATTACTAAAAGCAGTAAAGTTTTCAAATTGTTGCTTTAGTAGTGTCTTCTGTGTCTTTTTGGTAGTCTCATTACCACCAAAATATGCACAAATCTCTTCAAAAAGAGTTTTTGCATCAAGATACTTATTGAACGATAGCATCTGCTCACCAGGAATGGTCATAAGCAGCAAATTTCTTGCTTTCTGATCATTTCTCTTCAGTATCTTCTCTTCATTTGACACTGGTCCAGTATTTCTTTTCCTACTTGTTTTACCTTCTAGGACAACCTCTGAGTAGCTTGGTGAAAAGGAATCACCATATATAATTATGTCCCAAAGAGTATAATCTTGGACCATGAAATATTGCTCAATTCTCATCCTCCATAACTCAAACTCATTGGGTTTGATTATGGGCAACTTTGCAGCAACATTTGTTTGAACATCATGTGGATCCATTTCTGTTTCTTCTAATTCAAATATATCAACCCTACGCTCTGATACCAACTGTGAGGATCTGGTTTGTACACGGTTAAGGTGGTTAAACCTTGTGTCTTTGTGTATGAGATATATTGACTTAATATGATTAAGCACGCGGAATTTACTTAACCACACTTAGAAGGTTATGTATGTAATGGAAATGGAAGAATTATGTTTGTTACTTAACAATGAACAAAGAAAGTATTTCACTAAACGATTCAATATTATTCGAAATAATACGAGTGATCTTGAGTTTTTCACTAGGGTTACAAAACCTTGAATCTTATGTTACAACTTGTGATATTATTTTTGTTCTTGTTCTAACAGTTATGCATGTGCATGTGTGTGTCAATTTCGTGTCTACATCTTAATATCTAAGTCTAAGATCTCTTTTATAGTTGCAAGAGATCTTTACAAATTGCTTAAAGTCTTTGGCCGACTTACTTGGTTAACTTATGCATATTGGTGTCAGTACATAAGATACAACATGTATCTATGTATACAACTTGTTAACTAAGCACATGGAGTAAGATATTATCTACCGTATATGTTTGACCAAAATACAATAAATATCTTCTTGATCTTATCCTCTTAAACAGCAGAGTGTTCTCTATCAGCAGGAACAATCTATCGCTATCAGTAGAATCATCAGCAGAGTCGTTAAGCCTATCAGCAGAGTCATTGCACTAAACAGCAGAGTCAATGTACTAAACAGCAGAGTCAACATTATCAGCAGAAACATACTTGGAGTATTTCCCGATTAAGAACTTCATGAATATTTAATTCCTAACAAACTCTCACTGATCCAAGCTATGCTTGTGATTCAGTGAGAGTGATGATCCTATCAACTAATACACTATGTGTATATTTTGGTTTGTTTAGGAATCAATACTAAATCTATTACAACACAGACTATATATACACAGGTAAACTAGACAAAGATAAGATGGGTAGGTGTAAGTTGACATCCACTTGCTATGAGTTGACATCCACTTGCTATGAGTTGTCATCCACTTGGTGTGAGTTGTCATCCACCAAGTGGTCCCTCTTGTACTTTGTCTGACTTCTTTGTTGGAAGTTCCCGCCCATTTATCAGTCTGCTTGTAGAGATAGTATCTTCAGGGTCACTGAGACATTTGTCAATTCTCAGTGATACTGGTGTTGTTTGTAGCTCGTATACTTTACTCACTGACACCGTATCAGTAAGTAAATGTTTCTTCAACAACGGGCTTTTTACAACACTCACTGATTTCTTTATCAGTGAGTAACCCACTATTTTATCAGTGAGTTAGGCTATTTTATGTTCAAATCTTGTCAGGGAACTTGGGTCAAATTCTTGACCCAACAATCTCCCCCTATTTGAATATACAAATAGCCTGGGTTCAAACCTGCTTGTTCAGAGACTTGGGTTTAGTTCCTGAGGTTCAAGGGTTCAGGGACTTGGGTTTAGTTCCTGAGGTTCAGGTTCAAGGGTTCAGGGACTTGGGTTTAGTTCCTGATGTTCAGTGAGTTGAATGACTGGTTTAGTGACTGGGTTCAGGGTTCATGGGTCCTGAGGTTCACTTTGACTGGTTCATTATTTGTTTCACTGAGAGGGTTCAGGTCCTGTAAGGTTCAGGTTCCTGGGGTTCAGGGTTCAGTGACTGGGGGTTCAAGGTTCCTGAGGGTTCAGTCAACTGGTATGATCTGGTGTTCAGGTTTATGTTATGGTGTATGTGTTCACTGACCTGATGTGGGTTATGGGTCCACCATGCTTCCGCTGCTCCACTGATTCTTACAACCATATAAGAATCATCTTGGAACTCATGACATACCCACTGATGACCACACTTCCTGAGAACTTTTCACTCCCTGATCCCTTCTCCCCTTCAAAATTTGTGACTCAACGCAATTTTTGATCAGGTTATCTCATCCTGATAATCATCCCGAAAACCTCATCACCCCACCCTTCCTGAGAACTTTTCAATCACCCCATACTTCCTGAAGAACAATGCAGCAGTCTGATACTGCTGCTCCCTGAGAAGCTCATCAGTAAACTCCAATTTTTCTTGTTTTTGGAGACTAGGGTGTTCAAGGTCCTGAGGGTTCAGGGACTTGAGTTAGTGACTTGGGTTTTAGTCACTGAGGTTTCAGTCACCTGGTGGTTGGGTTTCAGGGACCTCAGCAGTTTGTACTTGGTTGAGATTCTTCAAGGCATTCAGACTTAGCCGAGACTCATACCATTTTACCTGATTTTATTACCCTTATCATTCCTTCCCTAAAACCATTTCCTGATTGCAATTTCCCATCCTGAGTTTAGCAATCTTTTCTTACCACACTGAGTACACCACATTCGTGTTCTTCAGAACACTGATATCTCAGTCCAACCCTCACCATTAACATACTGATTCAGAGACAACTCCCTGATTACAGCCTGACTTTCTCAGGATACTGTTGAGAATTACATCACGTTAGGCTAAGCCTAATGACACCAACCTATCACACTTATGCAAAAGCACAGCCTGAAACTCACAAACATCAACTGATTGTTACCACTTCCTGATCAGTCTCAACCCGAAACAAGAACAAAACAGCCCTTTTTTTTCATCCCATCTTTCCACTGACCCACACTTCATCAGATTATGATGTTCAATATCATAACTTCATTATATGATCACAAAACCATCAGGCACCAAATACCACAGTATTACGAAAGCTTATAATCCCAAACAAATTCAGATTCAAACCATTTTTTTTCATCTAAACACTCCTCTCTTTTCGATCCTTATCACACCATGAGTTCTTTGAAGCACTGAAATAGGAATTTGTTTGAGGTGGTTATCACAACAGTCACCAAAGCATTACTCATTTCCACCATTACGAGAACCACAAACTCGGACCCGTATTTTTTTGATCGCTTGTTCATCGGCGTTATTGCCGGAATACGATCGGTGTTGGTGTTGGATTTTGTGTGCTCTTTATAGATCTGTGTTTGAAGGAGAGCTTTTGGAGATGAGCATCGATTTCCATCGACTAATGATGGATCTGGTTTTGATGATAGGGATTGGATCGGTTATGTGTTTTTGAGTGTTTTGTATTTAATCTGTGGTTTTTATTATTTTTGTGTAAGTTTTTGTGGGATTGATTAGATCTGTGTTTAGATTGGATTTTTTTTGTGATGTGTGGTTTTGTAGATCTGAGTTTGTGTGATTTGTGTGTGTGTTGGATTTGATAATAGATCCGTTTTTGTGGATCTGGGTTCTTTTTGTGTGTGTGTGTGTTTTTGTGTGTGGTGGGGATAAGGTTTTGGTAGGTGTGGATAAGATTTGTGTGGTGGGTGGGGCTTCAGGGAGGGGTTTTGGGTATGTTTGGTGTTTGTCAGTCACCAAAATGTGTTTCTCCCCCTCAAAAATTGCTATATCAGTAGCAGTTTTTGAAGAACACATTTAATTTTTTTTGAAGAATGTTATCATCAGTGATGAACGGATCTGGATCATAAGAATAATCCACCCGCTCTGATACCACTTGTTGGTCCATGAAATTGAGTAAAACAAGAACAGTTCATTAATATGATTAACAAATGTTACAAGATTACTCAAAACCTATTAGATTACATGATAACATCTTCAACTTCTTAAAGGGGATACTTTCGGTATGGTATCCCCTTAGGTGAGGGTTTTTCCTCTTTGGGTGACAAATAAACTCTCACTGATCCAAGCTATGCTTGTGATTCAGTGAGAGTGATGATCCTATCAACTAATACACTATGTGTATATTTTGGTTTGTTTAGGAATCCATACTAAATCTATTACAACACAGACTATATATACACAGGTAAACTAGACAAAGATAAGATGGGTAGGTGTGAGTTGACATCCACTTGCTATGAGTTGACATCCACTTGCTATGAGTTGTCATCCACTTGGTGTGAGTTGTCATCCACCAAGTGGTCCCTCTTGTACTTTGTCTGACTTCTTTGTTGGAAGTTCCCGCCCATTTATCAGTCTGCTTGTAGAGATAGTATCTTCAGGGTCACTGAGACATTTGTCAATTCTCAGTGATACTGGTGTTGTTTGTAGCTCGTATACTTTACTCACTGACACCGTATCAGTAAGTAAATGTTTCTTCAACAACGGGCTTTTTACAACACCCACTGATTTCTTTATCAGTGAGTAACCCACTATTTTATCAGTGAGTTAGGCTATTTTATGTTCAAATCTTGTCAGGGAACTTGGGTCAAATTCTTGACCCAACAATATACCCACTGATTTGTTTATCAGTGAGTAACTGCCTACATCTTCTCCATATGGATCTATTTGGACCTATCAGTCCAAGGTCTATTAACCATGAGAAGTATACTCTGGTCATAGTGGATGAATACTCTAGATACACCTGGGTATTCTTCCTGATCAAAAAGAGTCAGGCAGCTGAAACAATCATGTCCTTTGTCAGGAACATTGAAAATCAAAATGACATTAAGGTCAAACATATTAGAACTGACAATGGGACTGAGTTCAAAAATTATGAACTTGAATGTTTCTGTGATGAGAAAGGTATTTCCCAAAACTTTTCCTCTCCATACACACCTGAACAAAATGGTGTTGCTGAAAGGAAAAACAGAACACTCATTGAAGCTGCTAGGACAATGCTATGTGGATCAGTCCTTTCCAACCATTTTTGGACTGATGCAGTCAAAACTGCCTGTTATACACAAAACAGATCCATAATTGTCAAGAGACATGGGAAAACCCCATATGAGTTATTCAAAGGAAGAATCCCTGACATCAACTACTTTCATGTCTTTGGGTGTCCTGTGTTTATTCATAATCACAAGGATCACCTAGGAAAATTTGATGCAAAAGCTGATGATGGATACTTCCTGGGATACTCACTTGTCTCAAAAGCCTTCAGAGTGTTCAACACAAGGAGACAGCAGACTGAGGAAACATTTCATGTTACCTTTGATGAGAGCACTGATGCAATCAGGTTCTCAACTGCCTCAGTAGAAGAGATAGGAATTGATAATTCTTCAAGATATCCTCCTGATGAATATCTGTCTGAAAAAAATCCTTCTACTCAGTATCAAGATGATGCTAATCTCTCCTATTACATAATCCCTCACAACCTACGTAACCCAACCATCACTGAGTTTGTTGAGGCACATACACATACTGATGATATCAATCAACCTGTTCAAAATACTCAAGAACCAAACAATCTCAGTGATCTTGTAGACACTCAAGATCCAATCAATGATCATGTGTCTACTCCAGAACCAACCCTCTACCCAATCAGGCCTCCACAAGTTCAAATCAGTATCCAGGACCTCAAGAAAGTTGGACTAGGTCTCAGGACATTGAACTTGTCAATATTATTGGAGAGCCTACTGAAGGCATGCTCACCAGGAGCATGGCTGCTAGTCTAAGAGCAGCCTCATCCAATGAATGCCTATTTGTGGACTTCATTTCCACAATTGAACCCAAAAGTGTTAAAGAAGCACTTAAACATCCAAGTTGGGTTCAGTCCATGCATGATGAACTGGAACAATTTGACAGAAACAAGGTAATGACCTTGGTCAAATGTCCTGAGAATGTCTCATTCATTGGCATGAAATGGGTATTCAAAAACAAAACTGATGAAAATGGCATAGTCATTAAAAACAAAGCCAGACTTGTAGCCAAAGGCTATAATCAACAAGAAGGCATTGACTATGAGGAAACATTTGCACCAGTAGCAAGGATGGAAGCCATCAGGATCTTCCTTGCTTTTGCTACATACATGAACTTCAAGGTGTACCAAATGGATGTTAAAAGTGCATTCTTAAATGGTTCACTGAAAGAAGAAGTTTATGTTGAGCAACCTCCTGGATTTGAAAGCCATGAGTCTCCTGATCATGTCTGCAAGCTTAACAAAGCCCTTTATGGACTGAAGCAAGCTCCCAGGGCATGGTATGAGACTCTCTCAGCCTTCTTAATCCAAAACAAATTTGTCAGAGGCAAGATAGACAACACATTGTTTATCTATAAGACAAATAATGATGTTATACTAGTACAAGTGTATGTTGATGACATCATCTTTGGCTCAACAAGTTTCAAACTTTGCAAACAATTTGAAAAACTAATGGCAAATAAGTTTGAAATGAGCATGATGGGAGAACTGACATACTTCCTTGGTCTACAGATCAAGCAGACTGATAGAGGAACCACTATCAGTCAAGAGAAGTATGTAAAGAATCTACTGAAAAAGTATGATCTCAGTGACTGTGCCTCAGTCAAAACTCCCATGGTTCCCCTAAACAACCTTGGTCCTGATCTAACTGGTAAACCAGTAAATCAAACTCTCTTTAGAGGAATGATAGGATCACTGATGTATCTACTTGCATCAAGGCCTGATATCCAATTCTCAGTATGTATATGTGCCAGATATCAATCTGACCCAAGAGAATCACACATCACTGCTGTGAAAAGGATATTCAGGTACCTGAAAGGAACTCCTAACCTTGGATTATACTATCCAAAGTGCTCAGGACTTGATCTCAAAGGATACTCAGACTCTGACTATGCTGGATGCAACATGGACAGAAAAAGCACCTCAGGGTCTTGCCAAATACTTGGTGGGAGATTAGTCTGTTGGAGTGCTAAGAAGCAACAATCAGTTGCCTTGTCCTCAGCTGAGGCTGAATATGTTGCAGCAGCTAGTTGTTGTGCAAATGTACTCTGGATGAAAAGTCAACTCAGTGACTATGGAATTCAGTATAAGATGGTGCCCAGCTTTTGTGATAACACAAGTGCAATTGCAATCTCAAACAACCCTGTTCTTCATCAGAGAACAAAACAAATTGATATCAGATATCATTTCATCAGGGACCATGTCATGAATGGTGACATTGAATTACACTTCATCCCTACTGAATATCAGTTAGCTGATATCTTCACCAAACCTTTGGATGAACCAACTTTCACAAGGTTGAAAGCTGAATTAGGAATGTTGGATATAGAAAAGCAGTCCACTGATTGAAATCCTTCCAACTGAAGTGTAAATTCTTAAAACCTCAGGTCCCTGACTCAATGTGTATATTAGTGAAATACATCTCACTGAATCCTCAACCTCAGGAACTAAACCCAAGTTCCTGAAATCTTGAGGGTTCAGGAACTAAACCCAAGTTCCCGAATCCTTGTTTCTCAGGAATCATTCCATATTCCTGAATCATCAGTGACTAATCCCAAGTCCCTGAAATACCATCACTGAATGAAAAGTCATTCTGGGCCCTGAAAAGTGACATTAAATACTGACTTAAATGCTCTAAGTATCTAGTTAGTAAATGTCCGAGGTTGGTAACTGAACTCATATTTAATTCAAGAATATTTGTTCTTTTTGCCTTTCTGGCTTCCACCTCTGGGCCACCACATTCCCACTTGGCATTAAATGCCTCTCCAATCACATTACAAATATGTGACGACTCATCTCTGCAAAGTGCACTTTTGTAGAACTGCTCAACTGTTCACTTCGACTGTTGCGCCTAACCAGGAAAGTGGAGTGTTGGCATTAAATGCGGATCCCAAAACATATTATTCAAAACAATTTCCAATAATTCTTTTTGAATAAATTAAGATCGCTCAAATGACCAAAACACCCCCATCTCCACTTTCCTATAAATACCCCAACCAAAAGAAACACACACATGTTTTTATAGAATCTTAAGCAAAACACTGCCATTTTTAATTCTCAAAAACAAATTGTGTGTGTATTCTTAAGCTTTAGAAACCCTTTAACCTTAGTCAAACCCAGACTTACCCACAAATGGCTTCTTTTAAAGCTGTGAAATACACCCCTAATGTGGATTTCACAATGGAGGGTGTAGACCTAACCAAAAACAATGTGGTGGGAAATTTCTCATATCCACAAATCTACCCAGCCTACAAGAACGTTATGAAATTTCTTCGTAATTGTTTTCTTGCAAAGGCTTTCACCCACACCCCCTCAGTCATCTACCATGACTATTTGAGGGAATTCTGGTGTACGGCTGTGGATACCAGCCCCAAAGACACCAAAGAGTCAATCATCACCTTCACGGTGATGAATGGGAGTAAAACCCACTCCTTTGACTACACAACCTTCCTCAAAGCCACAGGCCTTGACTTTGCTGAAGAGTTTGCACCCAACCCTACTGATCAGGACATAAAGAATGAACTGATCTTTCTTGCACCTCATGACCCCAGACGTCCTACAACGTCTGCGGGAGGCTTATTGGAGAAGGCTCCAGTAGTCAAAACATGGTTCCACCCTATTTGGAGGATACTGATGACATTTGTCATTCAGGTCCTGGGTGGAAATAAATCCTCTACGGAACAATTGAACTCATCACAACAATTGATGTTGTTCAGTCTCCTTGAGGGTACAAAAATTGACATCGGAGGAATAATCTTCCGAGACCTTGTTGCTAAGCTCTCAGGAAAACATAGGAAAAGGCATATGTCCTATCCTAGATTTGTTTCCTGTGTGCTTCAGGACCTACTTGGTTCTGACTATGTGAGGCCTGATGCAGAAGGTACGAAGCCTGACGTCCTGCACAAGTCAAACTTCACTAGTAGCATTAGTGAGGTTACACATATTGCCCTGACTGAATACATGCAATCAGTCATTCAGGGTAATGATGCTATCTCTCCAGTTCCTTCACTGACCAAAAAGGTGAAGAAGACAAAGAAGGGTCAGTCTAGCCAGGTGGTTAGACCCAAGCCACTCGCCACTGAGACTGATCCTCAAAACTAACTCAACCTTAAAAAGAGGTTGAAAAAGGCCGAGACCTCTGAGACACCCATTTCTGAGACCCTCTTGACCTCAAAACAAAGGCCAACGGAGGTCACTGAGCAATCATCCTCAGTGACCTCGGGCACACCCATTCCACATGGTTCAACTGACATACACAAGTCAGAGGGATCAGGAAGCATTCCCCCCTCACATCCCGATGAAGGAACTGTTAAAAAACAATCAGTTCCCAAGGGAGGAAAGGGTTCTAAATCCTCGGTAAGGCAGCACTACCTTACTGAGAAGGGGACCCACAAACATTCACATCCCGCTAACGTTCCTGAGCAATCACCCTCAGGATCTCAGGGAGAAAAGGACCCTAAATCCCCTGAAGGACAACACAATCCTGATGGGAAGGGGGTCCACAAACTTTCACAATCAGTACCTAGTGATACTACTGGAAAGCACCCATCAGTAGTTGAAGGTGCTAAGGGGGACAAAGACTCAGAGGGAAAGAAACAACCCACTGATATGGAACCCATCAACCCCTCAGGCGGATCCAGTCTCTCAGGAACTGCCCCCAAAAGCCAGGCTGGTGTTACCCCAGTTATTATGGCTAGTCAGGCTGAGCAAACCCACTCAGTTATTATGACAACGGGTCAGGACCTGACCAAACCGAAGGCAAGTCTTTTTATAAAGAGGAGCCGGTTGATTTTTTGGGTATTGAGTCCATGGGGGACTTTCAGGCTTTTATTGAGTCTGATGAAGAGCTCAGGGAAGAGAGTGAAGAGGAAATTTTTGAGGCAGGTGAGGATATGGAAACTGATGTACAACCTGAACAATCACATCAGTCATCTCCAAGCCAAAGTGAAGAGTCAGGTTCTCAGTCTTCTGATTCTTCTGATACTGGGGACATCCTCCAAAAGTATGATAACTCTCTTCCCCTCACTGAAAGAAAATTGGTCAAATTCCTACTGAAGACCAACAGAGCTCTTTTCACTTGGTCTCACTGATGAGATGTTTGATCATCACACTGAAGCTGCTGTTCACTATGCCAACCTGAAGGCAGATGTTGAAAGTTTTCATGATGATGTGATCGAAATCCAATTAGACACCAAACACTCCCTGACAGCTATTGATCTTCATTTCCAGAAGTTCAATCTTACTCTTGAAGGCATCACCAACAGCCTTGGAACTATTCAAACAGCTGTCAAGAATGACCCTGTACTTACCGAGAAGGTCCTTTAGGCTGCTGAGACTTATCAGAAGCAATCAGCTGAAATCAGTGATCTTCTCAGCTTACTGAAGGATTCTAAGCTTCAGGGTCTTACCTCTTCATTGGACTCAATCAGGACTTCCATGGGTCTTCAAGAAAAACATCTTGGTACTTGGGTACAATCTTCAACATCCTTGGCATGGTCTCTTGGGTCAAGGATGTCAGGCATCGAAGCTTCTCAGGCATCTCTGGCTGATCAGATCTCATCTCTTCAGAAAGACACCTCAGACATCAAATCAATGATGACTGAGATCTATCAGGCTTTCAAAGGTCCTGCTGCTCCAGTGACTCCAACTCTTGCTATCACCATGGCTCATGCAACAGTTGAGGGGGAGAAAGACACTGGAGACCCTCAAGCTTCCACAACCCAGCAACCTCCTTCTCACACTGAGGGGGAGATTCCTGAAGCTTCTTCCTCCCATCAAGATAAAGGCAAAGGCATCCTCACTGATCCTGAGCCTCAACCAGCACCGATCTCGGTTGCAAAGGATCCTGAATCACCACTCAGGATCCCATATGAAATTGATGGAGTTCTTCACCACTTCACAGCTGATGAACTCAGTGCTTATCTTCAGGAAGAGGAAGCAAAGAAGAAGTTAAAGGAGGAAGAGAAGGTGAGCAAGCCTGCTATAATTAAGGTTGTTCATGAAGAGGCTGAGAAAATTGGTCTTGAGGCTAAGGATCTCTCAGGAAGAGAAGGTGGTATGACCTTTGTGAAAGCTCAGTCTGAGGAGATGACCACTCTCAGGAAGAAAAGAGAGGAAAGGAATAAAAGGGCTGAAGAGATCAGGCAGAACAGGATTAAGAAATATCAGTGGTATATGACTGACAGGTTGAAGCCAGAACCAATCACTGATGTTCATATTCAACGAAACACCAATCCTGCCGTTGTCACTGTCTACAGAGGGGCTGACATGAGAAACTTTGATGTTCATAAACCTTTCAGATTCGCTGACTTCGGGATCACAGAATTGGATGAGTTGGGTCCATTAATAGCAAAGAAATCAAATGTTGTGGTCCCTAATCTGATGAAGTCTTTGAGTCTGAGGTACGAAAGATTGGCAGCAGCACCTCAGGAACTTGGCATTCCATCTCTTCTTCCTGAATCTGCACAACCAGCTCCCTCTCAGTCTTCTTCAAGGAAAAGAAAGAAGATAGAAGCTGAGCCTGAGATCTAGATTCCTGGTCTTGACTGCAACAGGGCTCTCCCTGAAGGTGTTCCTTTCAGGAACAATATGGTCATTGAACAACCTGAAAGAGGTTTGTTCTTCATTGATGAGTTCGGTGACAAAGCATTCCAAAGGTGGAGTGATATCGATTTATCAGGGATCAAAGCAATGCTTGGCTTTCTAATGATGGCCTCTCCACTCAAGAGTCCTGAAAATGTGAAGTTTTGTCAAGATCTGAAAAGAAAAATCAATGAACATCCTGACCAACAAGAGCTGCAGTCAAAGAAGCCCAAGCTTGAAGCCCTTGGAATCAAGTTGAACTGATTGATCTGCCTGAATACCCGCCACTATCCTTTTTTGTACTTAGTTTTGATAGGACTTGTAATGATATCAATAAGATGATGTTTTTATTATTTCAGTGTCCTTATTTATATTCTAGTACATTCAGTATGAGCAGAAGACTTTAGCTCACTCATACTGATCAAAACACTTAGGAATAATTTATATCCAAATAGGGGGAGATTGTTGGGTCATGAAAAACCCAAGAATACGTAAAACATGATTTGGACACAAATTAACTAAGTGTTAAACTTAAACCGAGAACAATTCAAGTCACTGAGAGAACAGCCTCTCAGTGAGTCATCTTCAAGATGCTTAAGGCGAATTCAAGAAGAAGGATTCACTTCTCAGGAAGGCGGTACTCCTTGAGAAGGACTTAAGCCAAAGAAGAAGATGATGGTTCAGTGAGTGTTGGACAAGAACTCACTGAACCCCAGTCTCCTCAACAACAAAGTGATTGAAGACTGAGGAACCAACGCCTGAAGAAAAGGTGGGAACAATAGGGAAAAGATCTGAGAAGATAATAGTGTCAGCCCAACACTCTTCTCTTGTCAGATCCAACCTTCCCTATTGCAGCTAAAAGTCATGGAGTGTCAGCCAACAACTCCCAAAGTCTTTTTGGCCCTTTCCTATTGGTTCTTGGAAATGACAATTACTATTTGTAATTGTCAGACACGCAACCTCAACAACTTGTATTAAATTTAATCACTTATACTTAGATTACTTGTGTATAAATAGAACAGAAGGGAGAGAAGTTAAAATGTGCTTTGTATATTGAAAGTCTTGAACTTTTACAAAGGAACTTCTCTCCTACAAAGAGTATACAACTCACTGAGATAGCTCAGTGGGTATATTGTTACCACTCAAGCAAAACTTGAGTTTCGATAGGAGATACCCCATACCCTTGTCTATTCAATCCCAAGTGTTTGTTCCGCAAAACACTTGGGTATAGATTCTTGGAATTACTTCTAATAAGAATTTAAACGTTGAAAAATATTGTTGTTTTTATATTCACGTTTTATAACTGTTAGAATTAATCTTAAACATTGTATTAGTCATAAACACAAATAGATTAACTTTCTAGTTAACTCTAATCGTGTAAAGGGACCAACAGTCCTACTTTTTATTACCATGTCATCAACGTAGGCTTCTAAGTTCCTTCCTATTTGCCTGTGGAAAGCTTTATCCACCAATCGCTGATAGGTTGCCCCTGCGTTCTTTAGACCGAAGGGCATTTTCTTGTAGCAATGGACACCCTTTCCTGTGTAAAAGGCTGTCTTCTCCTCATCTTCTTTTGCCATTTGTATTTGGTGATACCCTTTGTAAGCATCGAGAAAGCATTTCAAACGGAATCCCGAGAGGGATTCAACCTTCCAATCAATTTCTGGCAGAGGGTAGCAGTCCTTCGGGCAAGCTTTGTTGATGTCGGTGAAGTCAACACACATTCGCCACCCTCCGTCACTTTTCTTTACCATAACTGGATTGGCTACCCAGGTTTGATATTTCACTTCCCTGAGAATTCCTGCTCGTACAAGTTCATCCACCTCTTTGCAAGCGGCTGCGTTCCTTTCAGGTGCCAAGCTTCGCCGCTTCTGCTTAATTGGTTCAATGTGCTTGAACTCATTAAGCTTGTGCTCTGTGCCGAAGGGCTTGCCATCGATCGTAAGAGTCCGAGGAACCCCTGTCATATCTGAGTATGTCCATGCGAAGATATCTTTGTTGGCTTTGAGTAGTTTCTCTAAGTCTGCTTTGAAGTTAGCAGGGAGTTGTTTTCTGATTACCACCGTTTGCTCTGGGTAAAGCTCATTTACCACAATATGTTCTTCGGCATCAGTACAACTTAGAATGGCCTTCGGAGGCTCTTCGGGACTTTCCTTGATTTTTTTGCAGCACCTCTGGTCTTCCCCTGATTGTAACTGGAGAATACGGTTCCTATTCCATAAGGTGTATGGAATTTGACCGCTGCATGTATGGTGGAGACTACGATACCCACTTTTTGCATAGCGGTCCTTTCTATCAGCAAATTGTAAGGGGAATCGGACCTTACGATAGCAAATGTGAGGGTTTCCGTTCTTGCGAGCTTGCCTTCCCCTATGGTAATGTCCAATGGCACTTCTCCCAGTGGCCAAGAATGCTCGCCGGAGAAACCTACCAACGGTATCTTCGAATCAACTCGTTGTGATCTGATCGAAGATTTGAGCTTAAGGAAGCAATGCTGGTATATGATTTCACAGGAGCTTCCGCAGTCCATGTAGGCTCTGTTTACTTCTCGGTTGAAGACTAGGACTTTGATGACCACTGGATCATTCGAAGGGATTTGGCCTGTAATAGGAGGAAATGTTACCTCCCCCACTTCGTCTACTTCCCGCTTCGTCACCTTTCTTTTTAAACCGGCTTCGCCCCAACGAACCATGAGTATTGGGGCCTCGAGAGGAGTAGTGTCTTTAGCCAATTGTGTAACGGACATTTTTTCCTTTCCCTTCTTTATACCTTTTACCAAATGCGCCAATTGCCCAGACTTTACAGCTTCTTCTATCTGTTTCTTTAGCTCTCTGCAACTGTTCGTATCATGGCCATAATCTTCATGAAAATGACAGTATTTGCTCGTATCCCTGTTCTTACCCTTGCTTGTCATGCGAGGGGGCGCTTTGAAAGTTTTAGCAGCTCTCTCCGTAGTAAGTATTTCCTTCGGAAATTTACTTAGACTTCCTAGCAAACCGTGGTTGGGGCTTTTGTACGGAGAAAACCTGTCTCTGTTTTTATTCTTGTTCTTTGACCCTTCCCACTTTGAGGACTTGTTGTTGTTGTCTCTATCGATCGGAGCACCATTAGTTGAGACCTCCTTTGCTTCAATCCAAGTGTATGTATTTTCCATTAAGCCTTTGTAAGTTGTCGGAAGGTCAGTGGATAAGAACTCCACCAAACTCCGATTTTGATGGCCATGTACGAAACCTGAGATACGCTGATCCTCATGAAGACCCAGAATCTGCAAAGTTTCATTGGTGTACCTAGTAACGAAGGCCCTTGTGCTTTCGTTTTCCTTTTGTTTAATGTTGTGCACTGTAAGATGGGTCCTAGTAAACTTCTTTTGCTGACTGAAGTGTGATCGGAACTTAGCCTTGAGATCATCGAGATTGACAATGCTGCTAGGCTTCTGCCCATTCCACCAGATACGGGTAGAATCCCGTAGGGTATAAGTAAACATGTGACAGGCCACAGGCATAACCCACTTTTGCATCTTAATAGCCCCTTCGAACAAATGTAGGAAATTGTCCGGATCCCCCTTCCCATCATAAGTCCCAATATGTGAAGGCATTTTCAACCCATCAGGTAATGGGTAATCCTTTATCCACCTAACGAAGGGTGTAGCCGAACCCATAGGGTCCGAGTATAGATAATTACAAGGTGGTGCATACATAGGAACAGTATTGTAAGGATTGTTGTTTGGGGGCATTCCCATAGGAGTTTGGTTTGGGTAAGACTGATAAGACGTGTTTATGGCGAACGGATAACCGTTTCCCGCGGCATACGGAGGGTATGCCATAGGATGCCCGAAGGGTATGCTCCTATAAGGTTGAGGAAGACTTGGGTTATTAGGCTGTCCAATAATTGGAGGATACAAACTTTGAGGATAAGACTGAGTTTGGAATGGGGGGTACATACCATTGGGAGGATGATTTCCTCCCATATTAATTGTAGATGGATTGCCTTCAACGCCTGATGCGTGAGAAGGCTGCAACGGAACCCCAGCTTCAGTCCTTCCAAGATGAGCTGCTAACAACGGGGGTAGATTAGCTCCCCCTTCTTCCCTTCGTTGGCTCCTACCATTGGAGCCTTCCGTAACCACCCCTTCTCTTCTTGTCGGAGCCCTCTCTAGGACTCCTTCGAAACCAACGGACCTTCGGCTTAGCCTCCGACCAACTGGTGACCCAATCCTCAGGGCTGAGAGTGTTGGTCCATGAGCCGGAGGCCTAGGCTCTGCTTCCATTTCTTCATCATACTCTTCACTTGAGTATTCCAACTCCCTTCGCATTTCAACATTTTGGACTTGTCTTTTGCGAGCCCTTAAGAGCAATTCCAATACTTCGTGTTTGGCTTCGACAAAGGCTGGGCTAATGATAGGCTCCGGATTAGCTGATGTCGAAGCATGATGGTTGGGTGTTGTTTATGGGTGAGAACATGTTGTGAATGTGGAGGCGGTTATTGGGGGAAGGTTGTTAGAGTCGTTGATTGGTATTAGTGCCAAGGTAGAGAAACCCAGTGGGGGAGTATCTTCTCTTCCTTGATCCATGCCGGAATAATAGTGAAAGTAGTTAGTTGGTTATAAGCTTGGAAATAACGAGACCAATTGTAGCGGTCCCACGGATGGCGCCACTGATTGTACAAAAAGATGTACTACCAGGCCTTCGATGGTGATCAAAGGAATTATGGGGTGTTGAGGTTGCGCCAAGCTTGTTCTTAACCTGAAATAAGAAATACTAAAACACTACGTTAAGTGATTGCGCAGGGGATGGACCCTGCGAACCACCTCCGGCGTGCGAGTAAGTATGTGTAATGTTTATGTAGGTTGTAAATGACGAGAGTGAAGTTAACTTACATTGTTCTTGCCCGACTAAGCTATTTATAGGAGAGAAATAGGCCTTAGTGGGCGGTTGCACTTGTTTCGGAGATCATGGGGGCGTCCCATGATTTGTCGTAACCGTTAGGGCTTTGTAGCCCACGATCTCTGTTTTGGCGGGAAAGCCTAAAGGAAGAGGAGACGTGGGTATGACCAGGTCATGGTGGCTCTCCACTGTAGTCCCTTCGAGAGGGATACCCCGAAGGGCTTAGAGCTTCGATTGGCGGGTTCCCACATGGTAACCACTTCTTAGACTAATGGCTTTACGCCAATGAAACGTGTTAGGAGTTTAACCTGGGCCTCCGAAAGGAGGGCTTTCTACAGGCTCAAAGGGGAGTCCTTCGACCCATTAGGAGGGTACATCATCAGTAATCAAGGGGGAGGGTCCATCTCCCATTCATCACAGAGAAAGTGATTATTGAGTCTTTGGTGTCCTCAGGGCTCGTTGCCACTGCAGTACACCAGAATTTTCTTAGATAGTCATGATATATGACGGAGGGGGTTTTTGTAAACGTTGTAGCAAGAAAGCAATTTTGAAGGTATTTAACCACATTATTGTACGCCCAAAATTGTTCGGGGTAGGCAAAATTTCCTACAACGTTATTTTTGGTCATGTCTACGCCCTCCATTGTGAATTCCATATTTGGGGCGTAGGTAATAATCTTAGAAGTAGCCATTTTTTGTTGGGAGGTCTTGGGTTTGCAAGAACAAAATGGTCTAATTTTCTAAAGATGGTAAACACACACACAAAAGTTTTTGGAAGAAAAAAGGGCAAGAATTTTCTTAAGATTTTCTAAAACATGTGTGTGTATCTAATTTGTGAGGGGGTATTTATAGGGAAGTGAAGAGGAGGGGTGTTTTGGGCATTAAGCGGTTTATTTTCTCAAAAGATATTTTTTGAAAAACATTTTTTATAAAACGTTTGGGATCCGTATTTAATGCACAACCACTCCACTTTCTCGGTTTTTATGCAACTGTCGAGGTGAACAGTTGTGCCATCTGCAAAAGGTGTAATTAGCAGAGATTACATCATCACATATTTTTTATGTGAGAGAAGAGGCATTAAATGCCAAGTGGGTAAGTGGGGGCCCATAGGTGGATGCCAGAAGGCAAAAGAACAAATATTCTTATATTAAATAAGAATTCAGTTACCAACCTCGGACATTTACTAACTAGATACTCAGAGCATTTAAATTAGCATTGAATGTCATTTTGAGGGCCCTGAATGACTTTTCATTCTGTGAGAGGTTCAGGGAAGGTGATTCAGTGATCTTTTTCACTGAGGAACACATTGAGTCAGGGGCCAAGGTTTTTCAGAATTTACACTTAGTTGGATGGATTCAATTAGTGGACTGATTCTCAATATCCAGCATTCCTAATTCAGCTTTCAGTCTTGTGAAAGTTGGTTCATCCAAAGGTTTGGTGCATATATCAGCTAGCTGATATTCAGTAGGAATGAAGTGTAATTCAATGTCACCATTCATGACATGGTCCCTGATGAAGTGATATCTAATATCAATGTGTTTTATTCTCTGATGAAGAACAGGGTTGTTAGAGATGGCAATTGCACTGGTGTTATCACAAAAGATGGGAACCATCTTATATTGGATTCCATAATCACTGAGTTGACTTTTCATCTAAAGTACATTTGCACAACAACTGGCTGCAGCAACATATTCAGCTTCAGCTAAGGACATGGTAACTGATTGTTGCTTCTTAGCACTCCAACAGACTATTTTTCCACCAAGAATTTGGTAGGAGCCTGAGGTGCTTTTTCTGTCCATGTTGCATCCAGCATAGTCAGAGTCTGAGTATCTTTTAAGATCAAAGCCTGAACATTTTGGATAGTATAATCCAAGGTTTGGAGTACCTTTCAGGTACCTGATTATTCTTTTCACAGATGTGAGATGAGATTCTATTGGGTCAGATTGATATCTGACACACAAATAGACTAAGAAGGCCTTGATGCAAGTAGATACATCAGTGACCCAATCATTCCTCTAAAAAGAGTTTGATTCACTGGTTTTCTAGTAAGGTCCGGACCAAGGTGTGTTTGGAGGAACCATGGGAGTTTTGACTAAAGCACAGTCACTGAGCTCATATTTCTTCAGTAGGCTTCTAACATACTTCTCTTGACTGATAGAGGTTCCTTTATCAGTCTGCTTGATTTGCAGTCCAAGGAAGTAAGTTAGTATTCCCATCATGCTCATTTCAAATTTCTTTGCCATCAGTTTTTCAAACTGTTTGCAAAGTTTATAACTTGTTGAGCCAAAGATGATGTCATCAACATATACTTGAACAAGTATGACATCATTATTTGTCCTGTAGATAAACAATGTGTTGTCTATCTTGCCTCTGACAAATTTGTTTTGGATCAGGAAGGCTGAGAGAGTTTCGTACCATGCCCTGGGTGCTTGTTTCAGTCCATAAAGGGCTTTGTTAAGCTTGCAGACATAGTCAGGAAACTCACTACTTTCAAATCCAGGAGGTTGCTGAACATAAACTTCTTCTTTCAGAGAGCCATTTAAGAATGCACTTTTTACATCCATTTGGTACACTTTGAAGTTCATGTAGGTTGTAAATGCAAGGAAGATCCTGATGGCTTCCATCCTTGCCACTGGTGCAAATGTTTCTTCATAGTCAATGCCTTCTTGTTGATTATAGCCTTTGGCTACAAGTCTGGCCTTGTTTTTAATGACTATGCCATTTTCATCAGATTTGTTTTTGAACACCCATTTCATGCCAATGACTGAAACATCTTCAGGACATTTGACCAAGGTCATTACCTTGTTTCTGTCAAATTGTTCCAGTTCATCATGCATGGCCTGAACCTAACTTGGATGTGTAAATGCTTCTTTGACACTTTTGGGGTTCAATTGTGGAGATGAAATCCACAAATAGGCATTCATTAGCAGAGGCTGCTCTTAATTGTGCAGCCATGCTTCTAGTGAGCATGCCTTTAGTAGGCTCTCCAATTATATTGACAAGTTCTATATCCTGAGACCTAGTCCAACTGTCCTGAGGTCTTGGAAACCGATTAGAACTTGAGGAGGCCTGATTTGTGGAGTCTCGTGCAGACACATGATGAATTTTAGCATCTTGAGTGTCTGACTGGGTTGACTGATCACTGAGATTGTTTAGTTCCTGAGCATTGTGTTCAGACTGATGGATTGTATTAGTACTTCTTTGTGCTTCAACAAACTCAGTGATGGTTGGGTAAGGAAGGTTGTGAGGGATGATATAGTAGGAGATGTCAGCATTTGCATGGTACTGAGTGGAAGGATCATTGTCAGGATGATGTTCATCAGGAGGGTATCTTGATGAATCATCAATTCTGATTTCTTCCACTGAGGTGTTAGAGATACTGATTGCATCAGTGCTCTCATCAAAGGTAACATGGAATATTTCCTCAGTTTGCTGTCTCCTAGTGTTGAACACCCTGAAGGCCTTTGAGACAAGTGAGTATCCTAGGAAGTATCCATCATCAGCTTTGGCATCAAATTTCCCTAAGTGATCCTTGTGATTATGAATGAACACAGGGCACCCTAAGACATGAAATTAGCTGATGTCAGGGATACTTCCCTTGAATAACTCATAGGGGGTTTTGCTATGTCTCTTGACAATGATGGATCTGTTTTGTGTATAACAGGAAATTTTGACTGCTTCAGTCCAAAAGTGTTTGGAAAGGACTGATCCATTTAGCATTGTCCTGGCAGCTTCAATGAGTGTTTTATTCTTCCTTTCAGCAACACCATTTTGTTCAGGTGTGTAAGGAGAGGAAAATTTTTGGGAAATTCCTTTCTCATCACAGAAACATTCAAATTCATAGTTTTTGAACTCTGTCCCATTGTCAGTCCTAATCTGTTTGACTTTAATGTCATTTTGACTTTCAATGTTCCTGACAAAGGACATGATTGTTTCAGCTTCCTGACACTTTTTAATCAGGAAGTAAACCCAAGTGTATCTTGAGTATTCATCCACAATGACCAGAGTATACTTCTCATGGTTAATGGATCTAGGACTGATGGGCCCAAAGAGATCCATATGGAGAAGATGAAGGCAGTTCCTGATGGAAAAGTTTGTTTTGGTTTTAGAGGATGCTCTATGATGTTTAACTTTTTCACAGGCAGAGCAAGGTTTATCCTTTGAAAACACAAGTGATTGTAAGCCAAGGACCTTGTTTTGTTTTACAAGATTGTTTATGTTTTTGAAGTTCAGGTGGGAGAGTCTCTTATGCCAAAGCCAGTTGAGGGTTTCAGTGGCCTGAGCAAAGAGACAAGTTCCATTCTGAGTTAGACTGGTCATGCCTAACACATATACATCTTGCCTTCTTGGAGCAATAAGGAAAACTTCCTTATTTGTATTGAAGATGGTTCCTTGCTTATCATCAAACTGAACTATGTACTTTGCATCACATAGTTGACTGACACTGATCAAATTATACTTAAGACCATTGACATAAGCTATCCTAGTAAAGACTATACCACTACAGTTTACTGAACCATAACCTTCAGTGAGACATGATGAATTATCAGCAAATATCACCTTGGGTCCTGGTTCTTCTACATATTTGTGCAGATATTCTTTCACACCAGTCATGCTCCTTGAACATCCACTATCTAGATGCCAAACAGGCTCCCTGGCATGCCTCTGCATAAATGGTAAACTGAGTTAGTTCTTTCTAGGACCCCTCATCTTGGAGGGCTTGACTTTAGTAGTTTTTTTTAAATGTATCAATTGATTCATGGTCAGTGGTTGAGTGGACTGAGCTACCACAGATTTTGCATTTGATTGCAGAGGTAGACTCAGTAGACTGAGAGGATGACTTGGTCATACCTCTTCTGGTCTGAATGACTTTCTCATGTCCTGAGGTGTTGTGAGTGGGATCTCCACAAATTTCACAACAGTTGTCCATT
Organism: Artemisia tridentata subsp. tridentata; assembly: GCA_021014915.2. NCBI lineage: Eukaryota > Viridiplantae > Streptophyta > Magnoliopsida > Asterales > Asteraceae > Artemisia > Artemisia tridentata. Next base: position 298,986,287 of record CP139506.1, read on the forward strand.
AGACAATCCTTAGGATGGTGGTCATTGAAGCCACAGTGAGGGCAAGGTGCAAAAGGCTTGGCCTTTTGTTTCTGTTTCTGTTTAGAATCAGAAGGGTATTTTAAAGCCTGTGCTTTAAAAGTTTGCCATCTTTGATGTGGCTGTGTATGATTGGTGATCAGAGGTCCTGTGATCTTCTTTTTTGCATATCATGCAGTAAATAATTCTATAACAATCATCAGTGAAATGATTGGTATAGTGACACAGCTCACACCTTTTCAGGGGTTTGGAGGGTTTTGGTTTGGTGCTTGAGGAAGCTGATTTGGGTTCCCTCATCTTGGATTGAGAAGGTTTCTCAGAAGATTCAATCTTCTCACTCAGCTTCCTGACAAGCTCAGCCAACTGATCAATTTTTGAGTCAGGGCTTTCTGTTTTTACTTCAGGAGGGACTGAAATTGATGAGTCATCAGAATGTACTGAGACATCAGGGAATTGCCTTTTCAGGATGATTTTTCCCATTCCTGGATTCTCCTTTGGAGAATACTGAGAGTAGACCAATGGTGGGAGGTCTGAGCATGGTGCAGCACCCTGAAGGATATTCAGAGGTGGGAGTGGTGTGAATGATTCTGATTCAGACTCATTGACTGACTTAGTACTACTGGGTTGGTCAGTAAGTCCAAGCATATTTTTCAGAGCCTGACTTTCAGGAAGCAAGATTTTTCCAGTCTCAAAGTTTGGTAACTTACTGACTGGGTTGTCCCTGACAATCCAGTCATTTGACTTGGGTTGCATTTCTTGCTCAAAAGATATGCCAGCTGGAATAAAGGTCTTTTCTTTGTGACTATCATTGGGGGTTTCAGTAAGTTGGTCTATTCCTATAATTTTCTTGTCATTATTAGGAATAAGACTCACAGTTTCATAGACCTCGGGGTACTTTCTAGTCCAGCTTTCAATGACAGCCTTTTCTTTGTTATGTTCATTTTGAAGGGCTTGGTTTTGTTTCAAAATTCCAGTGTTTTGAATTTGTAGTGTAATAGTTTCTAACTTGGCTTGTTTTAATACAAGCAATTCATCTCTACACTTATTCAAATCTAACACAAGATTGTTATATTTTGAAAGCAAGTTAAGCCTTTGTTCTTCTACAAACTTAAGATCTACACAAATATAATTCATATAGGACTGCCAATCAGAATCATCATTCATTGAAAGTAAAATATTTACCTTTTTCATGGTTATATTCACCCATTCTCCATTCCTTGCATGGCTTTTTACAACAGCCACCAGAACACCTTCAGAAATTGCCATCAGTGCACTCACTCTCAGTTCCTCATCTTCTGAGGAGACCTCTTCTTCATCCCAGTCATAAGCTTCTGCTACAAGGACCTTGTTCTTTGTCTGAACAGGTTTGGAAGTATGAGCAGCCTGAGACATTGAGGGATTAGTTTCAAGAAGAGCAAGTTTATCCTTAGCTTTCCTATATTTAGCCTCAAAGTCTTTTTGACCCTTTTGAACATTATTGTTTTGAAAATGTTGGGTTGACTGAGGCATTTTAGGTTGAAACTTGCTAGTTCCTGAGGAACTTGTTAATACAAATATCGTCCTAAAAACGTTATTTATATTTTACGATCTTTGCTTAGTTTTGTTAATGACAATTACAAAGTTTATCTTTAAGCAAAGCATAAATAAGATTAAGTCTTTTACATTTATAGTGATAAGCATTTTACAAACACATTTTACATTACAAAGTTCACTAGGAATAACATATACAAGTTTACATGTTTATTTCTTAAAATGGAAACTTTATTAGTTAAATATTAGGATGACATCATGGCATGCATCATGTACACAATCTTGGTAAGATTTTGTGATATTTTATTTAGATCTTCAAGCCAAAGAGTTGAAATTTGAAGATATGGAAAGATATGGCAAGATTTGAAGATCTCTTAGCTGGCCTGACATGACGGATCCAATTGGATACACGGACGGATCCATATTTAGGGATCCGCCGGATCCGCCGCCTGTTGATCAGCTTTGCCTATAGAGGCTCGAGGAGTGGAGTAGGGCAAGGAAGAGAGTCCTTGTAGCCGAACCACTATAAACAACTGTGTTGTGTGGTTTGATCTTTCCTCTCTTTACTTATTTACTAATATCTCTTGTTTGTGTGCTTGATTGTTTACTTGACTTTGAAATCACAATAAGTAACAAAGCAAATTAATTTTAAATGGTAAAACTATTCAACCCCCCTTCTAGTTTTCCACAATTGGTACCAGAGCGGGGTTACTCAAGATTTTCAAAATATATTGTATTTTAAAAACTTGAAACGATCATGGATTTTGAAAACTTTAAAGAAGGGCAATCTATGCAAAGACCGCCACTATTTGAACCAAATTGTTTCATATATTGGAAAAATCGCTTTGAGACATATGTGAAGTCAAAGGACATAGATCTGTGGTATATTATTGTAGAGGGTGATTACAAACCCATAAGTAGTGATATTTCAGGTGGTCGGGATATAGGTAACTCTTTTATTCGTCATAGTGATGAACAAAAGAGGTTGATTGCTAAAAATAATGAAGCCAAAATGATGCTTTACAATGCCTTACCTAAAAAGGAATATGAAAGAGTTTTCATGTGTAAAATGGCTAAAGATATTTGGCAATCACTAATCATCACTCATCAAGGGAACTCACAAGTCAAAGATAACAAAATTGATCTTCTTGTTCAACAATATGAACAATTTTTATCTCTGAAGATGAGACCATTGATAGTGCTTTTTCTAGGTTTAATACTATCATTACATCTCTTAAAGCAATTGATGAATCTTTTTCTAGTAAGAATTTTGTCTGGAAATTTCTAAGAGCACTCCATCCGAAGTAGAGAGCAAAGGTGATAGCTATTGAAGAATCTAAGGATCTTTCAAGTATGACATTGGATGAGCTCATAGGAAACCTCAAAGTTCACGAAATGGTGATGGAAAAAGACTCAAAAATAGTTAAAGGCAAGAAGGAGAAAATGAAGTCCATTGCCTTGAAAGCTAAAGTAGAGTCAAGTGATGAAGAGTCATGTTCTAGTAGTGAAGATGAAGAATATGCCATGGTGGTAAGAGATTTCAAGAAATTCTTCAGGAGACGAGGAAAGTTCGTTAGACCACCTCGTGAAGAAAAGAAATCCTCTCATGATAGAAAAGGAAAGATAGATAGGAAGTGTTATAGGTGTGGAGACTCTAGTCACTTGATAGGTGAATGTCCAAAGCCTCCAAAGAACAAATCTCAAAGAGCCTTTGTCAGTGGAGCTTGGAGTGATAGTGAAGAAGATGATGATGAGCCTAAGAATGACGAAATTGCTCTCATGGCTCACGACACAGAAGAGGTACATTCTGACTCTTCATACTCCTCTATAGATGATGAATCTTTAGAAATAGAATATAACAAACTGTGTGAAATTACCCTTAAAATCATAAACAAGAATAAATTCTTAAAAACCAAAACAACACTTTTAGAAAACGAAGTTCATTGGTTAAAAGAAAAGGAGATAAGAATTGAAAAAGGTAAAAGTGTTACAGAAACATGTGTGTCATGTTAGGAGCTTAAGATAGAACTAGAAACACTTAAGTCAACACAGGAAGAACTCATCAAACAAAATTCTAAGTTTAGAAACTTTGATAAAAACATAAGTTGTGCAGATGAGATAATGAAGATACAAAAACTACCTAATGATAAAACCGGACTAGGATTTATGAAACTAGGAAGCTTAGGTGAGTTTGAGAAACAAACAGTGAAAGAAAAAGAAACTGTTCCAACTAAGTCAGAAGCTGACGGATCCAAAGTTTTGGATCCGCCAGTTGTGCCAAAAGGATCCGCCGGTACAGGTTGTGAACAGAAGGTTCTAAAAACTGACCGTACTGAATTCGTTAGAGTCACTAGAAAACTTAGTACTAGTACTACTGATAATAAACAAAAACCATCAGTGTCTATAGGAAAAGGTCAAGTTAGAAATGAGTATAGAGTTAAAACGGTTCAACAGGCACCCAAAACTAGTTTTCCCAAACACCCTTTTCCAAAGAGTAACTTTAACTCGCAACATCATTATCAAAGAAATTGGAACCAAAACATGTCTAGAAACTTTCAAGGTCCCAACTTCATGCCATGGAACATTTGTCCACCATTTCCATACATGAATCATGATAATGTTATGTTTAACCCAAACGGACCCATGAGATATTGGGGACCAAACGCTTGAGTTTTTCTTGAACTTAGGTGTGCTTAAAAGTTGAACTAGAACCTGATGAATGGATCAAAGATAGTGGGTGCTCAAGGCACATGACGCGAAACGAAAGCCTTTTCTCTGACTACCAAGTGTATGACGGAGGTAATGTCACATTCGGTAGCAAGCTTAAAAGTAAAATCATCGGAAAAGGTACGATTTCTCATGACTCTCTCACTATTGATGATGTTGCTCATGTAGATAACTTAGGATTTAACCTGCTTAGTATTAGTCAATTATGCCGCAAAAAGTATAACGTCCTTTTCAGTGAAAATGGAAGTAAAATACTTAAAGATGGCATAACTGTAGAAAAAGGTGTTTTGAAGAATAACGTTTACGTTATGAAACTCGACAAAACACCTAAAGACAAGCTTTGTCTTACCTCCTTGGATGAAAACTCAACTCTATGGCATCGACGCTTAGGTCACGCCAATATGAGGTTAATTCAATCCTTATCATCTAAGGAACTCGTTAGGAACCTGCCCAAGTTGAAATATGACCAACACTTTTGTGATACTTGCAAAATAGAAAAACAAGTTCATAATAGCCATAAGGCTAAAAACATGGTGTCTATTTCTAGGTGTCTAGAATTATTACACATGGATTTGTTTGGTCCATCCGCTATACAAAGTTATGGGGGAAACTTCTATACTTTGGTAATAGTAGATGACTACTCTAGGTATACATGGACTAAGTTTCTAAAAACTAAAAACGAAGCATTTGATAAATTTGAAATCTTAAGTAAGAAAATTCAAAATCAAATAGGAAGTAACATAGTATCAATTAGAACTGACCATGGTCGTGAATTCGACAACGAATTCCAATTCGGAGCTTTTTGTGATGCCAATGGCATAACTCATAATTTCTCGGCTCCTCGAACCCCTCAATCTAACGGTGTGGTAGAACGCAAAAATAGGACAATTCAAGAAATGAGTAGAACCATGTTAAATGAACAAAACATACCTCAAAAGTTTTGGTGTCACGCTGTAGATACATCTACATATATTCTAAACCGAGTTCTAATTAGACCATTCTTGGGAAAGACTCCATATGAGTTATACAGAGGCAAAAAGCCTACTTTAGGATACTTTAGAGTGTTTGGAAGCAAGTGCTTCATTTTAAACACAAAGGATTATCTCACCAAATTCGACCCAAAGTCGTATGAAGGTGTATTTCTAGGATACTCACAAACTAGTAAAGCATACATAGTTTTGAACAAAGAAACCTCAAGAGTCGAGGAATCATTGAATGTAACATTCGATGAAAGTCCACCTCCCTCTAAGACATCACCTTTGGTAGATGATGACTTAGTTGAAAACCAAATGGTTGAAAATCAGGAAAATGTTGAAAATGATAAAGAAGATGAACCAGTAAAAAGAGATTTAGTCAACATCAAAGAAACAAAAAGTCATCCATTAGAAAACGTCATAGGAAAACTCAACGAAAGAACATTAAGGTCTAAAGCTCAAAATGAAAGTAATTTCTTTTGTTTTGTTTCAACAATAGAACCTAAAAATGTCAATGAAGCCATAAATGATGAATCTTGGGTCATTGCGATGCAAGAAGAATTAAATCAATTTGTTAGGAATGACGTTTGGACATTAGTTCCACAACCTAAAAACCAAATCATAATAGGTACAAAATGGGTTTTTAGAAATAAAATGGATGAAAATGGCATTGTGTCTAGAAACAAAGCTAGGTTAGTAGCCCAAGGTTATAACCAACAAGAGGGTATAGATTATGATGAGACTTTTGCACCCATAGCTAGACTTGAGTCAATTAGGATATTACTTGCATATGCATGTGCATATGACTTTAAACTATTTCAAATGGATGTCAAAAGTGCATTTCTAAATGGTTTCATAAATGAAGAAGTATATGTAGCACAACCTCCCGGCTTTGCCGATTTTGAAAAGCCTAATCATGTCTACAAACTTAAGAAAGCATTATACGGACTTAAGCAAGCACCAAAAGCTTGGTATGATCGACTTAAGACCTTCCAAGTTGAACATAAGTATACCATGGGCCTAGTAGACAATACTCTCTTCACCAAGAAAAAGGGATCACATATTATCATCGTCCAGATATATGTGGATGACATTATATTCGGTTCAACTTGTCAAGAGTTATGCGATGATTTCTCAAAAATCATGCATGACGAGTTTGAAATGAGTATGATGGGGGAAATAAACTTTTTCTTAGGTCTCCAAATAAAGCAATTAGAAGATGGGATATTCTTCAACCAATCTAAGTATATCAAGGATATGCTTAAGAAGTTTGGTCTTGAAGATTCAAAACCCATGAAAACACCAATGTCTTCTGAAACCAAACTAACCAAGGATGACGAAAGTGAATCCGTAGATAGCACTAAATACAGAGGGATGATTGGTAGTTTACTCTACCTAACGGCTAGTAGACCGGACATCATGTTTAGTGTTTGTCTATGTGCACGCTTTCAAGAAGATCCTAAAACATCCCATCTTGAAGCCGTTAAACGGATATTTAGGTACATAAAAGGCACTACACATTTGGGATTATGGTATCCCAAAGGGACAGGTGTAGAAACCATAGTGTATGCCGACTCAGACCATGCCGGTGACTATGTTGATAAGAAAAGTACTAGTGGTATTTGTACTTTTGTAGGACATTGTCTCACCTCATGGTTTGCTAAGAAACAAAAAGCTCTAGCCATATCAACAACTGAAGCCGAGTACGTGTCAGCAGGAAAAGCTTGCCAACAAGCACTGTGGATGAAACAAGCTCTCGTCGACTACGGAATTGTACTCAACGACATCCCCATTCTTTGTAACAACAAAGGAGCTATCGATCTTAGCAAAAACCCAGTCCAACACGCTAGAACCAAACACATAGAGATACGTCATCACTTCCTTCGTGACAATGTTCAGAAGGGAAACATCTCAATTGAGAAAGTTTCCTCAGAGGACAACATTGCCGACATCCTCACAAAACCTCTCAAGAGAGAACCTTTCAATTATCTTAGACTTGGATTAGGATTAATGGAACCTAGTGAGTAGATTAGACATTAGCTCAAACCTTAGATTAACCAAAACATGGCAAAAGCCAAACCTTGTGTTCTGATCCTATGGATCCAAATGACAACAAGGGCAGGACCCTTGTTTGGGATCCGCCGGATCTGTCACATGATGACCAGGTTTTTATATTAAATAAACTCCTGTACTATTCATCATTCACTTCAAAACATATCACCCACTGGAAATACGACCAATAATTCACCAAACTCACAAATTAGGCCATCTTTCTCAACCAAATTGTGCTCAAATCATCACTGTAAGTATCCTTAACATGTTTGCATTCCTGATCTGCGTCTAGGATTTCTATTTCATGCACAAAACCAAAACTTGGGGTTATGCATAATTCTTGAAAAATCATGGAGCATATTTACTAAATTGCATAACAAATCATGTTTTTCATAGTTAGGAATTGCATCTTGTAGTACATTGTCATCATTCATCAAAAACCCCATGAGAAATTTTTGCTAAAATCTTCTCACGACTAGGAAAAATGGTTTTAGGACATTGTTCATACAAATACAAAAAACGTTATGTTTTAAGCATCACTTGCATAATGTCTCTTGAATGCTAAAGGGAATACATAATTAATATGTATTTTCGGGTACATTCAATCGTAGCTACATTGAAGTAGGAGCGTTTGGGTTATCTCTCGTTTTATCATAAAACTTGCATAAACATAAATTTTCATGCATCAAAAGGAGTCGAGATAACCGCACCTCCACATTGTCCCCATGTAGGTACACACTAGACATATATATATACTTTTGATAATTTTAACTAAACTATATATATTTTTCGTGTCTAGGATAACTATGCCTCCCGCAACCAATTACGATCACAAAAAGACTCTCGATTACCTTCCCAAACATCACAAAACCAAGGGTCTAACCGATGCCCAAGTCAACATCTTTAAGGCACTAGAAAAACATTACGTCCATGAGGGTAGGGTAGTAGACCCCTCATTCTATGAAGACACCAATCTCCGAGAGCAATTAGCCGCAATTCATTTTGATAGTCTCCTAGATATTGATGAGCCTCTAGTACCTAGGTTCATTCTTGAGTTTTATGCCACTATAGGTCTTAGTTCAAGTGACAATGGTCTTATGAGCATTCACTTTAGTGTCAATAGAACCTTGTTCAATATTCCCCTAGATCAATTTGGTGAGGTCTTAGGAGTTCCAAATTATGGAACATGTGTCTACTCCGATAAATGGTCTTTGACTATTCTTGAATCAAACCTTCAAAGAACGGCATCATACACCAGTCCCTTGACCGACAAAGAAACCATTAAGGAACATCTTTTCTTACCTAGGAATAACCCAACTAGGGTACATCGAGGTAAGCAAGTGGCTAGAGATCCATTAGCTATGGAGCTAAATGAACTCAAGCCCGAGTTTAGGAAGTTAGAAGAAGTTTTGAGAGCCAACGTCATTAGCACGGTAGGAAATCGAGATCACATCAATGCTTGTCTATGTTACATGATGTATAGTGTGTCCACCCGTCAACCTTTCAACCTTGCATTCTATATCGCCAAGCGAATGGCCAATATTCCGGTTCAAGGTAACATGACAATGCCTTATGGAATGCTCTTGACTCGTCTCTATAGAGCTTTTGCACCCATTCCTAGAAATGCCTTAGGTTTTGTTCCCGATTATGATGAAATTCAACACACCTTTGTTCCCTTAAGCGATTTTCGGGTAGCGGTTGACAAAGGCAAACGTCCTCGTGCTCAAACATCATCATCATCATCATCAATGAGTGACGATGATGGCTTGCCAAACTCTAGGATCCCTCCACCGGAATATTTGCATCAACTTCCACCAATTGCGAATGAATCACCGGAGTTCAAGCAAACCAAGGGGATGATGAAGAACTTGGGGCGTTGGATAATGAAACTTCACAAGGGGTACAAGAAGTTGAGTAAGAAGTTCAAATGAGAGGAGTGTTTCGGGCAAGACATTAATTGACAATTATGTGTTAATCATGTATGGTTCTTAACTTACTGTGGTAGTACTTGATGTGTATGTGCACTAACTCAGATTTGCAGGTCGATAGCACTTAGTGTTATCAATTTTCCAAGTTTAAGCCCCCGTTTGGCTTAACTCTCTATATGGTAGAATATTATGATCGGATTTATTTATGTACAAACGTGTGTTAGAATATATATATATATATATTTAGTATATTTGTACTATATATTAGCTATTACATACGTTATAGGAGAAATTTCGGGTTTTGGTCGGAAAACGCGAAATTTGCATTGCTCTCTGTTAAGTTTTAGCACATTCGGACGGCGGATCCGGCGGATCCCAGAAATTGGATCCGCCTAGTGTATCTCTTGGTTCTGCCAGTCCAGGACCCACGGATTCGGCGGCTCCCAAAATTTGGCTCCGCCTTTGTTGTTGATTGGATCCGTGGGTACAACAGTCATTTTTACAAAAATTCCCGACTCATCCCGACACTTACATTTTAGGTTGTAGCTTGTTTAGATTATGCTCACTGATCATTAAACTCCTTAGAAAGCTTTAGGAAACTCTTAGAACATTAGGAACTCAATTTCCCACCAAAATTTGAATTTTCAAAATTTTCTTGTGAGTTACCATTCTAATACAAGCAAGGAACCCTTTTTAGGGATTCGTCAAATCCGTGGAAACATCTTATCATCAGAATTTCCACTATCTTCTTGCATTTACTGCAAATCCACTTCATATCACTCAACTTCATCTCAATGGATTGACCTTGAGACATGACAAGCTTGATTTTTTGTTCCAAATAATTAGAAACCAACATTCTCCATTGGATTTACATCCAATCCAAACACACAGACCAACAAACCTTTTGCCTATAAATTAGTACCTTAGGATCATCACTAAACTCACTCACTCACCATTTTCTCTACTTTCTCTCCTGTACATCTTAGCAACCTTACTTCACCATGACTAAGTCAAACAACTCTTCCACCTCTAGACCTCCAAAACGAACAGCCCGCATTAGTGTTAAACCATGTTGTTTCATCAACTTAGCAAACTCATCATCAGAGGAATCATCTCCTCTAAATATCTCATCACCCATTGCAAGTGAGAATATCCTCACACTTTCCACTCCAACACCATCCAATGTTGTTATCCATACACCACCACCAACCATTACTCCAATAGCCACTACTCCACCACCAGCTCCATCACATCTTGTTAAATCACCATCACCCCCAAAATCACCCAAACTACAACCAATGGAGCTATTTAGGACTCCACCTTCATCACCACACCCATACCTTGATGACTTGGAAGACCTTCCACCAAGGTCAACCAATCCTCCACCCATGACCTTTAAAGGTCAACAACCCATGCTTTTTCATCCGATTTAGCCGGATATCCATGGTCCTTTATACCATGATGTACCACCACCTCAACCTCAAACACAACCTTTATCACCCACATCCATACTAGTTGCCATTGATGAGGCAATGTGGATCAATCTACCACAAACCCAAGAAGAGATTAGTGAGGAACTCACCCGCCTCTACTCTCTTTCTAATATGGTTGGATCTCGCCTTGATGAAGCAATGGATCTCCAAACCATCTTGATGAACTCCATCCTCACTCCACCATCATCAAACCAACAACAACAACAACCATACAACAACAACAACAACAACCAACCAACCACCAACACCACCACCACCACCACAAAACCTTGAGACTACTCTTCCTCCGGTTTTTCGAGTCATGATTGCTCACATTGTGAGAGAGAACGGCTCACTTGGCCCAAAGGACCAACATTTTGGTCCATGAGCTCCAAAATGAGATGAGGTTCATCTTGAACCATGTTCTCGAGCGTCTTAATGCATTCTCTCATCCTCCTCAATAGGAGCTTTGTTAGTTTCCTCTTATAGGAACTTTCTAGGATGATGTTGTAGTATTTGACTTTTTAGGATTTATTTTTATTGTTGTAATGTAACATCATTTTTGTGACTTTTGTCACATATTTTCAATGGATGATTGTTATGTGTTTATGCTTGTGGGTGATCAACATTAAGCATATTATTTCATTTTAGAATACTAACATCATTGTGTGGTTGTTCTAACTCCACATATTGCATTGATCAAATGTACATTAGGTACAAAAATTTGATCAGACACTTAATTTTGACTTTCTAGAAGTCGAATGGGTTGACCTTTCTTGGTTGACTATTGCATATGCATATTGCTTCTTGATTGAAGTAACTAACTTTTCTTTTGTAGCTTTTCTCAACCTTGATTCATATACGTTGGTACCCTAGCAACGGGGGGAATATAGATCGAGGGGGAGTATATCATATACTAACTCATCATTTTTAGCATTTCTCATCCTTGAAACGTATACGTTGGTACTCTAGCAATGAGGAGTATACATCAAGGAGGAGCATATCATAGTCTAACCATTTGTTTTGTAGGAGCATTCATCATATCATACTCTTGAAATGTATACGTTGGTACTCTAGCAATGGGGAGTATACATCAAAGAGGAGCATAGCATATTCTAACAATTTATTTTGTAGGTTCATACATCATATCCTTGTTACTCCATTTAGGGGGAGTATAAATCAAGGGGGAGCTTTAAAGTTCTCAAAATCGCATTCCGCTACGCATATCTTCTTTTTGTTTCGACAAAAAGGGGGAGATAGGATTAAGTTTGCATCAACTGTGAAACATCACAGTACATACATTTCAGCGTAAAATAAATTTTAAAACTTGCACAAACTAACTTAATCTATATTTTTAAAAGACTCATCCTTTATTTAAGCTCTCTACTTAAAAATACACTTTATGTTTTGTCATCAACAAAAAGGGGGAGATTGTTAATACAAATATCGTCCTAAAAACGTTATTTATATTTTACGATCTTTGCTTAGTTTTGTTAATGACAATTGCAAAGTTTATTTGTAAGCAAAGCGTAAATAAGATTAAGTCTTTTACATTTATAGTGATAAGCATTTTACAAACACATTTTATTTCACACCCCCAAATTTCATGACTTGCAGCGGAATGAGTCATTCAGGGGCACGACTGGTCATAGCACCAAAGTTGCAGTTATATTGAACGACCTAAAGTGTCATTTAGAAAAAATACATCGTTTGATTATTTAAAAACATTCAGAGTTATAAAGCTAGGTCCCAAAAGGTGAAACAAGTTTTCATAAAACAAGTTCAGACAATTCAAACGATGGATAAGTGCATAAAATATAAAGTGAGACGCGTCGACCCCGTGACTCCATGATGTCCATATGCAAGCCAACATGCGATACCTTAATTACCTGAAAATACATTGCTAAAAATGGTCAACAAAAATGTTGGTGAGATCATAGGTTTATGTAAATGAAATATTGTACGGATACCACAAGTATAAAGTGTATGACAAAACCATGCCACATAAAAATGATACATTAGCTCTAAGCTCATGACCCCGAAGCTAGACTGAAAGAAATGCCCCAACTGAGTGTTTGCCAATCACTCTAATATGACAGAAATGAAATGCGTTCATTTGACCAGTTGGTGCTACCAACCCGAACGGAGGAGTCACCCTCAATAGATCTATTCACTCACTCTCGCTTGCTAACAATTAACGGTTCATGATAATAAATGGGACTTTACTCTGGGCAATGATGTAACTTAAGTAATGTAATGAGTTTGTATACTTTGGTCCGCATATGAAAATGGTGCAATGTATTCTCCCCCGAGAGTTTAGAAATCAATAAACAATTTAAAACGGGGCTATGAAAACTCACCTGATATGATAAAGCAACAATGATCACAATGGATATGATGAAACAAAGCTCGGTCTCTAACCACGACCTATTATGAATGATGTGATCCAATGTAAGCAATGATACAATGCAACACATGCAAATACGTATGTTAACGATACCACTTGTTAGTTTTGAAAATAACTTTTATCGACGAAAAATACTCTTTTGACGTCTCGCTAAGTTATAAACTACTTTTCGCGTAGACACGCTGAAACGGTACTCCACGATCCTTGTTTGGTGTTCTATCGGCAAAGTGTAACATTTTCATCGCAATTTAATATTTTCCTTAACTTGTGAAAATATGTCCAAATTGACTTCGTGAAACTAGTCGTGAAATATTGCACTTTACGTGTTAGTTGATCAAACTCGACGTTTTTCAAAATCTTATAACCATGTATAAATGTCGTTTCCTTTAACTTCCGGTTGTACACGCCTCGATCGATTAGAAAATCGGCGAACAACGTTATGTTTCGCAAAAACACTAGTTTTAATATTTAAAACACTTTCTAATAGTGGCTGTCAAAATAAACTAGAGTTCGTCGGCTTTAAACGTGAATTACTCGGCCGTTACAAGCTCATTTTCTACGTTCTTTACATCCGCGGCTTCGTATGAACATGAACTAACATAATCTCAATGGGTCGGGTCGTCTAGCTCACGTCTAACGCCTCGTTTTTTCCTTTGAATCTCGGCGATCAGCAACTAAATTTTCAGAAAATTAGTTTTCGTCGTCTAACTTCGAAAAATCATAACTCCTTCGTTATAAGTCGGTTTTTAGTGATTCTTGCGGCCACGGTTTCGTTTTTGAAAGAACTTTCTGAATATGAAGGCCAAAATATGCCAAAAATTACTGAGTTTTCCAGTTTACACGTTTTTGGACAGTAGTTATTTTTGATTGTTGAAAACTCACTTCCTTGTTTCTAAACTTGATCATGCTAACTCAAATCAACTCCACAAGTTCGCAAATCCTACCATACACCTTCTTAGGGTGTCATGGGGTCCTAAACATCACCAACCTTGGTGGATTTCATGAGATCATTAGTGAAACCTATAGATCTAGTGATTTAAAGAGTTTATGTTCAAATGTGGTATGTAAAACATAAGTATCTTGCATGGATGACTATTATAACTTGAAAATACATGAACATATATATCAAATGAAAGTATAAAATGATCAAAACATGTTCTTGAAAACTTACTTGATGATTGGATGAGTTTTGATAAGAAATGAGTAATAAACTTGAAGTTTGATCACAAATCCATAACTAGGAAGGCAAATGGGGTATGATTATGCTTTGTTCTTGAAAAATCTATGGATTTTAGGTGTGTTCTTGGTTGTGGCCGATTGGGGAGGATAGGATGGAGAGGGTTTGATCTTTTTGTTAGCTAATTGTTTATAGTATGTGTTATAGTTAGTGGGTTTTGGAAATAAAATGCATGTAAATTCATTAATGAGTCTTGGATGTATTAAGCCTAAATGGGGGGGGGGGGGTAGGGGGCGGCACACATGGGGTATTTGGAAGAGATATGATAGCTAATTAAGATACTTGTCTCCATTTAATTAGAATTTGGCTAGTTTAGTGTATACCTTGAGTGTTAGAATGATAATCGGATTGAAATTTCGTAAACCGACGGAGTTATAAGCGTCAAACGAAAAGTATAGCGATTGGTTTAAAAACACCGGGTAAAGTAATAATATAATCTCTATATCATTATAATTAGCTTGAAAATGTATTAGGATCATTGTCGGGAGTATTGGGTTTACTGTTAGTAGAAATGACTGAGTGGTAACGTTAATTAATCAATTAAGCATACGTTAATGAAAATCACACAAACACATGCATGAACTGATATGGAAATGATGTTACTGGTGATATGCAGACTACCCTTGTAATACCTGAAATTCAGATAACAAGTAAAATTACCAAATTACCCCTGATAATATAAAACCTTATTAAACAACTTATAAAATTCCGAAATAATTCCAAAACATCTGAAATCGAACTATATCTAAAACAAATAAATTTCTGGGACAATGTTACATCATTTTAAATATTCAAAAAGTATCATACACATTTTTTTAGTTAAATTCCGAAAATTACAAATTAAATAAATATAATGTTTTAATTCTTTTTAATTAGAATATATGTAAAAATAAAATAAGATAAGATCAAGCAAATCAACCCAAAATAATATTGTGATTCTATGGACCGAAATATACAGATTTTTGCCCCCCAAAGTCGGTTTGACAAGATTAAAACAAATCTCTTTTTATTTTCTCTTCTAAAACCTAAACCGCATAAGCTAAACAAACCCTAGCGACAAGGAAAATTCAACCAAATCAATCACACAAATTCTGGGCTGGAACAAGGATTTTTCTGGGGTTATTGGAGGTGCAAGGAGGCTAGGAAAATTAAGGGTTGCTGCGTTTTCTCCTTGGTTCATTCTTATTCTTTGTTTCTTGTCGAATTGCTCTAAAACAAGGTAATAATCCATACGACTTAACCAAACGTTTTAAAATTAATATGAAAATTTTCCTGTGATCTTTAGATGTTATATGACTCATATAAAATATGTAAATCGATCCATGCATGCTAAATTATGCGAATGAAAATATAATGGTCATAAAACACGTAAATCACAAAATTATGAAATCCGAATTTCTGGACATGATAGCTATTTTATTTAGACCTCATATGATGTGATAGACCTGGGAAAAATGATAGATCGAATTATAATAGCCTAAATCAAGTCGTGTTAATTTTAATGCCTAAAATGTACGTAAATATGTAATATATGTTGAACGATTTTTCTGGGCATGTTCATTATTTTTCGTGGGTTCCTTATGAGTCATATGATCTGGGAAAAATATGAGTTTGATTTTTGGAGGCCTAAAATTAACGTGGTGAATTATTGTATAAACTGGATTTTGTGAAAACAAAGAAATAAAATAAAATGGAAATCGTGGCTTCTAGGGTTAGGGTTCTTGGATGAATATCTGATCATTTAATGTGTTTTAAGGATGATTTAATGATGGTTCAATGATTGGTGAAAAGTAGGGTTTAAAATTGTTTCTAAAAAGTCTTACCGATTTGCAATAAAATGTATAAGGACCTGTTTTGCCAACTTTGAAACTTCTGGGATATTTTTGTAAGATAATATACATCTGTAGGAATGTGGGAAAAATATAACTTTGGGGTCCTAAGTGTAAATATTGCATTATAATGAATTAATGGGAAATTAGGGTTTCGATTTGAAATAAATTAAAAGTGAGGGACCAAAAGTGTAAATCTGACATTCTGAAGTTGTTTTGAGTTAATACTGATATAAAAAGGTTGTTGTGTAAATTTGAGGATTTTTGGGCTAATTATGTAATTGTTATGAATTATGACTTAATATATATGTTTTGTAAACTTAAAGGGCTAAATATGTAAATTCTGAATTCTGAGGGGTCAAATATGTAAAGTACTAACTTCTGATGGTATATTCTGTAAATTTGAAATATAATATGCTTGGTTGGTAATTATGGATATTGTAGGGTTTAATTTGTAAAATATGTAATTATAAGGTTGGTTTTGTAAAGTATGTAACTTGATAAAAAGGGGTGTATTCCATAATAATCTCTGAATAAAGGTTCAACCTAATCTGAAATGATAATATATGTCAATTCTGGAAACTTGCTAATTATGGAAACTTACTAAATCTGGAAAGTTACTAAAAATAGAAAGTACATAAAATGAAGAGATAAACTAAAAGGAATAATCTGAATAAGAAACTTTAGTAATTCTGTCTTCCTCTTCCTTAGGTGTGAAGAAGGAGAAGTCCTGATCATTTGTTCTGTGTTTGTTTGATTTCTGCTGTGCTAATAAGGTACAGATATTCTACCCTATTTCAGTAAGGGTGTTTCTCTCCCTTTTCTCTCAGTATTTCATTTTCCTTATTAGGATTCCCTATACCATTGCTATGTCCCCTTCTGTTGTGGATCTTTGTTGTGATCTGTTTGTCTTAAACCTTTTGTTTGAACCTCTGCTATGATTCTTGTATTCTGAACCTTTTTCCTGAACTCTGATTGATCTCTTGTTCTGAACCCTGAATTTGTGAGTTTTAAATTGAATCTGATCTGTGAACCTTGTTCTGAACCTTAACCTGATATATCTGTTGTAAATTTTGATTTGATTTTGGTAAACCTTAACCTGTTAAATCCTTATCTGAACCTAATTGATTTTGAACCTTTATTAAACTACATATGAAACTGTTTAAGAAAAGCTATTTTAAAAAGAAGCGATACCACTTGGAAATGGAAGTTACTAAACGTTTTGGAAGACAATTTTTATGAAAACTATTTCGTAAGATCATTTCAATGAAAACCATTATTAAAGGATTGATTTAAAATGACTTTTGACAAGAACTTCTGAAATGGATTATTGCTATAAATTTGAAATCATTAACCTTTGATATACTTTTTGGACTATTGGAAATAAACCTTTTAATCTGAACTTAAGCTTTGATATTAAACTTAATCTGATAAACTCTGATTTAAACCTTATTATCTTAATCTGAATTGTTGACATGACCCTTCTGCCATGAACCCTTAGATGTGACTCTGTTTATTATATGACATCTGACCTTGACCACAGTCTGATATCCGAGCCAATCACTAGGCATGAGGGTTTCATGTCCATGTCATTGATGCACCGATGGCTTGACTCTAGGGCAGGAGAGTGATGACCTGTCCCGTCCCTGATTTTATCTGTTATGTAGGAGAAGATTTTGGCCTACTGGGGCGCATGGATGCATCCTAGTTCTGATCTGATTTCTGTTATCTGTTACTGTTTACTGTTATATATGTATATCTGGTGACTGATGGTGTGTGCGATACACGTCTTTCACATTATCTGGGAGCTGATCACTCCAAATTGATACATGGGGTCACCCCTCATATTATCTTTTACTTGAGAGGCATCCCCTCTGGATTATTATATGATTACTCTGTTATGATATTATCTGTTATCTCTGGGCTCGTGATGGATTTCTGTATTTCCCTAAACCTGGTTTGTACATTATCTCTTTCTCATTTCTTTTCTTTTACCCTTATTCCTTTCCTATTCTTTCACTTTAATTCAGTATCTGTATAATCTGTATTTCGGATTTGTTTCTGTATGGTTATCTGTTATTGTTTCTGTCATCTATATATCTGTTCACTGAGCTCTCGTAGCTCAGCCGCATTTCTTTTCCTGCGGCAGGTTTTAGTAGGAAGCTGGGGATGAGTGAGAGTGTACCTCTGGACTTAGAAGGCTTGGTAGCTAATCTGGATTAGAATTGGATAGAAGACATTATGTTTATAATCAGTTTTGAAAGTTTTCATTGTAACCTTATAGATTCAGTATTTCATTTGTAATCCTTTGGGATTTTTGTATTACTGTAGATGTATGCTCTGTTTTGATCTGATATGAATCCATTATTGTGATATCTTTACCCTTGTCGGGTCGGGGTGTTACAATTTATGGTATCAGAGCTCACAGGCTGCGACTCGTAATACATTTACCCTTGACCTGTGAAGTCTGGACCACTAAGTTTCCACTGTAGGCGCTCGTAGGATAACCTTTGAGATTTTGCTTTAGGACTTCCCTATAGGAACTTAAATTCTGACCAGTGAGGAATGGGTAGACTATAAGTCTTTTGCTTAAGTATCTTGCTTCCGCACCACTCTGATTCGTGTCTTGCTTTTGGTTAAAATTACATTTGGAAATTTGGAGCTTATGCCTTGCACCACCTAAGAAGTGAAACCTAAATAAAGTCTGAAGCATTGGGAATTGCGTAGTAATCTGACATTATTTGATCCTTGCCTTCCGATTTCAACTCCGACCTCTGAACCTTCTGTTAATCATTCTGATGCCTCTTTGGGCAATCTGAGAATCCCCATGATGATGATACACTTGATACATTCTGTTATTTCTTTCTTGCTTCTGATAATTACCTATGAATCCTTTGATTCCGTCTTAACCATCTCTGCTCCCATGAGAAGTTTTGTAGCGTTTGACCACGAGTATATAAATGCATTCCCTCACATTTCCGAACGATAAGATTTATCTTTATCGATCCGTCTTTCTTTGACAGTAACCTTGATTTTATCCTTATAAGGATTGATTGATTTGATCATTTATTATTGACGACTATCCTCCTATGTCTCACCTTTGGCGTTTGAAACAATTTTGGAACCTCTGACATGATTACCGATTGTTAAACTTTTGCTGCCACTACCTGATTTTGACCTTCAGTTCTGATCTGTGGATAAACCGTCTGATATCTCTCCGACCATCCCGAAGACCATTTAACCTTAATGTGTTTGACACATCCTATAAATTCATGACCCATGCTGGATATAAATGTATCCACTGAAACTATTTTGTCCTGAATGATGAATCTTAATTGCCAATCAGTTTTCCTTTGGAAGGATTTGATGCAAATACCGTCTCTGTATGGAATTGTTAACTGAGCATGTGATGCTGATATCCGATATCTCATAAGCCTCACTTCTGCAATTATATGATGTTCGTATTACCAATGATGTACACCCTACCTGTCACTTATGCTAAAAAGCTAAACCAAAAAACTCCAACACCTAGAACTATTCGCGTACCTATCCCCACACTATACTGAACCATGTACTTGACTCTGACATATGAACTATCCGTGTAGGGTATTCACAATGCAAGAATCACTTGTGTGAGGCTTGTTAGGATCGAATAAGTAAGATTTCTAGAGAGAAGTGGGAGCCTTTTAGAGAGAGAAAGAAACTAGTGATCTATTAGATTGAAAAGGTCCAACCCTTCCCATGGGTGGGAAGGGAGTATATATAGTCCTACATAATATGTCCCTAGTGGACTGTGGAGCGAGCTGACAGAGGGTAAAGACCCGACCCACTCCACAATACTAATTGATAACTAAGCTACTAATAATATTACTAATAATCTTATGAGCTATGATGATCTAATAAGTACTCGGGGTGACCGAGTCTTCTGCTGAATATTCCTATTCCTAACAATCTCCCCCTAAGGGAGGTCACCCCAGAAGTAATGTTCTGAAATTCAGCACTTCTTCCTTGGATCTTGACATCATAGCTCGTACTCATTGAATCTTCAATGTCATAGATTGCTGTGCAAACATCAGTGATCTGAAGATGACTTCTCTTTTGTCTTGGATGAACTTTGAATAATCTCTGAACGTATCATCCCACTTGAGTCTCCAAGTCATCTTTCTGTAGTAATACTCCATGTGATTAAATATACTTAGAGCCGACATGCTCACACGATATGGGGTCATGATCTTCAGCATCAGAGTTAGCAGAAGCTGTGTTGAAGGTCTTTTACGGTGATCATGACTTCTTTGATGATGATGTAGTGTGAACATGTGGTGATGGATTGGCATCTTTTCTGCAACCAGCTACAACAGCAACCAGCTACAGCATTCCACTGCTACAATCGCCAGAAGTTCCTGCATACGACAGTTAGCAATAATTCGACCGGTACTTACAAGTTTGGACTTCGAGATAGTCAACAGCATATTGTGAAAACTCTCTCTAATCCTTACCAAGACCGTTCCTAATCGAAAACCCACAGAGGGCTTTTTAAGATTTTACCGTAGTAAATCAACGATTAGGTGAGTCGCTGGAGATCACTCCACGACTGTAGACCGGTTGAAACCGCCGCAACCACTAAGCGTAATCCACGAGGAATTACCGAAGTGACCTGCTTTCAGGGCTGCTTGATGTTGACCCTGGCAGGAATTTCCATTCAATCATTGAGAATTACATAAGTAAGTTCTCTCATAAATGTTCTGGCAGATTGCTAAGATCTGCGTAGGACTCATGAGATTACAACTGGTGTCCTTAATGTTGAACAACCAGTGTAGAAATGATTCGTGTCCCTATGAGATCTTATTATGTATCTCGTGGCTCTAGACTCAATTGTGCGTTTTGATTTGGTGATCGGAGGCTGGAGAGGACTGCCACCTTTTCAATATCATCTAACTCGGAGTGAGAGAGACGATAGGAATGTATTGAACTCCGTGACAATTGAAACAAGAATCCTTTGAGGGACCTTGAGTGGCTAGGGAGGGTTGTGCAGCGTATCACTGGGTCCATGATACTTTGTCTTCAATGCCAGCAATCAACTAAGTGATTCTGACAGCATATGTATTGACCCGGTTTCTGCCTAAGTTGTAAGGAGGGCTATTTCTTTTCACTCTTTCTCTTTACAATTCCTTTTCATTCTTCAACCCCTTCAGTGCTTACCGAGACTTCATAACTAACACCTTGTTGGGTTTGTTCCAGTGTTAGCTCCATCTCAGTCGGCACTATTCCCTCATTCACTTTTCTCCTTTTTAATCATACCTAAGGACTTCTACACTAACTAGTGGATTGTCCCTGGGTAGATCCCTCCGGCTCTGGCGGGATCGTGGGAACTCGAGCCTAACCTAACCATCCTTATAACTCCATGCATTAATTAAGATGGTCGGTCTTTGGTGTACTTTCACGATTGCCATAAACCAAATCTTTGAAAAATCTCTCAAAGTGTTCATGATTTTGAAACACCATTTTTGCAAACACTTGAGAGTTTTATATTTTTCAAATGCTCCCCCTCAACATGTGCTCGGTTGATTGTTTTATAAATTTGCACATGTTAGGTAGAGCTCGCACTTTTTGAATTGATCAACTTTCAGTGAACATGACCAATTCGAGACACGCTTACATCACTAGTTAGACTAGCTTGAAATTATTACCCGGCCTGGTCAAGTCCACAGAAAGTTTCTCGAAACGGTACACTCTACTCAGATACATCTTTTTCGAGACACGCTTACATCACTGGTTAGACCAGCTTGAAATTATTACCCGGCCAAGACGTATCCTTTCGATTGATGGCAATTCAAATTTCGTCAATTCATTGGTGAAGTCTAAGCCTTGCTCACGTGAGATGCCAAATCCTTTGTTTTGTTAAAAACATTTGCTCCCCCTCAATATGTGCATCGATATTAAGAAAGATTTTCGCACATATGGAAGAGCTTGTATTTATGACCAAAACATTTTGCTCCCCCTCAATATGTACCTTGATATGCAAAATGGTTTAGCACATATGGGAGAGCTTACATTAACATCCAAATCATCACATTTTATCAGAATTTCCTATTTAAATCACATTCTCTCCCCCGATCAAAAATTTCAAACCATTTGAGATTTGGGATCCCAAGTGATTTAAATAAGTTTAGAAAATTTGGGAGAAAATGTGGTCAGGTTTAAATGTATTCTGATTTAGGAGCATACTATGCTCCCCCTTAAACCACGAGAGAGTGTCACTGCTGATGTTGCACAAATTAGGTAAGGTGTCAGAAATTTGAAAATTTAAGTCAATTGACCACCTTGTGTAACATCAAGACTCTCTTGAAGAATCAAACAAGATAAAGAGTCTGATGTAAAGAAGACTTCTCTTCTAATACACGAAATGACGCACTGAAACGTACATCAAGTCGGGGAGAACATGGATATAAAGTAATCCATGCCCAGGTGAACATCACCCGGTTGGAGAAACAGCTGTCTTTTTGGCGACATGCTTTCCCCATTGTACAGTGCGGGTTGCAGTATGAAGTAACTGCAAGCCATTAAGACATGTTTTAATTGATTAGTATAACTTCTGCTCGAGCTTCATTTAAGAATCCGTGCCATTGTTGAATGACATTTCTAGATACGTAAATGTTATCGATAAACAGAAGACATGCCTAGGTAGAACTATTTTTGGTATTTTCTGATTTTTCGATTTTTATGGTTTTTATAGGTTTTATATTTTTGTATTTTTCTTTTTGATTTAAGATATATACAACTATGTACAAGGATATAAGAAGACAATCTTTTACTCCTCCTTTTCTTCCTGAAGACACTTGAGGGTTTCTGGAGTCATGCTTTTCATGCCAAGGCGTGGGAGAATAAACTGAAACCTTTCTCTTGGGAGGGCCTTGGTGAAGATGTCAGCTAACTGAAACTCTGTCCTCACGAAGTATAGTTCCACAATTCCTTTTTCCACCTGTTCCCTGATGAAGTGATGCCTGATGTCGATGTGTTTTGACCTGGAGTGCTGAACATTGTTACAACAAAGAGCAATGGCGCTTTTGTTGTCACAATATAGGGGAATTTTGTTGTATGAGAATCCATAGTCCGAAAGCTGTGATCGCATCCAAAGGATTTGTGCACAACATGCAGACATAGCAATGTACTCAGCTTCAGTAGATGATATGGAAGTACTCATCTGCTTCTTAGAAGACCAACTAACCAACTTTTCCCCTAAAAATTGAGCTCCTCCTGAAGTACTTCGACGAGTGTCTTGACATCCCGCATGATCTGCATCTGCATAAGCCGTTAACTCCATTGCAGTGTCCTTAGGATACCAAAGACCCATATGAACCGTGCCTTGAAGATATCGGAAGATCCATTTTACTGCTTCAACATGCTTCTTGGTTGGTCTGGATTGATACCGAGCACACATACACACAGCAAACAGAAGATCTGGTCTGCTAGCCGTGATGTACATCAAAGATCCAATCATGCTTCGATATTGCGTTATATCCACTGGAATCCCTGAAGGATCTTCATCCAGCTTCGTTCTATCAACCATGGGAGTGTCAACAGGTTCACTTGAATAGAATCCAAACTTTTTCAAGATCTCGTTGGCGTATTTGGATTGATTGATGAATATGCCTCCGGGACTTTGAGATACTTGTAGTCCTAAGAAGAATGACATTTGTCCCATCATGGACATTTGGAATTTGGAATTCATCTCCTTTGAGAAACTATCACATTCACTAGGATCTGTTGAAGCAAAGATAATATCATCTACATATATCTGAACTAGCAGTAGATGGTTTCTTGACTTCCTGGTGAATAGTGTGGGATCAACAACACCCTTGGAGAATCTGTTTGCTAGGAGGAACTTGGACAATGTATCGTACCATGCCCTTGGCGCCTGTTTTAGCCCATAAAGAGCCTTCTTCAAGCGGTAAACATGAGTAGGGTGTTCAGCATCCACGAATCCTTCAGGTTGACTCACATAAACTTCTTCCTTTAAGTCACCATTCAAGAATGCCGTTTTAACATCCATCTGGTAGACTATCATATTACGACTAGCCGCATTAGCTAGGAAGATTCTTATAGCTTCAATTCTAGCAACCGGAGCAAACGATTCTTCAAAATCAATGCCCTCTTCTTGTCTAAACCCTTTAGCAACTAGCCGTGCCTTGTTCTTTAAGACATCACCATACTCGTCAAGCTTCACTTTGAAGATCCACTTTAAAGCAATTATCATTGCACGCTCCGGAGGAGGCACTAATTCCCATACTTCAAGTCAATCAAATTCATGGATTTCATCCTGCATAGCCTGGAACCAGCAATCTTTAGTCATTGCTTCTTTGGCATCTTTTGGTTCGACTTTAGACAGTACGGAATTGAAGAAGCACCATAGTGCATCAGTGGCTAGTTGATTACGTGTGGATACTGGACGTGAGGGATTGCCTATGATGTTGTCGATTGGATGATCACTGGTCCATTTCCTGAGATGGTCGTGAGGTTGATGGTTATGAACAGAAGTAGCAGTGCTGTATTCCTCAGGTAAGGATGTGTCTGATGGATGTTCAGGAGCAAATATGTTTTCAAAAGGAACCTCTTCAACAGGAGCAAAAGGATTAACTTCCAACGAATTATTATCTGAAGATTCTTGCATTACTGGAGAAGTTTGAGCGTTTGATGACGAAGGCGATTGACTGGCAGCAGGAGCATTGTGACTGACTGATACTGAAGCTGCAGGGCCTTCTGAACCTTGTGGGGCTTGAACCTCATCCATAGGAATTATAGCTGGTTCACTCGGGATGGTTCCATTCGTTGGCTCAAAGTATTCATCAAACATAGGATCGAATAACCTCTTCAACTCCTCACATGTAGGTGGCACATAAGAATCTGCAGGCGTGGAATTCTGTACAAGTCCTGAACTAATGGGTCCAGGAGACAAAAGGTGAAGATCGGGTCCAGAACTGATTTGTCCTGAAACAGGTAGCTCACTCAGCTCATCGAACGTAACATGAATGGTTTCCATGATTTTACGGGTCCTTTTATTGTAGATTCGATACCCTTTACTGTCTGGTGCGTATCCAACGAAAATACCTATATCTGCTTTAGCTCTTAACTTTCCCAAGTCTTGACTATCGTTAGTTGGATAGCAAAGAGCACCAAACACACGCAGAAAGGAAAGATCTGGTTTCTTGTTATGAATTAACTCGAAGGGAGTCTTCTCATGAGCCGGATGAATTAGGGATCGGTTTTGAGTGTAACATGCTGTTGCAATAGCTTCTGCCCAGAGAAACATCGGTGACTTTGAAAATATAAGCATGGTTCTTGCAGCCTCCACCAGAGTACGGTTCCTTCGTTCAACCACCCCGTTCTGTTGAGGCGTGCGAGGGATACTTTTCTGATGCGTGATGCCAATACTTTCATAGAAATTACGGAGTTGTTGGTTAACAAACTCAGTACCATTATCTGTACGGATGATTCTGACAGTTTTATCTAGCCTTACTTGCAGCTGTTTTATCAGTTTAATGATAACCTCTGGAGTTTCGTCCTTGGTTCTCAAAAACTTTACCCATGTGAACCGAGAATAATCATCTACTATCACCAGAACATACTTCTTTCCATTTATGGTTTGTATTCTCATTGGACCGCACAAGTCCATGTGGAGGGTGTGAAGAACTTCCAAGTTGGTGTTGACGGTTTTAGGCTTGTGGGTTTGTTTCTTGCTTTTACCCAGTTGACATGCAGAGCAGAGATGATCTTTCTCATATTTCAGTCTGGGCATCCCTCTAACAAGATCTTTACGGGAAAGATTATTTATGGTACCGAAGTTCAAGTGGTTCAAACGACGATGCCACAGCCATGATTTTGTTTTAGAGGCTTTAGAAAGCAAGCATATTGGAGAGGACTTCAACATTTATTCAATTGAGATGGTGTATAGATTGGTGCCCCGACTGCCCTTGAGGAGATCTAAACCATCCAATTCTCTGACGAAACATGTATGCTTTCTGAAAGCCACTTCCAGATCTGAATCACAAAATTGACCCACAGAAAACAGATTGTGTCCTAGTCCTTCCACATAATATACCCTTGAGATTACACTATTACCAAACACATAATCTCCATAACCCATAATAGCACCAAAGTGGTCGTTCCCAAATCTAACTGTCCCGATAAACTTTTTCACGAAGTTCTTGAGCCGTGAGCGATCTCCAGTCATATGTTTTGAGCAGCCTGAGTCCAAATACCACAGGACGATTTGTACGACCTGCATTTGAAACCAGACAACAATGGATAACTGAAAAATGTGGATCCCCAAGTGCAATTGGGGTCCATTTGGTCAGCACACACATATTCAGGAACCACAGATTTCACAGATGCTACTATCTTTACTGTGGAGACAGAACTTGAGACAGGACAAGACCTAGATGGAAGGCATTGTGATTCTAAAGGCAAGATTCTACCAGTTGGTCTCCATTCCTTATTCTTCACAATTTTATGCTTATTCATTTTAGGTAACGTGCACTGTTTTCCTAAATTGAATTTCCTTCCAGTGGGTCTCCATTGATAGCCTATGCTAGCAAATGTTTTTCCTGTTGCTTTCCAAACCTTTTTGCATGCTTCAGTTATCCTACCATTCTTAACATGGGATGATGCAGAAGACATCAGGAAAGACACAACACATTCATCATGATTAGCAGAAATTAAACAATTGTCGCAAGTTTTACAGATAGCATTAGAATTCGAATTAATTACAGTACTTTTGATACTAGAATCAACACGATTCATCCTACTCATTGTAAACTTATTGTTCCTAGGTTGGGCTTCTACATTCTTCAAGTGATCATTCTTAGCTGGCGCAGTCATATCCTTTCTTTCATTTCCTCTAGACCTTGACCCGCTAGCTTGGGTGTCACTTTTTACTCCTGTAGAAGCATCGAAGGCAACATTAGTTTGTTTTTCTGTCACATGCCTTCCTGATAATGATGTGTTGGGTTCTGATGTTTTGGGTGGTAGATCAAAGGCTACATGCTTGTTCACAACATTGGATGATGATGCAACAAATCTATCTCTATGGCCTCTAAACTTAGGAATTGAGCCTATGGCATATTCTAAGTTTTCCTGAATCCTTTTCGTGAGTTTGCATGCATAGACTACTGTTTGATCAAGTGGCTTATCATTCCTATCCTCTTCAACTACCTCACGAAGTGTGTCAAGGCCTTCTCTAAGATGATCTAGATATGTTTGATGGGCAAGGCTGTTATTTCTAAGCTTAAACGGAATACGCCCAGCATCAACATCATACTTTTTACTAACAGTAGCCTTTTGTGTATCACAATTACAAGTGATGCATGGCA
Source organism: Artemisia tridentata subsp. tridentata (assembly GCA_021014915.2). NCBI lineage: Eukaryota > Viridiplantae > Streptophyta > Magnoliopsida > Asterales > Asteraceae > Artemisia > Artemisia tridentata. The sequence continues at coordinate 299,013,827 of CP139506.1, forward strand.
TTTTACCTTTCACCCGAGCCTTAAGATTCTCAATTTCATTTGTTAAAGAGGTTATTTGATCATTATGATTGCTTCTTGTAACTTTAATAGAATCATATAACTCTTTGAAATGCTCTTTAACCTTTGAATTTTCTTCTCGATAACACTCATTTTCATAATGTAACTTATTTATGGTGTTTTGATATTGAAAATTCTGAGAATCTGAAGATGAAGGTTTATTGGTGCCATAAACTTCACACTTGTTGGATTTCAATTGGGCAATTTGGGCCCTCAGCAGTCGAATCGTGTTCGTGTGAGCTTGAATTGTCTCATCTCGTTTGCTTAATTCAAAATAAGTATCAAATTCAGGAGCATCCAAAGATGTCTTGTCATTCGATATCTTATGTTTTTCATTTAAATGTTGATATTTCAATTGTAAATTAAGGTATTCAACTTCCAATTTTGAAAAACGTTTAACCATGTTATCATGGTCATCATTTTGAATTTTTTCAAGCAATTTTAAATTCTCCCCCTCAAGCTCAACAACACGATTCTGAGTGACATTCAACGCAATAGCATACTCATTAAATTGACAAGCAGACAATGCAGAATCAGTGACAGTGTAAAATACATCTTGTGCAATACATCTAGCAATCAAGTTGTCGTTAGTAATGAGTATGTTTTTTCTTTCAATCTCTCGACTCTTAAGCTCTATTGCATATTCATTCACCTCTTTTTCCATGTCTTTAAATACTACTTCCATTTCTTTTATTTCGACTTTAAGGGCAGTTTGCAACCCTTCAAAATGTTCTTTAAGTAGTTTAAAGAATGGCATGACCTCAGTTAAGTAACACCTTTTTGCATGTTCAAAACACCTTTCCCCCTCAGTAATGCCGGTTGGTGTGATTCTCTTCTTACATGTTTTATCAAAATCAGCAAATAGTTGCCAAAGCACATATAAGCTAATAAAGGTTTTGCATTCAGTGGGAATAGACAAAGGCACCAGATTCCTAGGTGTATTGGGAGGATACACCGTTATGGACGCAACTTTTCGAATGAGGGGGGTGTTGGCCTTAAGTTTATCTTCCTTAAGTTTTTCACTATCTTGTTTCCAAAATATCTGTTCAGGTGTTAACTTCTTTTGAGGAGCAAACACAGTCAAACGATTTTCCTCATAATAATCATGGGGTTTGATTATTATTCGTCTGGCTATGCATTCGGGATCCCTCATTTTCTCATTCATTTTTTCCCTCGTTTTATCACTTAACTCATCCTCTTCATCAGTGTAGATATGCTCAGGTTGGTCATGAATAGGCTTAATCATCACATTACCATCATATAGGGCTGGTTGAAGTGCTTGCATACCCCTAAGGATGGTTGACTTTGGTTCACCTATCATGATTTTACTATGCTTATCACTCAACTTTCTGTGCTTATGAATCATTTGAGCAGTTTGTATGGTTTGATTTTGTGTGTACAACTTATCTTCAAGCTTATTTTTTAACGTCTTGAGTTTAGAGAAATCATTTAACAGAGTTGTTTCTTTTTGTTTGAATTCTTGCTTAAGTGTTGTTACACACTTTTGTGCTTCCTGTTTCTGTTTGACAGACTGTTCTAGCTGACTTTTCAAAGAATTTAACTCTATTTTTAATGTTTCTTCTCGCACTCTAGACTCTTTAATAAGTGTACTCATTTGACCTTCTAATTTCTGCTCACGATCATTAAGCTCAAACTTAGCACGCTGTTCATACATAGCAACTTGTTCTTTATAGATGTTAAGTCTAGTGATCAAGTTATTATCAGGGACAGGCAATTGATTCTCATGGTACACACATGCATTATCTACATTACTCGCATTATCTAAGGCACATACATTACTCATAGCACACACATCATTTTTGACAAAGGATTCACCATTTGGTACATCAGGCGAGTTGTTGCTATTCAAATACTGTTCATATGAGACAATATTGCTATTTTCCATATTAACATCACTTGAGTCAGAAACAACTGCCTGATGTACTTCTTCGGGAATCTGATGTCCCTCGACAATATTATATGTGTCATAAATTTTTAGTACCTCAGATATCACGGATGCATTAGAAGGACCAGCTTGACGAGATGAGGCCAGGGAAGACAAGTTAGCCATGAAGATTGTTTGAGCAGTAGGTTCATCATCCACATCAGAGTCAAATGCATCACAGTCATCTGCCTTGAAGATGTTAGGATCATTAAGTGCGAGATCCTGAACAGGTTTCTCATCCACATCTTCATCAAAAGTATTTCCTCCATCTCCTGCCAAGAACAATAACTCTTCCTCATCCAATACAGCTCCATTTTCTTGAGCTTGCATTAACAGCATCTTGTCTTTGAAGTAATCTGAGTTCTGAGGACGTTTAGGTTGATTGCAGTTTCTAGCAATGTGTCCAAGCCCCCCACAATTATAACACTTGATATGTTTCCCTTGCCCCTGATTGGCATTCCCTGCTCTATTCTGCACATACCCTCGACCCATGTTTCTACCAGCTCTCCCTTGCACATTCTGGACCACAATTTTCCCGTCCTCCACCATTGCTAGATTGCGTGGGTTGGAAGAATTCCTCAACTGATTGTTGGTCTGAGGGAGTGATGCTTGAAACTGTTGAACCAGTAGAGATACTTGATTGGTGAGGTTGTCAATCATTTTGTCGGTCTGAGAGTAGCCTGAGTCAAGTTGTGAACTCATAGCAGGTACTTGTGAGTGAAGTTGGTGATAGCTTGGATTGGATGATGATTGGATTGTTGGTTGTACATTTGTCATGAAAGCCAGTGGGTCATTCGTAGTTGAAGGATTCAACTTTTCTCTCAGCACCCGATCATAGGCTGCATGTTTCTCATGTTGTTGCAGGTAAGCATACAGCTGTTCATAGTTAGTCTCCCTTAAACCTTTGTTGAGTTTGACGACAGTAACAAATCTGTCCCATTCCGGAGTCATGTTGTTCACAAACTTTGAGTTAAGTTGGATATTGGGCATAGTCATTCTGATCATCCTCATATCATTTACCAACTTATGAAATCTCACATAGTAATCTGTGATATTTTCTCCTGGGTTCATTTTGAAATGCTCGAACTCATCATACAGCTGTGACTCACGATCTCCCTTTGTGAGTTCTGACCCTGCCAACAACATTTTAACGTTGTCCCACACCGCCTTGGCTTCAGTGTTAAAATTGATGAGCTTGTATACATCCTTAGGAAGACCTTGAATAACTATGTTGGAGGCTCTAATATCGGCATCATACCTCTTCTTTTCTTCTTCATTAAGATCATTGTAGTTTCTAGGTCTGTCGATGCCCCAAGTTACAGTTCCATCTTCACCAGTTGTAACCACGTCTCTGGTGGTACCCATCTGATAAGGTCCTTCGTCAATTGACTTAAGAATGTTAACACCATTATCTTTTCCCAAGCAGTAAAGTCTAATTCGTTGTGCCCAAGACTCATAATCCGTCCTATCTAGCATAGGTGGACGAGTGTCAGATCCTGCTGCTTGAATATCATCTGATGATGTACTTGATGTTGTAGCCATAGTAACTACGGGATTTTACTGATCTTGTGATTTAACCGAGAAATCGAATCTTTCGCGGGAATTTCTAAAATCACCAAGACACAAACCGCCTAGACAAACCGCGTAGACACAAACCGCGTATGTGCCTAAGAGACAAACCGAGTTCACACCAAAGATACAAACCGCGTTGACACAAACCGCGTATGCGCCAAAGAGACAAACCGAGTTCACACCAAAGATACAAACCGCGTTGACACAAACCGCGTATGCGCCAAAGAGACAAACCGAGTTCACACCAAAGATACAAACCGCGTTGACACAAACCGCGTGTGCGCCTTAGAGACAAACCGAGTTCACACCAAAGATACAAACCGCGTTGACACAAACCGCGTATGCGCCAAATAGACAAACCGAGTTCACACCGGATATACAAACCGCGTTGACACAAACCGCGTGTGCGCCTTAGAGACAAACCGAGTTCACACCAAAGATACAAACCGCGTTGACACAAACCGCGTACGCACCGTAGAGACAAACCGCGTTGGCACAAACTACCAAACCTGTCACTTTCAATGCAGTTTGTCCTTTTGCCTAAACTAGTAAAAAAGACAAACCGCGTAACCAATGTACCACAAACCGCGTTCAAGATCGTCCCAACTACACAAACCGCATTCAAGAACACTTCCACAAAAAACCCACGAATTGCTCCAAAATCACCACACGGTTCTTAGATCTGTGAATCCAAACACCAAATACCACTCTAATACTAATCTTAATCAAGAAAGTACAAAGTAAAACAACTTCTAATCACTAAACAAAGTACAAAATGAGATTTATGCTACTAAACAAACCAAATAAAAAAAAACTTAAAACTACAAGTCGAACCAACAAGAAAACCTCAAGAACTACATAAATTCGTGAATACCAACTCTCATGGACCTAACCATGGCTCTTGATACCAATTGTAGGGTATTCACAATGCAAGAATCACTTGTGTGAGGCTTGTTAGGATCGAATAAGTAAGATTTCTAGAGAGAAGTGGGAGCCTTTTAGAGAGAGAAAGAAACTAGTGATCTATTAGATTGAAAAGGTCCAACCCTTCCCATGGGTGGGAAGGGAGTATATATAGTCCTACATAATATGTCCCTAGTGGACTGTGGAGCGAGCTGACAGAGGGTAAAGACCCGACCCACTCCACAATACTAATTGATAACTAAGCTACTAATAATATTACTAATAATCTTATGAGCTATGATGATCTAATAAGTACTCGGGGTGACCGAGTCTTCTGCTGAATATTCCTATTCCTAACAACTCTGACATATGAACTATCCGTCTGGGTTAATGACCATATTCGTTCTGCGGATCCGTTTACTGTTAATATACTTGATTTTGGAGATCTTTTGATTATTGATTGGCTGGCCCTTCGTAAAAGCTATCATAGGCTACCGCATCTGAAATATAACAATCTGCTTCACCCTATTTTGTTATAGTAACCTTGAACCGCTTAAATCTGTTAAGCTTATCACTGTTATGGAAAGATTTACCCTGATCTCATTTGATTGTCAAATTCTCCTGACACCTATTAGTATCCACCCCTAGAAAGTTTTGTTGTACAAATTTTCTGGCATTTTCTGATGAAACTTCTGAGTTTTCCTTCCGTTTGAGAAGTAGAATTGATTCTGAACCGATCTCGGTTGACGACCCATGATGCTATAGAAGTTGAGAGATTGAAGAAACTGATGAGATATGATTTTGTTTCACCTCGGTGTTCCCTTTAAATACCTAACCGTAATCTCAACCGTAATCACTTTTCATTTCCGAGTATAAATGATTAAATTATTCTATCCTTGTGAACTCTGTATCAGACAACCTCATTTAATGTTCGAAGGACTGAAGAAGCAACCACAAGAACTCCTGAGATGGGAGATGACTAACTGAGAGAAGCTTCCGTAAAGTATTTCAGTTTTATATGAATATATCCCTGAAAAGATTCATGAAAACTATTTTCGTACTCATTGTGACCATTATGAGTCTTAAATAATGCCAATAGTATTGGCTAATAAGAATCATGTTTTCACGAGTATCTGGACAGTTGTCATAGTATGACAGCATGTTTGTGCCCTGAGACGAACGAGGAAGCATGTAGACCATCTTCGTATTAAATGGAATGACCTTTGTTCTGGAAGAGTAGATTTGATTGGCATTCAGAGATTGTAGCAGACACCACTACCGGGCATCCGATGACGACGGCAATCTGAGTTGGCGATTTTCGAACTGTGCTAGTAGGCCTGTCCAAGACTCGCAGTCTTGCTTCTCTATTCATTTTAGTTGTACTAAGATGAATTGAGAGTAGAAGCAGACTTGAGAATGGAAACTGAGATCATGACCTTGAATAGAAGAAGATTCTGAATCGAATAAATTCGGTGACGGATGAAGTTATGGATGATGTGATTCACTTATGCTTGACCTATCTAAATTTCTGTTACCTGATGATAAATCCTTTGAATGATTTAGGTTCCTTATCAGTAATTCCGCTCTGTGTTCATTCTGCGTATGTCGGATGATGGTTTTGTTATCTGAAATTTGACGAATGATGGGTGATCTGATGTACCAAATTCTGATAGACATTTTGAGACTTTCGTTAACTTTTCGAGTGATTCGTTTTCCTCTTAGTTAGGGTATTGGATTCTGATGACCTCTGAGACCGTAGGAAGGCTAGGTGGAGTAGGATAAGTTTGTTCTGTTCACGACTTGAGATAAAGTATGACCATCATGAGGGCATATTTATATGATGCCAGTATTATGACGTCTGGCCAACGTGATAATACTTACATCATATAACGTGCACTTGTTGTGGGCATAGGATATTTCGAGAAGTGCCTTAGAAGCTTAAGAAATTCTGATAACTGTTTGAGATCGTCTGCGTTAGTGAGACTTTAAGTTCATTCTAACTATACGCGTAATCTGCTTCCACCGTTATGCGAATTGATACATCTGGATTCTCGTCACGCATTCTGCTGACCTCTGAACTTCTGATAATAATCTTCAGTTTTGTTATAAAACTTCTTCCAGTTGATGTTATCGATAATCTATTTCTGTACGCTCTAATCTGATCTGTCAATTCAATTTCTGTGGACGGCATATCCGTCAAAATCCTGTGAAATTCTTACGTCTCTTCCGAGGGAATCTGATTATCATCTATTAGGTCTGTTATGTCTTGTTTTGTTTTCTGCTCTTTCTCTTTTCCTTCTGCTTTCTGCAAATTTCGAGGACGAAATTTTTTTTGTTAGTGGGGAAGAAGTTGTAATACCTGAAATTCAGATAACAAGTAAAATTACCAAATTACCCCTGATAATATAAAACCTTATTAAACAACTTATAAAATTCCGAAATAATTCCAAAACATCTGAAATCGAACTATATCTGAAACAAATAAATTTCTGGGACAATGTTACATCATTTTAAATATTCAAAAAGTATCATACACATTTTTTTAGTTAAATTCCGAAAATTACAAATTAAATAAATATAATGTTTTAATTCTTTTTAATTAGAATATATGTAAAAATAAAATAAGATAAGATCAAGCAAATCAACCCAAAATAATATTGTGATTCTATGGACCGAAATATACAGATTTTTGCCCCCCAAAGTCGGTTTGACAAGATTAAAACAAATCTCTTTTTATTTTCTCTTCTAAAACCTAAACCGCATAAGCTAAACAAACCCTAGCGACAAGGAAAATTCAACCAAATCAATCACACGAATTCTGGGCTGGAACAAGGATTTTTATGGGGTTATTGGAGGTGCAAGGAGGCTAGGAAAATTAAGGGTTGCTGCGTTTTCTCCTTGGTTCGTTCTTATTCTTTGTTTCTTGTCGAATTGCTCTAAAACAAGGTAATAATCCATACGACTTAACCAAATGTTTTAAAATTAATATGACAATTTTCCTGTGATCTTTAGATGTTATATGACTCATATAAAATATGTAAATCGATCCATGCATGCTAAATTATGCGAATGAAAATATAATGGTCATAAAACACGTAAATCACAAAATTATGAAATCCGAATTTATGGACATGATAGCTATTTTATTTAGACCTCATATGATGTGATAGACCTGGGAAAAATGATAGATCGAATTATAATAGCCTAAATCAAGTCGTGTTAATTTTAATGCCTAAAACGTACGTAAATATGTAATATATGTTGAACGATTTTTCTGGGCATGTTCATTATTTTTCGTGGGTTCCTTATGAGTCATATGATCTGGGAAAAATATGAGTTTGATTTTTGGAGGCCTAAAATTAACGTGGTGAATTATTGTATAAACCGGATTTTGTGAAAACAAAGAAATAAAATAAAATGGAAATCGTGGCTTCTAGGGTTAGGGTTCTTGGATGAATATCTGATCATTTAATGTGTTTTAAGGATGATTTAATGATGGTTCAATGATTGGTGAAAAGTAGGGTTTAAAATTGTTTCTAAAAAGTCTAACCGATTTGCAATAAAATGTATAAGGACCTGTTTTGCCAACTTTGAAACTTCTGGGATATTTTTGTAAGATAATATACATCTGTAGGAATGTGGGAAAAATATAACTTTGGGGTCCTAAGTGTAAATATTGCATTATAATGAATTAATGGGAAATTAGGGTTTCGATTTGAAATAAATTAAAAGTGAGGGACCAAAAGTGTAAATCTGACATTCTGAAGTTGTTTTGAGTTAATACTGATATAAAAAGGTTGTTGTGTAAATTTGAGGATTTTTGGGCTAATTATGTAATTGTTATGAATTATGACTTAATATATATGTTTTGTAAACTTAAAGGGCTAAATATGTAAATTCTAAATTCTGAGGGGTCAAATCTGTAAAGTACTAACTTCTGATGGTATATTCTGTAAATTTGAAATATAATGTGCTTGGTTGGTAATTATGGATATTGTAGGGTTTAATTTGTAAAATATGAAATTATAAGGTTGGTTTTGTAAAGTATGTAACTAAAGGGGTGTAATCTGTAAATTGTGAAAGTTAAGGGAATAAAAGGTAATTCTGAATAAAGTGAGCATATAATTCTGTAACTTAAAGTATTTTCACTAATGACCTTGGAAATTAATGAAGTTACATTTAAAACCCTAAACTTTGTATAATTGTCATTTAAAACCCTAAACTTCTGTAACTTGATAAAATGTATTGTATTCCATAATAATCTCTGAATAAAGGTTCAACCTAATCTGAAATGATAATATATGTCAATTCTGGAAACTTGCTAATTATGGAAACTTACTAAATCTGGAAAGTTACTAAAAATAGAAAGTACATAAAATGAAGAGATAAACTAAAAGGAATAATCTGAATAAGGAACTTTAGTAATTCTGTCTTCCTCTTCCTTAGGTGTGAAGAAGGAGAAGTCCTGATCATTTGTTCTGTGTTTGTTTGATTTCTGCTGTGCTAATAAGGTACAGATATTCTACCCTATTTCAGTAAGGGTGTTTCTCTCCCTTTTCTCTCAGTATTTCATTTTCCTTATTAGGATTCCCTATACCATTGCTATGTCCCCTTCTGTTGTGGATCTTTGTTGTGATCTGTTTGTCTTAAACCTTTTGTTTGAACCTCTGCTATGATTCTTGTATTCTGAACCTTTTTCCTGAACTCTGATTGATCTCTTGTTCTGAACCCTGAATTTGTGAGTTTTAAATTGAATCTGATCTGTGAACCTTGTTCTGAACCTTAACCTGATATATCTGTTGTAAATTTTGATTTGATTTTGGTAAACCTTAACCTGTTAAATCCTTATCTGAACCTAATTGATTTTGAACCTTTATTAAACTACATATGAAACTGTTTAAGAAAAGCTATTTTAAAAAGAAGCGATACCACTTGGAAATGGAAGTTACTAAACGTTTTGGAAGACTATTTTTATGAAAACTATTTCGTAAGATCATTTCAATGAAAACCATTATTAAAGGATTGATTTAAAATGACTTTTGACAAGAACTTCTGAAATGGATTATTGCTATAAATTTGTAATCATTAACCTTTGATATACTTTTTGGACTATTGGAAATAAACCTTTTAATCTGAACTTAAGCTTTGATATTAAACTTAATCTGATAAACTCTGATTTAAACCTTATTATCTTAATCTTAATTGTTGACATGACCCTTCTGCCATGAACCCTTAGATGTGACTCTGTTTATTATATGACATCTGACCTTGACCACAGTCTGATATCCGAGCCAATCACTAGGCATGAGGGTTTCATGTCCATGTCATTGATGCACCGATGGCATGACTCTAGGGCAGGAGAGTGATGACCTGTCCCGTCCCTGATTTTATCTGTTATGTAGGAGAAGATTTTGGCCTACTGGGGCGCATGGATGCATCCTAGTTCTGATCTGATTTCTGTTATCTGTTACTGTTTACTGTTATATATGTATATCTGGTGACTGATGGTGTGTGCGATACACGTCTTTCACATTATCTGGGAGCTGATCACTCCAAATTGATACATGGGGTCACCCCTCATATTATCTGTTACTTGAGAGGCATCCCCTCTGGATTATTATATGATTACTCTGTTATGATATTATCTGTTATCTCTGGGCTCGTGATGGATTTCTGTATTTCCCTAAACCTGGTTTGTACATTATCTCTTTCTCATTTCTTTTCTTTTACCCTTATTCCTTTCCTATTCTTTCACTTTAATTCAGTATCTGTATAATCTGTATTTCGGATTTGTTTCTGTATGGTTATCTGTTATTGTTTCTGTCATCTATATATCTGTTCACTGAGCTCTCGTAGCTCAGCCGCATTTCTTTTCCTGCGGCAGGTTTTAGTAGGAAGCTGGGGATGAGTGAGAGTGTACCTCTGGACTTAGAAGGCTTGGTAGCTAATCTGGATTAGAATTGGATAGAAGACATTATGTTTATAATCAGTTTTGAAAGTTTTCATTGTAACCTTATAGATTCAGTATTTCATTTGTAATCCTTTGGGATTTTTGTATTACTGTAGATGTATGCTCTATTTTGATCTGATATGAATCCATTATTGTGATATCTTTACCCTTGTCGGGTCAGGGTGTTACAACCCTAGTCCGTATGATGTGTCTTTACTTATGATGCATGAATACGCAGCTAAACCAAACTGGTTACGCGCATTTGAATAATCGTAAACCTAGTTTACGACATGATGAATGATGCCCATGAATAGTGATTTCCCTCCGGGAATGAATAGTGTCATGTGAATAGTAAAATTTTAGACGACTTCTCAAAGTCTCAAACTGACTTCAAAAATGATGAATAGTGAAATGATGAATAGTGATCGGAGAATAGTGTTTGATGAATAGTAACTCATGAATAGTAAATTGTCGGGGTTTGGAAAATGACCTGAAATTACGAGTTGTGACAGTCGACCACCCTAAAAGGAATTCAGTCCCTGAATTCAGCTGATGTTGTTCTCTGGAGTGGTCTCAGTGAAAAGATGTGGGTATTTGAGTCGCATCTGGTCTTCCCGTTCCCAAGTAAACTCAGGACCTCTGCAAGAATTCCAGCGAACTTTGACGATCGGAATTCGACTTTGCTTCAACTGTTTGACCTCTCAGTCCATGATTTCTGCTGGTTCTTCCACAAAGTTAAGCTTATCATCGATCTGAATTTCTTCCAATGGGATTACGAGCGTTTCGTCTGAAAGACATTTCTTGAGGTTTAAGACATGAAACGTGTTATGTACATTGGTGAGCTCTGACGAAAGCTCAAGCCTGTATGCTACCGGACCGATCCTTTCCAGAATCTTGAATGGCCCTATGTATCTCGGGTTCAACTTACCGCGTTTCCCGAATCGTATCACGCCCTTCCAAGGCGAGACCTTCAACATGACTCTGTCTCCAACCTGAAATTCTAATGGTTTGCGTCGAACATCGGTGTAACTTTTCTGTCGACTTCTGGCTGTTTGGAGTCTTTCTCGAATCTGAATTATCTTTTCTGTTGTCTCTCTGACCAACTCTGGACCTGTTAGTTGTACATCACCAACTTCGGCCCAACAAACTAGGGACCTGCACTTATGACCGTAGAGTACCTCGAATGGTGCAGCTTTTATGCTCGTATGATAACTGTTATTGTAAGAGAACTCGATCAATGGCAAATGGTTAGCCCAACCATTTCCAAAATCAACGACGCATGCCCTGAGCATGTCTTCCAATGTCTGAATCGTTCTCTCGCTCTGACCATCGGTCTGAGGATGATAGGCGGTACTCATGTCTAACTTAGATCCAAATGAGTCTTGCAATAATTCCCAAAAATTTGAAGTAAAGCGACTATCTCTGTCGGAAATGATGGAAATTGGTGCACCGTACCTTGAGACAATTTCCTTGACGTAAAGTCTGGCGAGCTGATCCATAGTGTAAGTCTCTTTGATTGGAATGAAATGAGCTGACTTGGTGAGACGATCAACTATTACCCAAATAGCATCGTAACCTCCTGATGTTTTGGGAAGTTTAGTGACAAAGTCCATTGTAATGCGTTCCCACTTCCACTGGGGAATCTCTGGTTGGTGGAGCAATCTTGATGGCTTCTGGTACTCGGCTTTCACTTTAGCACAAGTAAGGCATTTACTGACATACGTAGCTATCTCTTCTTTCATATTCGGCCACCAATAAAGCTTCTTGAGATCCTGATACATCTTATCAGAACCTGGATGAATAGAGTACTTCGACTTATGTGATTCGTGCATGATCAACTCTTGTATTCCACCATAGAGAGGTATCCAACTTCTATCCTTGAAGCATAATGTTCCATCTGATCTCTTTACTAAACCGTTTGCATTATCTTGCATTCCTTTAAGTGTTTCACTTGGTAGGTTTTCTTCCTTGAGTGCTTCTACCTGAGCCTCTAGGATTTTTGACGGTAGTGGTGAAATATTTGTCATTCCCAATGATCTGACTATCAAAGGCTTGAGTCTCTCTTTCCGACTGAGTGCATCTGCCACAACATTGGCTTTTCTTGGGTGATATCTGATTTCACAGTCGTAATCACTAAGTAATTCCAACCAACGACGTTGCCTCATGTTAAGTTCCTTCGGATCAAGAATGTACTGTAAGCTTTTGTGGTCTGTAAATACTACACACTTTGTTCCATAAAGATAATGCCTCCAAATCTTGAGTGCGAAAACCACGGCACCCAACTCTAAATCGTGAGTAGTGTAGTTCTTCTCATGCTTCTTAAGCTGACGAGATGCATAAGCTATCACCATCTCGTTTTGCATTAACACTGCTCCAAGTCCTTTGTGTGAACATCGCAATATACCACGAAGTTTTCAATCCCTTCTGGCAATGACAAAATTGGCGTGCTGCAGAGTTTCTATTTCAATAACTGAAAAGCGGTCTCTTGCTTTTCTCCCCAATCATACTTCTGGTTCTTTTGTGTCAACTTGGTCAGTGGCTTAGCTATCTTGAAAAAACCTTCAATGAACCTTCTGTAATATCCAGCAAGTCCTAAGAATTGACGAATTTCTGTGGGAGTTTTTGGTGTTTCCCAGTCTTTAACTGCCTCAATCTTTGCTGGATCAACCTGTAGTCCCTGACTATCAATGACGTGACCAAGAAATTGTACTCTGCGGATCCAAAAATCACACTTCGAAAATTTGGCGTACAGTTTCTCCTTCTTGAGCAGCTCTAAAATCGTTCTAAGGTGTTCTCGGTGCTCTTCTTCACTCCTTGAGTAGATCAAGATATCGTCAATGAACACGATCACAAACTTATCTAGATATGGCTTGTACACCCTGTTCATGAGATCCATGAACACAGCTGGTGCGTTGGTTAATCCGAACGGCATTACCTGAAATTCATAATGACCATAGCGTGTTCTGAATGCTGTCTTCGGGATATCCTCCTCCCGAACCTTAAGCTGATGGTAACCCGATCTCAAGTCGATCTTGGAGTAATAACTGGAACCTTGCAACTGATCAAATAAATCGTCGATCCTGGGAAGTGGATAACGATTCTTCACCGTTAATTTGTTTAGCTCTCGATAATCAATGCACATTCTGAAAGATCCATCTTTCTTCTTTACAAACAAAACAAGTGCTCCCCAAGGCGATGAACTCGGCCTAATGAATCCTTTATCCAAGAGCTCTTGCAATTGGTTCGACAACTCTTGCATTTCTGAAGGTGCAAGTCGATAAGGTGCTCGCGCAACTGGTGCAGCTCCCGGTACTAATTCAATCTGAAATTCGACTTGGCGAGTAGGTGGCAGTCCTGGTAAGTCTTCTGGAAAAACTTCTAGAAAATCTTTAACTGTTGGCACATCCTCAAGTCGCTTCTCCTCCGACTTCTTTTCTGTGATATGAGCCAAGAATGCATAACAGCCCTTCTTTATGTATTTCTCTATTTTAATGCACGAGATGATGCTGAGTCTAGTCCCACTGCGTTCTTCGCGAACGACCAATGTTTCGCCATCATAAGGAAGATGAACAACTTTTTCATCACAGATGATTCTGGCATGATGTTGAGATAACCAATCCATTCCGATAACAATGTCGAAACTTCCAAGTTCTACTGGCATGAGGTCTATATTGAATAGGTGATTGAGAAAATTAAGAGTACAACCACGAATGATCGTGTCGGTGCCAACTAAACTACCGTTAGCTAGTTCAATGTGATAAGGAGTGTCTAATGCGGTTGGTTCAATGTTGAGTAATGGTGCAAATGCAGTAGAAACAAAACTTCTATCGGCTCCTGAATCAAATAGTATGGATGCATAACGATTATTAATGAGGAACGTACCCGTAACGACACTCGGGTCCTCCCTGACATCTTCTCCTCCAAGGACATAAGCTCTTCCCCTAGCTGTTCCACCTTGGTTATTGTTTCCATGATTCTTTCCTTTCGGACATTCCTTCTTGAAGTGTCCAACTTCTCCACATCCAAAGCATGTCACTGGGGGCTTCTGATTATCAACCACAATCGGAGTTTTGCAATCCCTGGTTGAATTACCAACTTTCTTACAGTTTCCACACGGATTCGGACAATTTCCAAGGTTATGATGGGTTTGACATTTGTTGCACTTGGGTAAAGTACCATTGTAACCCCTTTTCTCAGCTTGACCTGCAACATAAGCCTTTGCAGTTTCCTGTCTCTTGGGTGGTGGTTGAGCAACATTGTTACTCTGGTTGTTGTCCCGGTTTCTTTTGTTGTTGTTGTTATTGGAATTGTTTCGGTTGCTGTTATAGTTGTTGTTGTTTCGGTAGTTGTTGTTGGAGTTACGGTTGTTGTAGTTACGGTTATTGTTGGTGTTGTTGTTGTTGTCTGAAGCAGTTCCTTTCTTCACTATCTGAGCCATGAGTTTCTGAGACATTCTGATTGCCTCATCCAATGTTTGTGGGTCAAAAGAAATCACATCACCACGGATGTTGTGAGGTAATCCTCCAATGAAATTCTCCAATAGCTTCTCAGTATCCGGAACCATTGTCGGACATAATGCTGCCAATTCCTAAAATCTCCTGATATATGCCTCAATATCATTACCTACTGTCACTAGCTCATAAAACTCTGTTTCCATCTTTTTCACTTCTGTTCGTGGGCAAAACTTGTTTGTCAGCAACTTCTTGAATTCGTCCCATGTAAGCTTGTGAGCATTCTCCATTCCCATGGGCTTTGCATACGAATTCCACCATGACATAGCTTCCCCAACGAGTGTACTAGTAGCAAACTTGACCTTGCTGTCTTCCGGACAGTTGCATAGAAGGAATACTGATTCTGTCTTTTCAAACCATCGGATCATGGCAATGGCTCCTTCAGTGCCTTTGAATTTTTCTGGATCACCACTCTTGAAATCTTTGTACGTACATTTACGGCCATTTGTTCCATTAGTATTTGTTCCTCCCACTTCTCCGGTTTCTGCCCGTGAAGCGGCTTCAGCAGCAGCTGCAGCTACGGCAGCTCTTTCAGTTACCAATGCTGCCTCAATACTTTCGACAACAAGTCTCTTGATCTGGGCGGGTGTCATAGCAGGAGTAGCTCTTTTGGGTGGCATGATTCTTCACAATCACAAAAGATAACACAATGAGAACTCACAATGGAAACGATCATCATACACAATATACACAACCACAACATGTATATACATCCACAATACGTATAAATACAACCACAGCATGTATAAATACAATGAAACCACAACGAAACATCATAAATATAATCACAACGCACATGAATATAATACATGAAAATTTCGGTTACGCAGACCGATATCATAAAATAGCACAACGAAAATCCTGCATAGTAGAGTCACACTTGATATATTTGTTTGTACTACAAGCAAAAGACAACAAGTCCTAACTATGTCCCACACCCCGGGACTAGGATAATAATGTACAAGCTACATGATAACAGTCTAACACTAGGCACCTCCTCCGGGTCTCCATCTAACCTGCGGAAAAGACATCGCAACAACGATCTCCTCTAGGTGCTGAACTCGAAGCTGAAGATCAGTCTCCCTAGTCTCTGATGCAGACATCCTAGCCTGAACTGAAGATAACTCACCGGCCTGGCGATGATGCTCATCCTGGGACATCTGTGCCCTGTCGAACAACTCAGGCATCTCCTGCCTCAGCTGTGTGATATGCTCTGAACTCTCTAACTGACGAGCCTCTAAACCCTGGTGTGACACATCAATGGTAACCCTGCCCTGGATCAATCCCTCGACCTCCTCCTCTATAGCCTCAATACGGCTCACTAGGGTTTCATCTAAATGAGCTACTGCCCGGTCAATCTCTCCCTGAAGCTGATCTAGTCGCGAGTCAACTGTAGCAGCAGTAATCAATCTGTCAGCGACAGCCCTCGAGCTCTCACCAACCTCGAATCTGCTAGGTGGTGCTGTCTCTGTAGCATCTGAAGTATCTGGAAATGAGATATCAAGATGAGCCCGCTTCTTGAGCGGTAGGTCTGACATATGGGTAGGATCTCTGATGTGGACTGGTGCTGATAGGGATGGCAATGGTGGAGACAATGATGATAAGGATGGTAAAGGTGATAACGGTGGTGTACTGAATGTCACACTCCTCCTCGCGGTCAAGCGGAGACGGAGTGGATGAGATGAAGTAAGTGAAGATGGTGGTGGTAGGGATACAAATGCAGCTGGTGACCTGACAGTGAGACGATGAACCCGCTTAGCAGCAGTGCTCTTCATGCGCGGCCCACCTGGATATGTACGGTAAACTCGACCATAGGGTACAAACTCTCCTGGCTGGATAACTGGAACAACTCTGGGACCACGACGGATCACAGGTGACAGTGGTGGGGTAGGCACGACTTCCCCCTCCTCAAAGGGTTCTGTCTCGGCCACTGACATCACAGGTGAAGACTGTGGAGTAGGCTCCACTGATGACAAAATGATAGTGGGTATCGGAGATGATGTAACAGACTCTAATATGATAGAGGGCAGTGAGGAAGTATCGTCCGCTGACTCAGAGTCAGACAAAATAACAATAGGGTGTGAATCCGAAGACATCACTGAAACAACAGATGTGAAATAAAAGTAAATAAACATCTACACAATGTGGATTATGATGAAATGATATATGTATGAAATCGCAATCACTACATGTGATATAATGAATATGCACTTATGCTACAATGATGAGATGCTATGATGGTGCAGCTATAGTCTAGGGTATAATGAATAACCTAGTTCACTATAACCTTTGCTCTGATACCAATCGGTCACACCCCCAAATTTCATGACATACAGCGGAATGAGTCATTCAGGGGCACGACTGGTCATAGCACCAAAGTTGCAGTTATATTGAACGACCTAAAGTGTCGTTTAGAAAATACATCGTTTGATTATTTAAAAACATTCAGAGTTATAAAGCTAGGTCCCAAAAGGTGAAACAAGTTTTCATAAAACAAGTTCATACAATTCAAACGATGGATAAGTGCATAAAATATAAAGTGAGACGCGTCGACCCCGCGACTCCATGATGTCCATATGCAAGCCAACATGCGATACCTTAATTACCTGAAAATACATTGCTAAAAATGATCAACAAAAATGTTGGTGAGATCATAGGTTTATGTAAATGAAATATTGTACGGATACCACAAGTATAAAGTGTATGACAAAACCATGCCACATAAAAATGATACATTAGCTCTAAGCTCATGACCCCGAAGCTAGACTGAATGAAATGCCCCAACCGAGTGTTTGCCAATCACTCTAATATGACAGAAATGAAATGCGTTCGTTTGACCAGTTGGTGCTACCAACCCGAACGGAGGAGTCACCCTCAATAGATCTATTCACTCACTCTCGCTTGCTAACAATTAACGGTTCATGATAATAAAGGGGACTTTAATCTGGGCAATGATGTAACTTAAGCAATGTAATGAGTTTGTATACTTTGGTCCGCATATGAAAATGGTGCAATGTATTCTCTCCCGAGAGTTTAGAAATCAATAAACAATTTAAAACGGGGCTATGAAAACTCACCTGATATGATAAAGCAACAATGATCACAATGGATATGATGAAACAAAGCTCGGTCTCTAACCACGACCTATTATGAATGATGTGATCCAATGTAAGCAATGATACAATGCAACACATGCAAATACGTATGTTAACGATACCACTTGTTAGTTTTGAAAATAACTTTTATCGACGAAAAATACTCTTTTGACGTCTCGCTAAGTTATAAACTACTTTTCGCGTAGACACGCTGAAACGGTACTCCACGATCCTTGTTTGGTGTTCTATCGGCAAAGTGTAACGTTTTCATCGCAATTTAATATTTTCCTTAACTTGTGAAAATATGTCCAAATTGACTTCGTGAAACTAGTCGTGAAATATTGCACGTTACGTGTTAGTTGATCAAACTCGACGTTTTTGAAAATCTTGTAACCATGTATAAATGTCGTTTCCTTTAACTTCCGGTTGTACACGCCTCGATCGATTAGAAAATCGGCTAACAACGTTATGTTTCGCAAAAACACTAGTTTTAATATTTAAAACACTTTCTAATAGTGGCTGTCAAAATAAACTAGAGTTCGTCGGCTTTAAACGTGAATAACTCGGCCGTTACAAGCTCGTTTTCTACGTTCTTTACATCCACGGATTCGTATGAACATGAACTAACATAATCTCAATGGGTCGGGTCGTCTAGCTCACGTCTAAAGCCTCGTTTTGTCCTTTGAATCTCGGCGATCAGCAACTAAATTTTCAGAAAATTAGTTTTCGTCGTCTAACTTCGAAAAATCATAACTCCATCGTTATAAGTCGGTTTTTAGTGATTCTTGCGGCCACGGTTTTGTTTTTGAAAGAAATTTCTGAATATGAAGGCCAAAATATGCCAAAAATTACTGAGTTTTCCAGTTTACACGTTTTTGGACAGTAGCTATTTTAGATTGTTAAAAACTCACTTCCTTGGTTCTAAACTTGATCATACTAACTCAAATCAACTCCACAAGTTCGCAAATCCTACCATACACCTTCTTAGGGTGTCATGGGGTCCTAAACATCACCAACCTTGGTGAATTTCATGAGATCATTAGTGAAACCTATAGATCTAGTGATTTAAAGAGTTTATGTTCAAATGTGGTATGTAAAACATAAATATCTTGCATGGATGACTATTATAACTTGAAAATACATGAACATATATATCAAATGAAAGTATAAAATGATCAAAACATGTTCTTGAAAACTTACTTGATGATTGGATGAGTTTTGATAAGAAATGAGTAATAAACTTGAAGTTTGATCACAAATCCATAACTAGGAAGGCAAATGGGGTATGATTATGCTTTGTTCTTGAAAAATCTATGGATTTTAGGTGTGTTCTTGGTTGTGGCCGATTGGGGAGGATAGGATGGAGAGGGTTTGATCTTTTTGTTAGCTAATTGTTTATAGTATGTGTTATAGTTAGTGGGTTTTGGAAATAAAATGCATGTAAATTCATTAATGAGTCTTGGATGTATTAAGCCTAAATTGGGGGGGGGGGGGGGTAGGGGGCGGCACACATGGGGTATTTGGAAGAGATATGATAGCTAATTAAGATACTTGTCTCCATTTAATTAGAATTTGGCTAGTTTAGTGTATACCTTGAGTGTTATCGGGTACCGAGTTAACTAAAAATAACCCGTGACGAGGTGAAATGAGATACGACGAAGTTGTAAAAATTGTAAAATCATGTTCCTTGCAAGAATCGGGTGTTAGAATGATAATCGGATTGAAATTTCGTAAACCGACGGAGTTATAAGCGTCAAACGAAAAATATAGCGATTGGTTTAAAAACACCGGGTAAAGTAATAATATAATCTCTATATCATTATAATTAGCTTGAAAATGTATTAGGATCATTGTCGGGAGTTTTGGGTTTACTGTTAGTAGAAATGACTGAGTGGTAACGTTAATTAAACAATTAAGCATACGTTAATGAGAATCACACAAACACATGCATGAACTGATATGGAAATGATGTTACTGGTAATATGCAGACTACCCTAGTCCGTATGATATGTCTTTACTGATGATGCATGAATACGCAGCTAAACCTAACTGGTTACGCGCATTTGAATACTCGTAAACCTAGTTTACGACATGATGAATGATGCTCATGAATAGTGATTTCCCTCCGGGAATGAATAGTGTCATGTGAATAGTAAAATTTTTGACGACTTCTCAAAGTCTCAAACTGACTTCAAAAACGATGAATAGTGAAATGATGAATAGTGATCGGTGAATAGTGTTTGATGAATAGTAACTTATGAATAGTAAATTGTCGGTGTTTGGAAAATGACCTGAAATTACGAGTTATGACATTTTACATTACAAAGTTCACTAGGAATAACATATACAAGTTTACATGTTTATTTCTTAAAATGGAAACTTTATTAGTTAAATATTATGATGACATCATGGCATGCATCATGTACACAATCTTGGTAAGATTTTGTGATATTTTGTTTAGATCTTCAAGCCAAAGAGTTGACATTTGAAGATATGGAAAGATATGGCAAGATTTGGAAAGATTTGAAGATCTCTTAGTTGGCCTGACACGACGGATCCAATTGAATACACGGACGGATCCATATTTAGGGATCCGCCGGATCCGCCGCCTGTTGATCAGCTTTGCCTATAAATAGCAAGCT
This sequence comes from Artemisia tridentata subsp. tridentata, assembly GCA_021014915.2. Taxonomy (NCBI): domain Eukaryota; kingdom Viridiplantae; phylum Streptophyta; class Magnoliopsida; order Asterales; family Asteraceae; genus Artemisia; species Artemisia tridentata. Next base: position 299,034,502 of record CP139506.1, read on the forward strand.
GATCATTTGGCCATTTCATCACTCATACAGTTTAAAATACATACTCATTCATTTGCATATCACTAACCCTTAGCTTACTAACATTTTATAGATCTTTCCTTTTGTAGCAAAGAAGATCTCAACATATAAGGAGTAACAGTCTGTTATCTTCCTTCTAACATAGATTCTGTGTGTTCTTGTATTAGTCACACATCATAGTTAGTATCATTCATACAGTAGAGTCCGGTTAGTGTTTTAGTCCTCAAAACACATACTCTGAACGGGAGTGGTTGTACCCTTGTAAAGAACCAAACGGGAGTAGTTGTACCCTTGTAAAGAACTTGGTGTTTAGCTTAGTACCGAAAAAAGATTAAGCGACGTGTAAAGGTTTTCTCCACCTAGAAGGGAGCTAGTTTCTTAGTGAAGATAAACTCTCGAGTTAGAGGCTCGAGGAGTGGAGTAGGGCAAGGAAGAGAGTCCTTGTAGCCGAACCACTATAAACAACTGTGTTGTGTGGTTTGATCTTTCCTCTCTTTACTTATTTACTAATATCTCTTGTTTGTGTGCTTGATTGTTTACTTGACTTTGAAATCACAATAAGTAACAAAGCAAATTAATTTTAAACGGTAAAACTATTCAACCCCCCTTCTAGTTTTTCACAGAACTATTTTTAGAAAATTTGTAAGAGGGTTCTGAGATGGTTTTTGAATAACAGTCTCTAGCAAAGTAGCCCTTTTTACCACATTTGAAGCACTCATTGGTTTCATTTGCTTTAGCTTTTGAAAAGTTTGACTGATTTCGTTTGATGAAACGTTTTGAATTGGCAAGGAGTGCCCTTTCATGAAATTCCATGTTTAAGTCACTTAGGTATTCATCGCCAGTTCTTTCATCAATCTCATCTTCATAATCCTCTTGAAAATCCTGCATAACACCATTAGAATAAAAGGCAGTTGATATGGGTGAGGAGGCCAGGGCCTTTTTGGACTCAAGAGCTTTTGAGTCTGGGTATCTCCTAGAGATTAAGTTGTCTTCATAGACAAAATTCCCATAGATCTCAGGGAGCTCAAGGGTCTGAATGTGATTAGCATTCCTGAGGCCCTGTGAGAAGTTTAGCCACTTCTCACGGAGACTGTTGACAAATCCAACATTTGTCTCATGCTTAGACAAAACTACACCATCATTTGATAATTCGTTTATCAGGGTCTTGTATCTTGTATATGTCTGAGAGAGATTTTCAGAGTCCTTTGCCCTGAAAGTATTATACTCAAGTTTCAGGTTCATGATCCTGTTTTCCTTGGTATCTGAGGGACCTTCAAAGCTATTAATCAAGTCATCCCAAGTTTGCTTGGCTATTGAACAGTTAATGACTGATTCCATTATATTGTCAGGAAGACAAGATATAATTAAGCTTTTCAGGCGTCGGTCTTGATTGACCACCCTTCTCTCATCAATGGTCCACTGAGCTTCAGGCTTGTTTAGCCCCTCAGCAGTCTTTGGGACATAAGGACCTTCTTTGACACAAGTGATGTAGTATGGTTCCATACCAGTCAAGTAGCAAAGCATTCGCTTTTTCCACTTGCTAAATTTTCCAGCTTCAAGTCTGGGGGCAACAGCTGAGAAGCTTCCACCCTTTTTATCGACGAGCTGGGGCACATTAATATCAGCCATAGTAGGATCTTGGTTTTAAAAACCTTGAGCACTCTTAGTTTGTGAAAAGATTTTATAAACCAGAGGCTCTGATATCACTTGTTGTTCCCTCAACACACTTGGAAGTAACTATAGAGTTAATCTAATCGTGTTTATGACTGAGATTAATGTAATGATTAATTAACACAGATAAGTAAAACGTAAATATAAAAACACAAAGTTTTTCAACGTTTAAATTCTTATTGGAAATCAATCAAAGAATCTATTACCCAAGTGTTTTGCGGAACAAACACTTGGGATTGAATAGACAAGGTATGGTGTGTCTCCTATCTAAACTCAAGCTATGCTTGAGTGGTAACAATATTGACCCACTGAGCTATCTCAGGGATGTAGTTACTCTTTGTAGGAGAAAAGTGGTTTTGTGAAAGTCTAAGCTTTTAATGCACAAAACTTAACCCACTTTTCTCCATCTGTTGCTATTTATATACAAACATCAAAGAGTACTGAAGATTAAAATACAAAAAATAATACAAAGCGTGTCTGACAACTACAACAGTATTTGTCATTTCCAAGAACCAATAGGAATGGGCCAAAAAGTCTTCGAGTGTCAGTTCTGACACTTCTTGACTTTTAGCCGCTTTAGGGAAGGTTTGTTTCTGGCCCGATAAGACTTATCCTTATTTCTTCAAACTCTTCCCGCTCAATCCCGCCTTTCTTTCAGGCTTCAGGTTCTTCAGTTTTCGCCTTCAGTCTTCAGTCTTTAATCACTTATTGTTGTTGAGGAGATTGGGGTTCAGTGAGTTCTAGTCCAACACTCACTGAACCCATTACCTTCTTCTTTGTCTCAAGTAACAATCAGGGAGTTCCGCCTCACTGAGTGGTCAGTCTTTCTTCTTAGACTCGTCTTGAGCATCTTGAAGGTAACTCACTGAGTGACTGTTCACTCAGTGACTTAAGTATGTTTTCGGTTGATTAACACTTAGCGTAATTTGTATTCAAATCCTGTTTTCAGGATCCTTGGGTACTGATGGACCCAACACTTTGAGAAGGTGTCCGAGCTTCAGGTCAATATGATCAAAATCAAGATTTATGACATAGGGGTGAGCGATGGGGAGATCAATGACATGGCGAGATGGATGAAATGTTGTGTTGGGGAATTTCCATTTACTTAATTGGGGTTACATATTGGCGAGAATATGTGTAGGAGCGGAGCATGGAATTGCGTTGTTGACAAATTCAAAAAACGTTTAGAGAATTGGAAAGCAAAATCGATGTCTTTTGGGGGTTATCTAACTTTGGTTAAATCGGTTCTAGGTAGCTTACCATTGTATTATTTTTCGATGTTCCGTGTGTCTTTGAGTGTGTTGAAACAACTTGAGAGTATTCGTAAAAAAAAAGATTTTGGGGTGGGGGGGGAGGGGGAGAGGGTAAAAAAGTGGATTGGGTTAAATGGGATGTGTTACTAACCTCACATGGGGCTGGGGGAGTAAATATTGGGTCTCTAAGGGGTAAAAACTTGGCACTTTTAGGGAAATGGTGGTGGAGGTTCAAAAAAGAGGGTGGTCGTTGTGGGTTAAGATTATAAAAAGTATATATGGTAGTAGTGATGGGATTGGTAACATTCGGGGGTTAGGGGGAGGGTTCGGGGGTGGTGGCGGTGGCGTTGGCGTTTGGCGTAATATCATTAAAATAGGTGAGGAGATGGGAGGGTTAGGCATTGATTTTTCAACGTCTTTTGTAGGTATGATGGGGATTGGTAGGGATATTGGGTTTTGGGTAGATAAATGGGTTGGGGATACGAGATTATGTGATAGATTTCCTAGATTATATAATTTAGTTAGTAGGAAGGAGGATAGAGTAGCGGAGAAAGGTAGATGGGTAGATAACGAGTGGCGATTGGAGTGGGTTTGGGTTAGGGAACTTATGGGTAGAGTTATGGAGGAGTACAATGAGTTGTTAGGTATTTTACAAAATGTTGTTGTTTCAAATGATTGTAGTGATCAATGTAGGTGGGCATTACAAGATGACAGGAACTTCACGGTCAAGGCTTTATCGAGGGTTGTGGAGGATAAAAGATTGAGTGTCGAGAGCGGCGCCCTTGCGACTTTATGGAATAGTTGAGTGCCTAAGAAGGTAAACATATTCATTTGGAGAGCTTTGAAAGGGAGACTTCCGATGCGAGAGGAACTTGATAGACGAGGCATTGATTTAGATTCATTACTTTGTCCGTGTTGTAATAACGCGGTGGAGTCATGCAATCATAGTTTGATCTTGTGTAACTTTGCTATGAGTGTTTGGGAAAAGGTTTTTAATTGGTGGAGAGTTGGGAATGTTAACGTGTCCTCCAATGGGGAATTATTTTTCTTCTTGTAGGAACATCGTCATTCCTAATCATGTTATACGGTTGTGGCAAGCGGTGATTTGGACTTCTGGATATTACATTTGGAAAGCAAGAAATGAGAGAGTGTTTAAAGGGAAAGCCACGAGCATTAACAAAATATTTCAAGACATTCAAATAAAAAGTTACGAGTGGATCGGGAGGAGAACAAAAAGGAAATGTGTGATTGAGTGGAAACAGTGGTTCAGGGATCCCATAAAATGTAGCGTTCTTCAGTGATGGCTTTATTTAGTTCCGGGATTGTTATTGGATTTTGTCTGATTTGTTGTTGTTCTGATTTGATGTTGTTCTTCACTGATGGCTCTATTCAGTTTTGAAATTGTTATTGGTCTTTGTTTGATTGTTGCCGTTCCTTTGTATTGCTGCTAAAGTTTTTGTGGGTGGTTCACTCATTTGATGCTCAATTTTAGTATCTAACGTGTGGAGTAGCCCGCGCATTGCTGCGGGAGTGCTTTGATGACCTTTTTTTTCCGTGTTTATCCGTAGTCCACTCATTTTGACAAACATATCCAGGATCACCGAAAAACAATAGTAAACAAAAGACTGTTTGAATTTGCATATGCTACTACAAACAGAAACTTAAATTCATCAATTCAATACAAACACCGAAACATAATCGTTTCAGCCCACTTCAATACACACTTCAGCCACCATGTTGATCAATCATAAGCTTGATTAAGTTTTCCAAAGATTGAAAAAGCTATTATGCCTTAAACTTTTCTGCAATTACACCAAACAATATATGTTGTTAAGGAGTATGCAGGACAAGAGATGGATGTGGTATCATGTACAAAGATTAACCAACTTATTAGTCATTGTTTTCAAGGTTATGGTTCAATCTTGGATATGAAATGAAAAAAAAAAAAAAAAAAAAAAAAAAAAAAAAAAAAAAAAAAACAAATGTATGGTGTTCATTTCTGTGATGAAATGATTTCGAATAACACAATGATACCAAATCCATTAAATGATCACAATTATAAAATACTCCGATACATGGTTTTAAATTTGCACCTCTAACCCACCCAACTGCGCCATTTTTACCTGTACAATAAATGACCCATTTTCACCCGATACCAAATCCGTCTAACCTACCCAGTTTACCACCTCATTCCCCACTCAATAGCTATATAGTAAAGTATCTAGAAGTAACTCATCATAATCTCACTTTAACGCCACCTTGTTTAGTTACTTGAAGTGTTACCATATCTTTGACTTACCAATGTAGCAACCATAACATTGATACTTTTAAAACTAAGATCACTTTAAAAGAATAAGGGCAATAAACTAATCAAGAGTCATACCTACCACTGTCTGAAGTCACGAATTTCAATATCTCAACTGCTTTTTCAACACTCTCTACATCTACATGTATTTCAATATACCTGTACCCAATCCAATAAACACGTTGCAGCCCAAGTCATGTAGGTATGGCTGTACCTACATATGGATTCTCTGCCAATCTACCTGCAATAAACAAAAGTTTCAGACATACTCTCAAAATGAATTATTATAGTTTCATGACGTGACGAAAAGCCACTTAATCCCTAAAAAATAATCACATAAATAGCATGGAATGAAACTTTGAAACAATGCCTAATACCTAAAAAGTGTATATCTACCAAAACACAATAAGCAAATAAGCAGTTCCACTAAGAAATTCCATACACCATTTTTAAAATTTAGGCACTTTACATAACAAAACATGTTATCTCATTCCGAATTCATTTAACAAAAAACTAATTGTCTCAAAACCAGATTCTATTAAAGCAAAATTACCTGTAAATGCTGGTATAATCCAAACTAATCTTTCTTACAGCATCAGAGGGATCGAAAGTGAGGGACTAATGGTGTTCATTGTTTGGTAAATCACTCTGCTGGTAACTCTTGCATCATCAACAGGTTATATTCTCATCTTCGTCACATTTACCCTCATAGTCATTATCCTAATACACATAAACACATGCAACCAACATCAGCGATATAAGACTTCAGATAAAATCACATTCACAATCAAAAAAAATTATAAAAATAAGCAAATTGAGATGATTATTGATTTCTCTGTAAAAAATGTAAAAAAAATGCATTCACTGAAAGATAACTTTTGTTTTGTTCTATTTTTATTTTAGTTTTTGTTTCTGTTTTTTTTTTCAATTTTCATATTAACCTTATAAGGCCGAATAATAAGATATTCCAAACATCGCCTACATTTTTTAAGACCAGTGTTGCCATTGCCTGCAAGAGCAAAAACTAATTGTTCTATGCAATTGGCAAAACAATTACTGAATACCAATTAGTTTATATACTCGGTCCACACAGGCCAAAAGCAATATAACTGATCATGAAATCATAAGGTTGTGGTATCAAAACCAGGAAAATAAGTTAAGCCAAAAACCTCTTTCTTAACACGTTATAGACATTTAATGCCAATCTTCAAACATGATACATACCTGTTTCAATTTTGGGTGTTTGGAATTGGTACTTCACTTATCATCAGAATACACAACCAAAATCCAGATGAGTATCCAAATATACCTGTAAATGTAATAATCTCAAGCCTTATATACATTTGTGATTTATATATATTTTTTTTGAAAATATCCAAAGTCCAAACATTAAAGCACAATAGTTAACTGCAAAAGCTAAATCCAAACAGCCCTAAATCTTATAATTAGTAATTTTATCTCTTGATATTTGTTTCCGACAAAATGATCTGATCACTGAAATCATGACCGGCTTCGTTAGCCATCTTTTGCACCTGCGATCATAATCACAAAACCTGCCAATCATGGCATTGTAACCCATTATATCACATTTCAAACAACGGTTCTTTAGCATCCCAGCTTCCCTGCTCACTTTCGTCATCGACTTCAGACTTTGAATTCATTTCAGAAGTAGCTGAGCTCAAAGTCTGAGAATTGTTAAAATAAACAGTAACCATTCAAGCAAGACCACTCACAAAGGTAAAAAACTAAACTAAATTTGTGGATCATTTGGATTACCTCTGTCTCGGAGTATAACGGGGCTAGGAGTAGACCATAACGGAGTCAGAAAAATTAGGCTCAGATCTGCCTAAGTGCATTCGATAAAGCCAAAGCGGATGAACCTCCTTTTCCACTACCCGTCATATCCTCTCCTAAAAAGCCCGTAATATTAAATCCTTTCTATTCATATTTGATTTGACAGAATCACTATTGTCCATATCCCTCGGGCGTTCCATACCCCACTTGCGTTTCATATCCGACTTGTGTTCCATATCCATCTTGTGGTATATACACACCTTAGAATTTTTATCCCACTTTTCTGAGTCCAACATATTAATCTTTGAAATCCAAGCAACCTGAGACACCGCCATGTGATGCATTGCATCAGTTTCCGGTTAACCACCACCGAACGGCCACATTTTCGCTTGCTTAACCGCCACTGTGATATGGAACCTGCCCAGAAACACAGAACACGTAAATGCCAAGCCACACACAATATGACAATTACTAAAATATAGGTAACTAAGTATTCGATGTCCGTGTAGACTCAATTGGTACCATTTAATTGTGGCATAATGAGTTTTCGTGCAAGTCGGGTAACATTACAGAATGGGTAGAGCTTTATATTGTAGGTCGAAACAAAACTAAACTGATAAACTTTTTATAAAATAAGAGTAAACTGAAAGCTTATATCTACTCAATCAAATCGATCTTCAGTTCACAATCAGAAAACGTCATCGACATAACTAAACTACAACATTTCAAAAAAACATCAAGTCTAACAGCACTAAAAACCTACTTCTGGTGTCATATAAGCTAAAATCAGCCAAATATAACCCAACTTACAGTAAACATTTGAAATCATAGCCTTATTATATTCGTTAAATTAGGTTCCCAAAACATATGGGATAAGAGAAAACAGTAGTCTACCTTAGTGAAATACTTTTAGGCATGGCTTCTAATTTGAATTGCAGTTTTCATGCCCACGTGTTCTTTAATTTGATGCCAAGCTCAACTGTGTAGTCTCAAAGCTTCAATAAACTTCTTATGCTCTTCTACACTCCACCTTTTACTTTGTTTCGTAATCGTTTAAACTATGATCCTACATACATCAACAAATTTGACATCAGATCAAGTTTTATAATAAAGTTCTTACCTTTTACCCAATTACATATAAAATCATTCTATATTCCCACATAATCCCTAATAAACATCCCAATACACAGTAAATATAAAGATATCACTAATTTATAACTAATTCATCCAATAGTCACTCATATCCTGTAAAAACATAAAACATAAAACATCTCGTTGTTTCTTTGTTTTTAAACCTGCATTTGATACAACGAATTAGCTCACCATATTGGGAGAATTTTTTTAAGCTTCTTGTAGAAATGGTTTAGGATCCCAAACAATGTGGTAGTTAAGTATCAATAAACAATAAATTTCAAATGCTCTCTAAAAAGGTTACCTCGTTGATCAGTGCGATAACTGCTAACTTTTTCCAAAAAAGGCATTATGTACTCTTTTCACCACACAGTTATTAGCAATGCATCATATGTACCAATGACAACCCAACCCTTGAACACACCCTTGGTTTTGGTGGATCAACAGGTTTAGGGGCATAAACTTTTTATGGGCCGAGTTTTTTGGAAAGAGTTTTTTGGTGGAGCAGCGGGTTGAGGTAAACATAAAGTCTGCTACTTGTTTGTAAATGGTTTTAAAATAATGTTTGGTTCATGCAGCAAAGTGTTTTTTAAATACGGCTTCTTTGCTGAAATATTTGTGTAGAAATATTGTTTTTGATAGAGCTGTCTGGTTGAAAAAATTTTGCACTAACAAAATGAGCTAAGATGGTTGTTTTGATGTTGAAATTTTGTAAGAACTTTGAGTATATTCAAACACACATTATGTTTTATACTTAAAACAACCATCTTAGTTGATTTTGTTACTGCTCAGCAATGACTGGTGCACGTGACACATACATACATATGCTCACATCTGTACCGAAACAGGATGATCATCACGTAATGGCTCAGAAAGGCAAGCGTCGGCCATGGCTGCAAACACCACTTGGGTAAGGCTGCCCTGCCAAGATACCACCGGCGCTAAATTATCATGTTGAAATACCCAAGGTCTGCAAGTATAGCAGCAAAAGCGAATAACAGGCATGGCTGCAACAACCACTCAGATAAAGTTGCCTCGCCAAGATACTGGTCTCGCTAAATGACAATCATAAAATTTATAAACACGGATAGTTATCATCATTGCCTATATGTATGTGTTGGGCGTTAAATTGGCGAAAAACCAACAGGACAATATCAGCTCAAAATAATACCAGGAACAAAACAACACCGTTTCAATGGTGCCATAATGGCAGCAACACTAACACGCTACCATGCCAACATACGGGGAATGTCAATTTTAAACAGGGTTACCCTAATCCATCAGGCAACATCACTGAATGCATGCAGCCTTACGCAAACCACCAACAAACCCATAACAGGCTCACTTTCAAAAGCAAATTGCATTGTTAAAGCACACTGAATGCATACCACATCATATGCGCATAGCAAGGCAACATCAATGAATGCAGCCCGTTATGCGCAAACCACCCATAAACACCACAAAGCAATAAACAACATATATTTAAAAACCACATAAACAACTAAAGAGATGGATAGCTACTGGTCGGAAACTATTTACACATAAAAATAATCTATTTAGCTTATATTTATAGTAACATACAACCAAGTAATCATATAGGCATCTTCATTTAATCAAGCCAAACAGCCCTTAATCATTTACACATAACAATTAACCTTGTCAGCTTTACAAAAAGTAAATAAGCACATAAGCTAGGAAAATAAGCTAAACCGAACACCCCCAAACAAAACAACCAAACCCATACCATAAAACTATGAATCACCATAACAACATAAAAATATTATAATCCATTTCATCAAACAAAAAACCCATCTCAAAAGAATAAGTATTTCCATAAAAAAATATTCAAAAAATATGTTAAGAAGAACATATCTCGTGTACCATGTTTGACATTGATTAATCAATCTGCAAAAAAGGAAAGAGAAATAAAAAAAAAATTGACTAGATTTAACCAAAAATAAATAAAAAAATAAAAAAAAAATAAAAAAAATCCTATATTTGGCTCACCGGAATTTAGTTTGTGTGTGTGTGCGTATGAAGAATCCAGAACCACGTTCATCTATCTCAACCAAAGGATGTGGCTAAAAAAAACCCAATTACTGTGAAGAGTAACAGATGGCAATCAGACATCGCAATCTCTTATGAAAAAACTGTAGATCCGTTAGAATAATAGTTTATCCTATGTGTTACTGTGCACTCCCTCACAAAATCACTATAGATCTTTCGGTTTCGGAGCGGGTAACTGTTCGTCGGACGGATCTTTATCAGTGCAAGTTTCCGACCGTACAACAGGAGAATGACAGGAGAACGTGAGTAATATTATTTAGGATCCGGACGGGTCCCAAAATACATATTTAGGGTATGGGCTTACCCAAACAAAACGGGCCTAAAAAAACCTATGATGATGTCTATGGTGAACTGGTGTTTCAGTAGTCTTTGTTTTGCTTTTTATTTGAGTCTTGGTCTCTTTGTTTTGTATCTCATTTTTGTATTTTATTTAGGATTTGTCTTGGGGCCCTTTAAGTCATGTATCTCGTTGTAAGTGGGGCCCGCCTTTTTCTTGTATGTTTTTTCGTTCGGTTCTAATATATATCGGCCTTCCAAACAAAAAAAAAAAAAAAAAAAAAAAAAAAAAATCATTATGAGCCTTGTAACCTTGTACTCCCTCCGTCCCAAAATAAATGTCAAGTTTGACTTTTTGAGGTCTTTTTTGTTAAACTTTGACCTCAAATATTTTTATTTGCGTTATATAATACTTTATGAAAATTATACCAATGAAAATACATTTGAAACCCAATCCATTCATATATTTTGCATCAAGTATTATATAACACAAATAAAAATATTTACGGTCAAAGTTGAACAATAAAGACTCTAAAAAGTCAAACCTGACATTTATTTTGGGACCTTGTAGTAGTAATAATTTTGTATAGATTAAGTGATGGGTCGTTTGGATTGGACAATGCTTGGACTTGATAAGCTAATATGTATGATGTATTGTTAAGATAGCTAGTTTAATTATCAATACCAAGCCCATAATCATGTAACAAAGCCCATCAAAAGCCCATGAGGCTTCCATCCTTTGTATATGAACGCCTAAACCCTCTCATTTGGAAGGTGTGAGTGCAAGTTCTTGTGTGATTTTTTAACTCAACTGATTTCTACATCTCTAGTTTACACTTCCCCTTCCTCCCTCCCCCCAAGTTTCAAGCACTATAATCATCCTTAAAAGACCTTAAGATGTTTATAGTAATGTTACAAACTTGTTTGTGTCAAAAAATTTCAAGAAAAACCATAAAAATCCTTTCTTTTTACTCCTTTTCAACCCTTCTTGCGTTCTTCTTCGTTTTCGGAACTTGTTTGCTTATTATCTAACGAAAGAAACTACTTTAGGAGACCCTGAATAGTTTGCTTATATGTTTGAGAGTGAATCTTAGCAACAAAAAAAAACCACGCGAAAAACGACCTAAAATTGTTAGAGTTTATGGATAATTATTAATATTCGTATGTCCGGTTTCGAACACGAGACTTCGGGATTGCACACATTACGTATGAGTCTCAATGTATTAATAAATAATATAATTAATTATTAAATCACAAATATTTATATGGTCGAACAAGGAAAGTGGAGGGAGTTGAATGTCATTTTTTGGAACTTAAGGAGGTATTGCACTCAAACTTGGAGAGCAAGTTTGGAGTGTATATAAGCCCCTCAAAGCTCAATATAATCGACTAGAGATTATATCCCTAACCGATTGTTTTTCTTTTATTCAATCGGTTTATTATTATTCCACCAAACCACTGACAATCTATCACTCCTTTATCATGTACAGTATATAAGATTATTCTTTTATTACGTACAGTGCATGAAGGAGTTATCATAGTACTATTATGCATGTACATGTATCTTCGATACATACATGTGTTTTGCATATGTATACGCATGTGAATTTATTCACTCTTTATCTCCTTGTTAGTGGGATTCGATCATGTATTATTTAGAACATCAAACCCTAGGTGTTGTGATGTTTTATTTGTGATACATGAACCTAGCTTTTCACATTGAGACGCTAGTAATACGTGTGTACAGGAACGAGTGACAAGCTTACTTTAGCTTGTGATCTTGGAAGTGTTACTTACCCTTGTCGATCCATCCTAAAACCCTATTAGGGTTTATATTGTTCTTGGAGCACGTGATTCCTTGTTCTTGCTAGGAATCGAAAAGGTACGCGTCTATTTAAATTTATGTTAATTAATTATATGTTATGTAGATCCATTCCGCTGCGTGATCTTTGTGTTTATGTATTTATAGTATAATTATGATTCACATATTTCAACAGTGGTATCATGAGACAGGTTTTTAACATGTAATTGATTACATAAAACCTTAAAAATTGAATCTATGATTAGATACATGCAATTAATTAAATCTAAGGTTTGTTTCTTCTAGAAAACCCTTAATTGGGTCGACACCCTATTAATTAATTTTAGGGTTTTAGTTTTTTAATTAAAACTTGTAGAAACACTAAGTTATGCATGCAATTTTTAGGGATTAATTAATGAGTACCGTATGTGATGTCGTTAATTAATTAATTGGATTGCGTACTATATAGGCTTTTAAATATGTGCTACATGATTTTAAGTGCTATATGGGATCCATGACAAAATCTTGCATATTTTGTCATGGAATGATTTGTTGTTTAATTGCCACATGATTTTATGATAGATCTTAAATTAGGGAAGACCCTAATATATTAATTAAAATTGGTTATGTGCAATGTGGTATCTAATTGATCAAAACTTACGCGGCCAAATTTATTTGGCGTCTGTGGTCCATTGGGTACAATGAGCTCGAAAACCAATGGGAGTTTTATTGATTAGATACATAAAAATTCACATAGATAATTAATAGGATTTATCAAAAAGGTTTGCATGTGGCTATATGATATTGTTAATGATCATATATGTGTTATTATGTGTTTATTTATTTTTTGAATTACTTGTTCTTTGTGTGTTTAATTATGATGGATTGTAACAACAAAGAGGGTAATTTTTCAAAATAAAAATAAATGAACCTAATAACTATGAAACCTTTGTAGTAAACCATTTAATTGCCAAGTCTTATGTGCCGACAGTGGTTCGCTTCGCACGGTAATTTGCTCCCAGGCGAGACTAGCAATTAATAATTTACTACATAAATTGTTTTAAGCAAGAAAATCATAAGTTTTAGTTGATTGATGCGACTGTACAAAAGTGGTCGAAGCGGCGGACCTATTATTGACAAACTATAAAGTGGGTTTAAGGTTGGTTCACATTAAATTGTGACCTTAGAGGGGCACGGTTTTAACCAGCTTCGGCGGCTGTCGTCCCTCCGCTCGCCTGTGCGTCAATAATAGACTTACCAAGTACACCATGAAAAAGTACGAAGCATCTTAAGGCAATGTTGTAATTTGCTCAACGCCTCAATTAAAAACTTTGATGATTTGAGCTTACGAATGAGTAAACGGATTTTTGTTGAAAATATATATGATACAAAGATGAATGCATGACATCTTTGTATATATTTTTTGATTTAACACATCAAAATTTATACCCTTAAATTTAAGTAATATGCCAACCAATTAATACGGAAACACCTAAGATGACATCTACCATTGCTAGCAGCCTCAGCTGATGTAATGGTTCAAAGATGGTAGTCAAAAGGGGTAAATTGAGCACTTTCATTGCTAGCAGCCTCAGCTGATGTGATGAAACGGCGTCAATTTACACGTCTCTAAATTGGTTAACTTAATTGAGCACTTTCATCACTAGCAGCCTCAGCTGATGTGATGGGACGGCGTCAAGGCATAAAGATTTGGGGATGAAACATGTTTACATTTTGCAACTGATGTTGGCAATATAATGTAAGTCCCATGATTCTAGGAATTGCAATTGGATATTGGCAATTGAGTGTAGCTCTACCATATTGAGTACTTTCATTGCTAGCAGCCTCAGCTGATGTGATGAAACGACGTCAATTTGGATCCTATTTTTTCAATGAAAATTAAATGGTGAAAATTTATTTTACAGTGGGTGTTTAATTTTCTTGAAAAGTTATTATCAAAAATACTAAATTGAATTTTGAAAATTCTTTTAATGTATTTAATGCAACGTTAAAACCGTAAACATGGGATATTCTTTTAGTAGTAAATTGATCTACACCCGTAGGGGTTTTGGATAGAGTCAATTTTTGCTGAAAAGAATAAACCGAGTCCACTTTCCATGTGAAGAGTGAGACTTAATCCTATTCCTTTTCATGAGTGAGAAAGGTATAATAGGATAATTAGAATCGTCTAAATTCTAAGAAATAACTCATGGCGAATTTCTTACGAAATTGCATGGTTAGGAGTTATTAAATTAGAAGCTAGACTAATTACCGCATAATTGGTGAAAGGCAAACTAGAATGTTTGATCTAGTTGTTATGCTTTAACCATTTAAAGGTGCTACATTCCATGATGGGAATGGCAGACCTAACTAAGGAAGAAATTGCATACCCAATTCTTTCAAGTTAATTGTATTGATGGATATTCCATCATTCACAAGTAGAATACATTTTTTGAAGTACCTTAGTAGTGTTACGTAAGGGATTACTCAAAGGTGTAGGAAAGTAAACAGCACGATATTTGCTTTTACTGGTTCTGCAACACTTATAATGTTGTCAAACCCAGTGGGAGCATTGTGTTGTAATTACTGAATAATGAGTTCATGCAGTGATCTTAAATTCAGTGGGAGCTACAAGTCTTGGTAGTAACCCATATTATCTCTAGAATCTCTAGGGATAAATACTTTCCAATTATAGACACTTGTGGTATTAAGGATAGTCGTGTACGTTTCCTTACGAGGTGATTCTATATCTACTTATACCGATGACACAAATCATATTGGTCATATAAGCAAACTATTGACGTGTTGTTTATCTGATATGTAATGTTGTTCCATGCACAAGTGGGAGAAATCTTATTGTGTGCAAGCAACAACATAAAGGAATATGATTTATAGGGTTCTCTTAACTGTAAGGTAAGAGATCAATGTTCTAATGTGTTTTATACACATTCTAATTTATAGAACACTTGGAGTTAATATCTACTTTCATTACTAGATATTAATGACAAGGTAAATTACATACTTTCATCATTGCAGCCTCGGCTAAAATAATGAAACTATGTTAATTTACAAGTTTCTAAAATTAGATAATTATTAGAACAAGTGTCGATATGATAATAAGACTACTTCAAATGTAAATATTTATGTATTGTTGTAATGACATAAATATATGAAGTAATCTTATACTACTTCATATTTAGATATTTATGTATTCTTGGAATGACATAAATATATGAAGTAAATAAATTAACTTGAAAAACTATTGAAACCAAGTTGAGGTGTTCATGATTACTTTAGTTATACGTGTTTATATATTGTAATGATATAAACATGAAGTCTTTTATCATTATAAGACTTATAAATAAAGTATTACGTTAACTTGATATGTCTTTTAATTAAGACATATACAAGAAGTCATGGAGTTGATTAATGACTTATAACGTAGATTGGGATTATAATAGTTTATGTCTTTTTGGTAAGACATAGATATTAAGTGGCTTGGACAATAAGGCACTTATGTTATAAATTATGCAATTGGCTTGGAAATCTATTGTACCATTAAATTGACTTAGTTGGTAAATAGGTAAGCCAAAACGAAATATATTTATCTTACATATTGTAAGATTAACTTACAATATTAATCCTAATGAAATACATAGTATTGATGGTATGTTCAGTTAGGAAAATCAAACTCTTGGAACATTGTTTGATTTAAGATAATTATATCTTCAATTCTTCCTAAAAGATATCAAGGTTAGAAAATTGAGTATGAATTGGATATACTCAATTAAGACTCCAACCTAGAAGATTAATAAGACACCATTGATTATGGAATGTGTTGAATCACATTAAGTCTTAAAATTGAAGTTCAGAATTTGTTAAACTACTTGTTGGGTAGGTTATTAACAAATTAAGATTAAGAACTGTCAATAAGTATTTGTAAAAGTCCCAAAAGAGAACAAGTTTGTGTTACTCTATTTGCTAAGCATTTATAGGTAATCTATAAATTGCAAAAGGCGAGTGAGAGTTTTATCTTCAAAAGATAAAAATTACAAGATACATAATCTTCTAAATACGCTGACAAATCATAATGAGGATTTAACATGTTAGTGTTAAATCTCAAGATGATGGAATTCTTATTCATAGATCCGTAAGGGTATCTCAAATATTTGTAGAATATGTTGAGGGTTATGAGTTACAGGATCGTGATATGCCTGTTAATAAATTGCAAATGTTATTTGGCAAATTACTCATACTATGAATAATTAGATGCAGTCCAAGAAGATAACTAGTTTGGAAATGTAGTTAATCTTGAACTCTATAGTTACACTATATAATGGAAATGAATTTCTACAAAGAAAATGAAAATCCTAGAGATTTAAATTCTTGTGTAGAAATCATAATGGACAAATTTGTATACATATTTAATATGTGAAAAGATTATCAATCACAATTAAGCAATTAAATGTGATTGAAATTCTTTCTAAGCACATTAAATATATAAAGATTATGATTGTCATTATTAGTTTCATTTATATGAAATTAATAATGGAATGTCAAAACTCTTTCTTGGATAATTACTTGAGCGAGGACGAAAAGTAATTGAAAGGAGTGTTTGAATTCAAATAATCTTTAATAGTATACAAAAGTGCAAATCATTTGTAAATGGATTAATGCATGCATCTAAAAGATATACTTATTTTAGTTATTAAATCTAGTTTTGATTTATGATTAAAATTAAGATATTTCTTGATATTCCTGAAAGCTAGTGGGAGTGATGTATTTATTTTCTTATTTCATATATGTTGAATAACATATGGGAAGTAACATTTCATTGACGTTAACATTAAATGTTAAGTCTTAGTTAGGAATGAAACTTCACATAGAAAATAAAACCTTGAAGTATATGTTTATTTGATCATAAACATAAGCGGTTAAAATAACTGATTCTAAAAGAACATGATATTCTATTAGAAGATCTATATAGAAACATATCTTTGAAAAGATATGACATGAATAAATCTAAGGTTGACAAAAGGATTATTCATGTACATCATGTTGCTTGTTGTATCATGCTTGGATGCAAGATGATTGACAACATTAGTATCTAATTATAAATTATTAGATAACTATGTGTAATGGATATGTTTTAGAATTTACATCCTAAGCCTGGATTTGCTCCAAAATTCTAAATATGAATCATATGGCAAGTTATTGCTTGATTGATATTATGGTCAAATCTTGAAGGATTTAAAGATATCAAACATTACACGATAAATGTTAAAAGTTTACGGAACTTTAAAAGAGCATATTGTTGTTTGGATAAAATGATGCTAGTATGATTGAGATGACACTCAATACTAGTCATGGTGGGAGCTCATCCTTATTAGGAAACCATGTGTACTAGTTATGCTCAATATGAGCATAGTTGCATTATACATAAAGAATTAGAATACTTTAACTACAAGGTTTGGTAGTTTAATTGTCATAAATTCGTGCATGAGGATGTCACGCATTTTACGAAGTATGTGGCAATATCTAGATAGATGAATGCACACATACAAGTATTTCATTATTGAAATAAGTATTCTCAAAATTCCGATAGATCAACATTAGTTGATTTATGCCTTGTCAACAAGTATGTGGAACATGACTTGTGGCATAATTCATTAATGAGTATTGTCATGCATTGATCTAGTTAGTATTTGGATAAGGGACATGTAAACAATTATTATTTTAATGAAATAAAGTGCGGATAACGTTTATTCTCATTATTAATATTTGTGTCCTATATTTGCATGTTTAAATCCATGAATAACTAATGTTATTCTAAATAGTCCGTTGTCGATCAATAATATGGGAATATTATTGAACTAAGACAAATGTGATGATTGGTAGAATGTACTGTAAGGTTGAGACACCAATATCACATGATATTCAATATTGGATAAATTGAATATATGACTTATCCCAACCACATGATTATACTTTATGGATCGTCGTCATCAAGTATATCATGAATATTTATCCTCAGACTTGAGATACCAGGTGACTGCCGAGAATGTAGCTCATTTTCTGTAAGATGGTCTAACGCTAACCGTAAAAGGTAGTTATAAGGGCAATTTTCGAAAATGATGTGAAATTCAAGGGTTATGCTCGTAGTCAATAAAGGATTTGTTCCTTCAAATTTGTTTTGAAGTATAATACTGCTGGGCCCCTCGTAGGGTTGACAAGATGTTTGTATGGCCATACCCAAAGTCTATCTGGAAGACGTTCAGATGATTTGGTAATCTTGATCAATCATAAACAACGAGAAACATAATAGTTAATTATGGAATGACAAAGATCCATATCCAAATTAACGCGGTATTAGTAACAAAAGGATAAGTATGATGATTAATTTCATCACGTGGTTTTTTCCAGGAAAACCACAACTCGGTTCAGGCTGGGGGCATTGGGAAGGTTAAGCTAGACTGACCCATGTCATTACGATATTAATGAATATCCAAGTGGGAGCTGTTAGAGTTTATGGATAATTATTAATATTCGTATGTCCGGTTTCGAACACGAGACTTCGGGATTGCACACATTACGTATGAGTCTCAATGTATTAATAATTAATATAATTAATTATTAAATCACAAATATTTATATGGTCGAACAAGGAAAGTGGAGGGAGTTGAATGTCGTTTTTTGGAACTTAAGGAGGTATTGCACTCAAACTTGGAGAGCAAGTTTGGAGTGTATATAAGCCCCTCAAAGCTCAATATAATCGACTAGATATTATATCCCTAACCGATTGTTTTTCTTTTATTCAATCGGTTCATTATTATTCCACCAAACCACTGACAATCTATCACTCCTTTATCATGTACAGTATATAAGATTATTCTTTTATTACGTACAGTGCATGAAGGAGTTATCATAGTACTATTATGCATGTACATGTATCTTCGATACATACATGTGTTTTGCATATGTATACGCATGTGAATTTATTCACTCTTTATCTCCTTGTTAGTGGGATTCGATCATGTATTATTTAGAACATCAAACCTTAGGTGTTGTGATGTTTTATTTGTGATACATGAACCTAGCTTTTCACATTGAGACGCTAGTAATACGTGTGTACAGGAACGAGTGACAAGCTTACTTTAGCTTGTGATCTTGGAAGTGTTACTTACCCTTGTCGATCCATCCTAAAACCCTATTAGGGTTTATATTGTTCTTGGAGCATGTGATTCCTTGTTCTTGCTAGGAATCGAAAAGGTACGCATCTATTTAAATTTATGTTAATTAATTATATGTTATGTAGATCCATTCCGCTGCGTGATCTTTGTGTTTATGTGTTTATAGAATTATTATGATTCACATATTCCAACAAAAACGACCTAAAATTGACAAAGATACACTTTTTTTTTATTACCTATTTGAGTTACTGTCGGACAAAAAAAAATACGGTTGCAATTTTGGTGTTGGATCATTAAAGTTTATATTTTTAGTGTTGTTAAGACGTCATAGAAGGTGAATCTACAAAACTTTGGAGTGAAAAGGTGAAAAAAACACGTTTTTTAGAGTTGTTTTTGTGTTTATTTGCGTTTAAAACAAATCAGGTTTCACTCGATTTATTCAAAAATTGAATTTTACCCGAGTTACAAAACCGTCAATTATCGGTCAAAACCCTTGTTGTCCGATATATCTTTTCCTTAGAAATGTTCAATATCGAAAATAAAACGTATAAAAACGATAAAATAAAAGTTTGTCTAAACAAAGTGACCGTATATAAAAAAATAATTAAATGCTCGTCGTAACGGTATAATTTTTTTTATCTAACGATAAATGGTTCATGAGATATTTAAATTATAACAAAATAGGTGTAATTGTATTTTTAATTTAAATATTTATTGATCTCGCTCTTTTTTTTAACATAACAACAAAAAAAAAATGACTGAGATTTGTCCTTTGACATGTAAAAGAAATTTGATATGTAAAATAACTGTCATCTAAATTATGTCTTTTCTTTATAAATTTTAAATTTGACAACTTTTAAAAGACACACACTTTATGAATTTGGGAAAACACGCAACTTTGTATTTCAATAAACACTCGCTTTGCATTAAGGGTCGAACCAGAATCACGATTTCGCAAGTATTATTATTTGTCGCTATACACCGTCGTTTGCGCGAGTATTCGTTTAATAAGTATTTAAAGACTATAGGTAAAAAATTATAATGCTTTTTTGTTTTTAATTGTATACGTACTGCCTATATATTTAGTTGATTCCATCATAAGATAAGTTATAGTTTATTAGGTAGTTGTGGGGTTTCATAAGAATTGAATTATAGGAAATTGAAAATTGAAAATTTATTTATCATGGGTCTATAAATTGGAAATCAAACAATCAAATTTTGATAGATTTGAATCATAGCCATATCGGTTGGTATAAAAAAAATATCCGGTTTTAATATTTATTCTTTGTTCTTTTTTTCAATATAAGTGAACCTCACTTTCACCACTATCTCACCTTCTTTTTGTATATATTAATCATGTTGATGCAAATAATGTTTTAAAAACGTTATTTATATCTTTCGATTACTTCACGTTTTGAGGATGACAAAATGTGAACTCACGTTACGTTAAAATTAACGTTAACAAGTTTTTAATCGGAAGATCCCGTCTCTACTCAAATCACTCTTGAACAAAGTTACAACTTGAACTAGTGATCAAAGAAGTGAATTTATGTTTTGAAAATTCACATTTTAAATGGGACAAAATATTTTTTCAAAAATACACATGACAAATTATTTTTGAAATATTAAGAAATGTTTTAATGGAAAAATTAGTTTGAAAATCACAACAGCTATTTTTCCCCCAAAATCAGCTCCAACCTTCCCCAAATAAGTTTTCACCAGAAAAGACAAAATTTGGAGCGTCCTAGTCTACCACGGCTCCACGGTACCGTTAAATTTAACGGAGCCGTGGGTTATTTAAAGGAGCCGTCCGTACCATTTTTTTCTGTAACGTTCAGATTTTCTTTGCCTATAAATACCAACCCCTTTCAAAGTTTTAGGCACCCTTCACACACAGAAAAATCCCTTAGCTAAATCCTCTCACACCTTTCACTTCTTAGGTTCATTTAGATCAGTTTTTCTTTGTTTCAAGAGTGATCCAATCATCCTTCAAGTGATCCTCTTCATACCTCTTCACTAGCAAGAGAAGAACACAAGTATCCAAGTTGATACAAGGTGTTGTCATCCCTCTTCATTAGCAAGAGAAGAACTCAAGTAATCAAGAAGATACTAGAGTTATAGTTGATAGGTTTTTGTAACACTTGTTACAACCTTGTTGTGTCTTAGCATACATCAAGTTTATTTCCTTTTTGTGAGTGAGAGTGAAGATCAAGTGTGATCTATAGAGATAGTGAACATCTCTTGAAGCCATTGGGCTTGTGTGATTGATCAAGAAGATCAAGGGTCATTAGGTTAGTGTTAGTTGAGTAGAGTGAAGTGAGTGTTGATCATTGTGATCGTGTTGAGATCATTGTGATCGTGTTGAGATCTTGGTGATCTCTTGAAGCCATTGGGCTTGTGTGTTTGGTCACGTGGACCTTGGTAGATTAGTGCTAGCTAAGATTAGCACTCGACATCTAGCTTAGTGTCGGTAAAAGGATAAGCGACGTGTACGGTTTTCTCCGCCTTAAGGGAGGTTGTTGACATAGTGCTTGAAACTCTCGAGTGTGGTACTCGGGGAGTGGAGTAGGGCGAAGAAGAGCTTCGTAGCCGAACCACTATAAATCCTCTGTCTCGGTTTGATCTTTCCAACTCTACTCTTTACTTTTATTATTTATCATTAGTTAGAATAGTGTCAAGTTCATATTGGTGTTGATTGATTACATATAAGTGTTCGAATCAAAGTTTCCAATATCATACTTTTAAAACAAGATTTTTAAAAGAAGTTTTTAAACCGGTAAACTATTCAACCCCCCTTCTAGTTTTCCACAATTGGTATCAAGAGCCACGTCAGTCAAGATTTTAAAGTATATTGTATTTTAAAACTTGAATCGATCAATGGATTCCGACAAATATCTAGAAGGGCAATCTATGCAAAGACCACCACTTTTCGAAACCGATTGTTTTATTTATTGGAAAACAAGATTCGAAACGTATGTGAAATCAAAAGACATTGATCTTTGGCATGTTATTACCGAGGGTGACTTTCAACCTATTCAAATGAATCCGGAAACTAAAAAGGATGAAATTGTTTCCTATGATAAACAAAGTGATGAACTAAAAAGAAAATTATCCAAAAATAATGAGGCTAAAATGATGATTTATAATGCTTTGCCTAAAAAGGAATTCGAAAGAATTTTCATGTGTAATACGGCAAAAGATATTTGGAAAACTTTGTTAGTCACTCACCAAGGTAATAACCAAGTCAAAGAGAACAAGATAGATCTTCTTGTTCAACAATATGAACAATTCTCCATTTCGGAGGATGAGTCAATAGATAATGCTTTTGCTAGATTTAATACTATTATCACTAGTCTTAAAGCTCTTGATGAAGGTTATTCTAGTAAGAACTATGTTAGGAAGTTTCTTAGAGCTCTACATCCTAAATGGAGAGCAAAGGTCACCGCCATTGAAGAGTCAAAGGACTTGGCGGCATTGTCACTCGATGAACTTATAGGAAACTTGAAAGTTCACGAGATGATCATCAAGAAAGACTCCGACATTGTCAAAGGCAAAAGTGAGAGAGTTAGATCTCTAGCATTAAAAGCCAGGAAGGAGTCTAGTGATGAGGAATGTTCGAGTTCCGATAGTGAAGATGAGGAATATGCATTAGCGGTTAGGGACTTTAAAAAGTTCTTTAGGAGAAGAGGTAGGTTCGTTAGGCAACCTCGTGATGAGAAGAATACATCACAAAAGAACCATGTTGAAAAGAAAGGGACAAGTGATAGGAAATTCTTTAAATGCGGAGATCCTAATCATCTCATAGGAGAGTGTCCCAAGCCACCGAAAGTCAACAACCAACGAGCTCTCATAGGAGGCTCATGGAGTGATAGCGGTGATGATGAAGAAAAGAAGCCCAAGGACGAAACATGTCTAATGGCTCACGCTTCAAATGAGATATGCTTGGGAATCAACTTGGAGCCTGATGAATGGGTCAAAGATAGTGGATGCACTAACCACATGACGGGCAACCGAAGTCTATTCTCATCATACAAGGCATACAACGGAGGTAATGTCACTTTCGGTAGCAAACTTAAGGGCAACATTATTGGCAAAGGTACGATCACTCAAAACTCCCTCACTATTAGAAATGTTGAGCATGTAGATAACCTAGGATTTAATTTGCTTAGCATTAGTCAAATGGTAGATAATAAGTGTAGAGTTATATTCTCTGAAGAGGGTAGTGAGATCATTAAGGATGGTAAAACCATAGGCAAAGGAGTTAGGAGAAATGGCCTATTTGTTATGAAAATAGGAAATAAGCCTCAGGATAGGATATGCTTAGCAACCATAGATGATAACTCCACTCTATGGCATAGGAGATTAGGTCATGCCAATATGCGCTTGATACAATCATTGGCGTCTAAGGAACTAGTTAGAGATCTACCTAAGATTAAGTTTGATCAACACTTTTGTGACGCTTGTAAAGTTGGAAAACAAGCTCATTCTAGTCACAAAGCTAAGAATATAGTTTCGACCTCTAGATGCCTAGAACTCCTTCATATGGACTTATTCGGTCCATCCGCCGTATGGAGCTACGGAGGAAACTACTACACCTTAGTAATAATTGATGACTACTCTAGGTACACTTGGACTAGATTTCTTAAGAATAAGACTCAAGCCTTTGAGGAATTCGAGGTTTTTAGTAAGAAAGTCCAAAATCAACTAGGATGTACAATAGTTTCCATTAGGACGGATCATGGTCGGGAATTTGATAATGAAGTGCAATTTGGAGTATATTGTGATGCTAATGGTATTACTCACAATTTCTCAGCTCCACGCACTCCACAATCAAATGGGGTAGTAGAGCGGAAAAATCGTACTCTACAAGAAATGAGTAGAACGATGTTGAATGAACAATCAATTCCGCAAAAGTTTTGGTGTAATGCGGTGGACACCTCAACTTACATACTTAATAGGATTTTAATTAGGCCTATCTTAGGAAAAACCCCATATGAAATCATGAAAGGTAGAAAACCTACTCTTGATTATTTTAGAGTGTTTGGAAGCAAGTGCTTCATACTAAACACTAAAGATTACCTCACCAAGTTTGACCCAAAGTCTTACGAAGGTGTCTTCCTAGGATACTCCCAAAATAGTAAAGCTTACATTGTCCTAAATAAGGAAACAATGAAAGTCGAAGAGTCACTCAACGTGACATTCGATGAAAGCCCTCCACCAACTAAGACATCACCCTTGATGGATGATGACTTAGATGAGGAAGAAGCCGTTAAGGATAATGGCAAGAAAACCTTAGATGATGACATTGAGGATGAAATAGTTGAATTTGACGAAACTGTCAACATTAAGGAATCCAAGAACCATCCTATTGAAAATGTCATAGGAAACCTAAACCAAAGAACCCTTAGGTCACAAGCCCAAAACAAAAGTAATTTCTTTTGTTTTATATCAACCGTAGAACCTAAGAATGTCGGTGAAGCGACTAAGGATGAAAGTTGGATACTTGCTATGCAAGAGGAACTTAATCAATTCACTGCAAACCAAGTTTGGGAGTTGGTATCTCCTCCTAGGAATCAAACCATCATAGGAACTAAGTGGGTGTTTAGGAATAAACTCGACGAAAATGGCGTCGTGACTAGGAATAAGGCAAGGTTGGTAGCACAAGGCTATAACCAACAAGAAGGAATAGATTATGATGAAACCTATGCACCCGTAGCTAGATTAGAATCTGTTAGAATACTCCTTGCCTATGCGTGTGCCTTAGATTTTAAATTGTACCAAATGGACGTGAAAAGTGCATTCCTAAATGGTTATATCAATGAGGAGGTATATGTTGCACAACCTCCGGGATTCGTTGATTTCGAACATCCGAATCATGTTTATAAACTCAAGAAAGCTCTCTACGGTTTTAAGCAAGCTCCCAAAGCTTGGTATGATAGACTGAAAGCATTCTTGATTGAACATGAATATACCATGGGAGTTGTTGATAACACACTTTTCACAAAGAAAAGAGATTCACATCTCATCATTGTTCAAATATATGTCGACGACATCATATTTGGCTCGACTTGTCCAGAACTGTGCAATGATTTTTCTAAGATCATGCATGACGAGTTTGAGATGAGCATGATGGGCGAATTAAATTTCTTCCTTGGTTTACAAATTAAGCAAATGGAAGATGGTATCTTCTTTAATCAATCTAAGTATAGTAAGGAAATGCTTAAGAAGTTTAGTTTAGAAGAGTCTAAGCCCATGAAAACTCCCATGTCCACGAAAATAAAAATCACAAGAGATGAAGAAGGTGAGTCCGTGGATAGCACTAAGTATAGAGGTATGATAGGTAGTTTACTATACCTCACGGCAAGTAGGCCCGACATCATGTTTAGTGTCTGCCTTTGTGCTCGCTTCCAAGAGGATCCCAAAACCTCTCAACTTGAAGCGGTTAAGCGTATCTTCCGATACATTAAAGGCACTATACACTTGGGATTATTTTATCCCAAGGGGACCAGTATAGAAACTGTTGTCTATGCCGACTCTGATCATGCAGGAGATTACGTGGATCGAAAAAGCACGAGTGGCGTTTGTACCTTCATGGGTTGTTGTCTAACTTCTTGGTTCTCCAAGAAACAAACGGCTCTTGCCATCTCCACTACCGAAGCCAAGTACGTAAGCGCCGGAAAGGCATGTCAGCAAGCACTATGGATGAAACAAGCCCTTAACGACTATAGCATACACTTAGATGATGTTCCTATTATGTGTGACAATAAAGGTGCTATTGACTTGAGCAAAAACCCTGTCCAACACTCCCGTACTAAACACATTGAAATTCGCCACCACTTCCTTCGCGATAATGTTCAGAAAGGAAATATTTCCATTGAGAAAGTTCCTTCTCAGGACAACATCGCTGACATACTAACCAAACCTCTCAAACAAGAATCCTTTAACTACCTCCGTCTAGGTCTAGGAATGATGGAACATATTCCATAAATCTCATGACTCTTGAAGAAATCCCGTGTGTCTTGTCTAGTCAAGTTTAGGAACCCCTAGTCATAAGAATTTGTTAGGTACAAATTCTTTCCTCGTGTCATAAGATCTCACTAAAACAGCGAGACTTATTCGTCAAAAATCAAAATGGGACAGAAACCAGTCCCAGCAGATCACGGCTCCACTAACTTTGACCTCCAAACTGCGGGTGATCACCGTAAAGTTCAAATGAATGAATTAAATGAACTGCGTGATCAAGCTTACGAGAACTCTTTGATCTATAAAGAAAAGACAAAGAAGATTCATGACTCTAAAATCAAGAACCGCGTTTTTAACGTTGGTGATCGAGTCCTTCTTTTCAATTCAAGATTGAAGATTTTCTCGGGAAAACTCAAATCCCGTTGGTCTGGTCCATTCACTATCACAAAAGTTTATCCATATGGTACCGTTGAGTTATCTCAAGCTGACAGACCAAATTTCAAAGTGAATGGTCATCGGTTAAAACACTACTTTGGAGAGGACATACCACCAATGGTTGTCCCGGATCTTCAAACTTTCCCCATGAACCAATAAATGCGGGGATCGAGTCAAGCTAGTGACTCGGTGATCAAAAACATTAGCCCACAACATGGGTTTTCACCCATGTCTCTGACTTCTTTCTCTTTTCTAACACCCAAGTGTGGGGGAGATGCCCACATGTTGTATATAAAAAAAAATAAAAATGTGTGTGTATATAAAATAATGGCTATTAGTATTTCCTTTTTACGTTCTAAGTGTTGGTTTAACATTTGGTACTTTGAATATTGAGGGCAATATTCAGTTCTAAGTGTGGGGGGGAATTCTAGCGAATTTGATCAAATGTACCATCTAGTACCCCCATTTTAGCCAAAATTTTAAAATTTTTTCTCACTTAGAACGCAATAAATGGTTATCAGTCCGCCATGTCTAACCCACATAAGGATTGGCTAATCCAGGAGCAAACGGCTCTTGGTAAAGATATATCAAATCCGTTTATGGCTTGCAATTTGCCAAAAATTGTATGGTTTTCGACTCACCATATCTTTATAAGTGAAGAGTTGGCTAGCCCGCAAAGTTATGGCTTGTGGTAAAGGCATTGGAAAACCATAATTGGTAATCAACTCACCAGAGATAATAATTATTTTATCTAAGAGTTGGCTAGTCCAGAAGCAAACGGCTTCTGGTAAAGACAAATCAAACCCGTTTACAGCTGATGATTTGCTCAAAATCATTTGGTTATCATTGTACCAAAGTATCACATACTAAAACAGTGGCTACTCTAGAAGTAATGGCTATCTGGTAAAGAGTAAAATCCATTAAACTTTCAAAAAAGATTGCTAGGGACTAGCAATAGTTTAGTGTGGGGGATTGATGAGTGTGTAAATACTCATCATTTTTGTCGTATCTGAACTGCCAAAACATCCAAAAACACTCAGAAATGCATCAAAATACTGAAAATATCCCAGGGATTGTGTTTTATATGTTTCAAATGCAAAATGTTTGAAAACAATTGAAAAACGAACAAAGTTTGCAAAATTGACAGTTTCAGTCCCTCAACTTTCAAAACTTGTCAAATTTAGTCCCTAGGCATTTGTTTTGTAAGAAAAGTCACCAAAGGTCCTTTTGAAATCATAGGTTGTCATATTTAGTCCTTTGGTGAAAAGTTTCAATAATTTACAAGTTTGGTCCCTGCACTTTTAGAATTTGCAAAAATGATCCCTGGGAATATTTTATTATTGGAAATTTCATGAATGGTCCCTGGATTATTGGAACATGGCAGGAATCACCCCTTGGTTTATTTTGGAAGATGTAAAACTTTGGTCCTCCAATTTTCAGAAAATACAAAAATGGTCCTTGTGATTATTTACAAACCAACCGGACCCTATTTCAAATAAAACCAACCCAAACCTAATCCTATCTATATTAAACCCAGCCCAATCCAAAAATATAACCCGGCCCACTCCATTTTAAATAAACCCAAAACCAAAACCAGGGTTTGACCTCAGTCAAACCCGTCTCCCTCACACAACCCCGCCAAAACCATCACTGCTCCAAAACCACCATCACCTTTACACCTCAACCCCCACCTCATCACCAGCTGTCTAACCTCTCCCCTCCACCTCCACATCTCTCCAAATTCCTTTAATTACAAAAACTTGCTCGAACAACTTGTGGACTTTTTGGCGCCAAAATCCTTTTTAACGATTGGGATTGATTTGAAGAAATCCAAAGGTGTAGAAGTGCTCAGATATGTCGACAAAGGATTTCCCAGAAGTTTTTAGTATTTATAGGGCAATGTAATAGAAATAAGAGTAGTAGTTAATTTTTAGTGTAATCGTAATTTTTATTTACCACTTATCTTATTGTAATTTCCAGTTTCAGTTATTAATACAAGTTCATTTCAGTCATATTAAGCTTATTTCAATTACTAGTGTTCTAAAAATCAGTGTTGTTTAAATTTCATGATCACTGTTAAGCTAATTAAGTTCAAATTCCATCCATAAGCTCTCAAAAGCTCCCATACCTTTACTATAAGCTTATACAAGCTTGATATAGCTTTCTGTAAGCTTATATAGAGAATACTAGTTCTTAAATTCAAGCAATGGAAAAAGTCAACGAAAGTCAACCTGAGGTCTCATAAGCTAATTTGGATTTTAAAAGCTAATTTGGAAGGCTTTTTGTGGTTATCTAGCTTGTTGTTAACAAGCTAGGTGAGTTCTAGTCCTTGGTTCTTTGTTCACAGTCCAAAATAGTTGTAAGCCATTTTTCAAGTTTTTCTTAATTTTCTATAGTTACTGTACAATAGCTTCTTATTAGCTTATTTCTGTTATTTTAAGCTTATTAGTAGTTTTTGAGTATATTTCATTCAGTTCATTAGTTTTAATCAGCTATTGTCTTTATTTCACTTTAAAAACTTATAAAAGCCAAAAATAGCCTTAAGTAGCTTAGCTTATTATCTAGCTTAATTTTGTTTTAAAAATTGTTAATTAGTGCTTATTTAAGTTAGTCAAATACAGTTCATTAAATAAATCTAGCTTAAACAACCTTTTTCAGTTCAAAACTCCAAGACAGTCCTATAAAGGAGTGTTTGGTTTTAGCAGTTAGATAGGCCAAAAGCTTGTTTACTGTAGATTGACCATAAGTCCAACTTTGTACCAGCTTTTATAAGTCATAATAATCAGTTCTTAAGCCCTAATCAGTAAGATAGCCAGAAAATCTAGTTTCTCATGCCTTGTGTTTAAATCAGACCTCAGTAAGCTCAAATAAGCCAAAATAAGCTACAAGCTTATTTGATCCTTGTTTCTAGCATTTCTGTGGTCCATTTGATCCATTTAGAAAGTAAACAAAAGGTGGTTAAGTCTTGTTTAGCCTGCACTCTTCTGCACAACCCTGCACAAAGCAACTCAGTATATACTGATTGTTGAGGCTGCTGAACTCACCTAATTTGTAGCTTATCCACATAAGCTCAGGCCTAGCTTTTTGTGTTTTTAAATAGCTCATAGTACTAGCTCACTTTTGCCCCCATATTATTCAAGTTATCTGCTTATTTGAACTGCTTAATTCACCCTGCAAATTGGCATTTTTCTGAGTTTTCTGTTTAAGATTTGCATTTTCCAATCTTCTTATCAGCTTAATTTCTTGTGCTTCTTTGTATTATTAAGTTGTTTTGTGCTTCTAGTAGTGTATTAAACCTGTTCTGAGCATTTGGTAAACTTTTGTGCTTTTTAGCTTATTTTTGGCTTATTTGCCAAACTGCTTATCTGTCTAACTGCTTATCTGGGTTTAGATAACTTTTGATTTTAATTTTCCTAGCTTTTAAATATTAATTTAGACTTATCCTAAATTTTTCAGATTTTTCCTAAGTCATTTGATATTTTTAATCTTTTTAATTAGTTTAAAATAGTAATTAAATCATAATAAATAGAATTTTAATCAGAAAAATATAAATCTTTTTTACATAATTTTCTTTTGTCATTTATAATCTAGGAAAAATATAATTATATTATTAGACCTTAAGAAAAACAAAAACAGAAAAATAGTGATAGCTTCTATTTAATAGAATTTATCTTTTTAAATTTTAATTAAGTATTTTTCATTTTTATAATTTTCTTAGCTTCTTTTCACTTAATAATATTTATAGAAAAAGTTTCAGATTTTTCTTTGTTTATTTAGTATTTATAAAAAATCAAAATAGTTTAAATAATAATTAAATAGTAATTAATTAATAATAATTAGATAAAAAGTGTAATAAATATATTTTCAGTTTTAAAATAAGTTTTATAATATTTTAGATTTATCTAAGTCATAATTTCATTTTTCTAGGTTTATTTCTTATTTTCTTACTTTTTAGGTAATTATTTAATAGTTAAAAATAGTTTTTAATTAATAATAATTAATTAATAAGTCAAATAAATAATTTTCTTTTTCCAATAATTTTATTTTATTATTAGGATTGTAAAAATATAATTTTCATATCCGTAGGCCTTTTATTTATCAAATCTCACTTTTTATTTTGTACGTTTACGTTTATTTAAATTTAAACGTACGCGTTTTTAGATTTTAGACGTTTTAAGTAATTTGGTTTCCCGTATTTATTCTTATAGCTTGTTTAAAGCTATTCTCTTTTATTTCCTTAGTCCAATAATTCCAAACCCCTTTTCCATTCAATAGCACTTGATCACAATTCGTCTTTAAACATAATTTCACGCTTCGCTGGGATATAACGACCCGGGAAAACACTATACTCCTTGGTTAGTTGTCTTCAAGTGGTTTGACTTTATTTGACCACAACCGTGGTTGATTTAAGTTGACTGTTTGAGGCCAATCATATGCAAATAGTTTTCATTCTGTGATTCTTCTGAAAATTATTTGTAAGACACTTGGCGATTTTGTGTTGCTTGAAATTCTTTTAGACTTGGATTGTGCATAAAACTTGTCACTCAATCAACGACTACAAATATTTTACTAGAATACGGGTCATTGATTGAGGGGGAGAGTGAATTCAAATTTTATATCATCAAACGGGTTTCTTGGTTAACTCATACTTGTTGAAATGGTTTTGCAGTTAATGGGGTATTAGTTGAAGAGGATCTTGCTAAAATTTTATATCAAATGGCCAAATGTGTGAATTTCTAGAAAGTTTAGGACATTATGTGCAATGTGCTTATAGTTTCTGATGAGGCGAAAAGTGTACCGCTTTTAAGGGGTCATTTAAGCCCGAAATCGTATTTATTTGATCAAATATCGCCCTAAATCGTTCCTTTTGTCATTTTAGGTACTTTTGAGGAGAAATCTGGAAAAGGAGGCATTTTGGACGTTTTTGGAGCATTAAAGTGAAGAAAACGGCAAAGTCTCAAGAATCGGCTGAAATTTACCTTTGACGGCGTCAACATTAACTCCAGACGGCGTCATGCCTTGGCAAGAAAATTGGGATGTGAAATTTACTCATGACGGGCCAGTGAGTTAGCATGAGAATTCTGACGGCGTCACGCTTTAACTAAATCAAGGGCGTCACGGCTTAATTCATAAGGGGACGGCGTCACGTTCAAGAGGTGAGGGCGTCAAGCCTTGATAGGCCAGAACGGATTTTGGAGAATTAAAGAGGGACGGCGTCAAGATGGTCATCCGAGAACCCTAAAAGCGGCGAGGTGACGGCGTCACAATCCATAAGGTGACGCCGTCAGATGCAAAAGTCTATATATAGTTTTCTAATTTTTTGTCATTAAGGGAGAGCTTAGTGTGTGGAATTTTGGGATAAAACCCTAGGACGAATTTAGCTCCTTTTTCAGGGCTTCTTGCCTTGAGATCTTCCATGTTTCATTGAAAGATAAGTAATCAATTAATCATTCAATATGTCTATGTGTTGTTTGATTCTATCTTATGCTTGTCTTTTGTTTAACATGTTAGGCTAAATTTATCTTGTGTTTGCTTAGATCTAATGAAACCTAGCTATTGATTATTGGTTGTTAGTGTGTTGTTAGTTGTATTGGATGATTGTTTATCTATGTTAGGCTTAAGAAAACTGGCTAACTTCCTATTCGGTAACTTGCTTGAACGTCTTAAGAAACATGAACCAAACGCGTACTAAAGGTTTTTATGGTTGTATTTAATGCACAAGCGAATTCTAGTGATCCCATGTTAGGAGCTTCCTAGCCGGCTCGACATAGGAGTGAAGTAGGAGCTTGTAGAGTTTGGGGAAGTAAGTACGCCACCCCACGAATGGTATTAAGGAATACACCCGTCATCCACGCGACTAATGCACACTAATTAACCGGTAAAAGATAGTTAGGGAGTAAGGAAATCTAAGTAAACACATTTCTCTACACATAAGTTTCTCACCACTTTTCATTTTTGTTATTTTATTTTATTGCATTTGTAGAAATTTGGGTTAGTTGACTAGCAACTAATTCCGCCCACTCCTTCAAAACCGAGATTTTACTTGCTTTCATAAAAACTATAAAAACATAAAAAGAATCTTCCTCGACCCTTAGACCTAATTAGAGTAGCCTTTCACACCTAACGAACACTATTCCCTGTGGAGAACGATCAATCCCCCGTACTTACCACTACACTATACTACATCGGTCAGGTACACTGCCTGGTGGGGTTGTAAGCCTCTTGAGATCCCTCGAGAGGTAAAACCTGTTGTAAGGTTGCAAAACCCACGCATCAAGTTTTTGGCGCCGCTGCCGGGGAATAGTTATTGTTTAGGTTGAATTTTTATTTCTATTAGGTCTACTCACTAGATTCCTTTCTGGTGAGATTTTTATTTTATTTTTCTAGGTTTTCTTTAGTCTATCTATTTTTCTTTGTGTGTTTGTTCGTAATTTCCATTGACTCTTCCGTTCACCATTATGGAGAACGCGAATCCACCATACTACCAGCCACGTAATTCACCCACTCCATATGACATCTTGATGTTTAAACAACATAAAGATGAACCTCTCTATGATGCATGGACTCGTTTTAAATATTTACTCCAAAAAGTCCCTCATCATAACTTCGATTTTTGGTCCCTAACTCAAATCTTTTACAATCATGTCGACCGACATGCCCAAAGGGACATTTACCATATTGCCGGCAGGGATATTAGGGAATTAAGTGCTGAGAAAGCATGGGAAGCTATTGAAGAGTGTGCCCAATATTATTATATAGTAGACAACCCAACAAACGTTAGTACAAGTCAATTGACCACAAATTTCGAGGATCATGAAACAAGTTTGTTTGGGGATGAATACATTAGTGTTGAGATACCTAAGTGGTTGTCATGTAATGCCATAGTACAAAACAAACACATAGGTTATCTTGATGTGATGGAGGATCTAGCCGAGCATGATCACATTGATCAAAAAGACCTAGGTTTTATGATCGATGACGATGAATCTCAAGAAACACATGATGAATCTTTTGGGCAATTTGAATATAGCAGTCAGAATATTGAGGATGATCCTTATGATTTGGATATAGAAGTTGAGATGCCTAGAGAAGTACTTGAGATACTAGAGAAAATGTTAGGGTTAGATTCTACTAAAACACATGATGAGGATATAGGTGATCTTGACACAAGGAATGATGAGGTAAGTAACATAAGCCCACCAAGTACCCCACAAGTCCTACCATCAATTGAGGCACACACACCGCCCGTGACTTACCCGGAAGAAGTTGAGGAGACTATAGGAACCCCAATAGAGGTAGAGCCCTTGTACCAAACACAACTAGAAGAAGTATGTTTGAATACTTGTGATCACAACCTTACTCTTAGTTCTATGGAAGTTCCTAGTTTTGATGAACCGGAGCCTCAGCCAAAACCGTTACCTAATCTTCCATCCTTAGATGTGAATTTAGGAATTGAAAAAGGTCCCGATCCACCCATCAAACCATGTAGTCCGGGTAATGTTAAGATTAAGGTAGTAGACTCTAGGCCATGTGGAGTGGAAGCTAATATAGGAGTGAACCGTGACCTTACATGTCTACATCACCCATTCATGATTGATCACAAGAAACATTATGGGTTTAAACCGGGTCTATTGGGTCAAGATAGATTCCCAATTAGGAGTCTCTCGAAGTTGTTAGAAAATGATCCCTTTTTAGGAGAACACTTTAACTCACCCATTAACCAAAGTGAAATAGGTAAGGTTATGATGATTGGATCCCACATCTTTGAGCATATAATTCATCCACCACTCTTTCCTCACGTGGCATACTCATACCGAGTCGGTGTGTATCGCTACTATCACCCGCACTTAACCCTAAGTGTAGGGAAAACCTCCCCTATTTTCGTTAAATAAGGGTAGAGTCAGGCTCATGACTCGAACAAAAACAAGCGCTTCTTGGGAGGCAACCCAAGCTTTATTTGTTTTAATTGCTTTGTGTGTTTATTTATTTGTTTGTTTGATCTTATTTTCCGTATGTATGTTTAATTTTTATTCTTATTGATTCATGTTCGAGAGAAAATTGTGAAAATGCTTTATTTTGTTTTTAACTTCGTCTTAACTACATATAAAGGTATTTTGCAAAAGTTAAGTGTAAGGGAAATCTAAATCGGTTTATTAGAACACAAATTAACATGAATCATAATAATAATAAATTAGCATACATATTCGTATTTGTTTGAGTCAAATGCTTGTATCGAGTCATAATGATGTTTTGCAGGATTTCCAGGAAGTAAGGTAAAGGTTTTTTCCAGAAATTTTCCGGAAACTTAAAATGAAAATTTTTGTCAGGTCATTTCTGACGGCGTCAGGGGTTATAACCTGACGGCGTCAGATTTAATTTCCAGAAATTTTTGAAAGTTTTGTTTTTAGAAAAGTTTTTATTTAAATCTCCAACTTATAATCTCCAGGAATCTGCAAAATTATCATTCCACAAGCATTATATCCTTATATATAGATTTTTCCCGCCGATGTTATGCAGGTTTTCGTGTTTGTTTTCTCAGGTTCAACAGGTTATTTTGGACAAGGAGATGTTTATGGAATCAAGCTTATGGCGATGCATTAGTCATGGAGCTTCAACATTCTCTTTGGAGGAAGATTTAACCGTGTAATTTCATTATCCAACGAGCGAATCAGGGGAGTATTTGATTTCATTCTTTTACTTTATGCTTTTACATCTTTTTATTTTGAACATTGGGGACAATGTTCATCTTAAGTGTAAGGGGAGGGTAAAAGTACGATTTTAGAGAATACAATTGCGCTTGATTTTTGTTTGTTTAATAGTAGATGTGTAATAAAACTGAGATAAATACCTGTTAGGGTAATTTTAGTGCCAAATTTAAAATTTTTTTACAACATATAGGAGTGAAACTTTGATCTTAATGAGCGTCTCACGGATAGGAGTTATATGACTAGCACAAAACCGTACCACTAAAAAATTTTCCACCCCCAAATATGTGAGGTTCGCCCCTAGAATTGGTAGGAAAAGCATTTATGCTATGATGTGTGTACCGGTAGCACTTAGATTCTAG
This sequence comes from Artemisia tridentata subsp. tridentata, assembly GCA_021014915.2. Taxonomy (NCBI): domain Eukaryota; kingdom Viridiplantae; phylum Streptophyta; class Magnoliopsida; order Asterales; family Asteraceae; genus Artemisia; species Artemisia tridentata. The sequence goes on from CP139506.1 coordinate 299,070,473, forward strand.
AACTTGCGTTAGGACCATTCCGAGGCCACAAGTGAGACTACATTCGTGTAGTTAGATTTACTACATGATAAGAGGCATTAGGATTAACCCATTGTTTTACACCTGTGTTTTTGTTACAATTACATTGGCTACATTGGTCAAGTAATTCTCCCACACCCTTTGCGTTGTACTCATTTTTAGTACACGATACCCCTAGTACACCCCTCAGAGCCTATCTTTTCGTTTCGACCTTTAAGCATTTTACTTAAAGGAAGAATTTGTTACACCCCACTAAAATGTACACCCAAATCGCCTTAGCCTACCTTGTATGCACTCATCTTTAGTGCATTATTGTGACAACATTTGTTTAAACCCAAGTTAATTATCTAGTTGATTACATGGTTGCTAAGTCGAGTCATATCCTTGTACATATTGTTTTGGGACGATTGGGACTCATGGGTAAAGTACTAGTGTAATGGAGTAATGGGGAAGAACATCATTTATTACCCCCATATGTGCTAAATATTTTAAAAGTACTCCAAGTTTTTCAATTATCTTAATTCGAGTCATTAGATTAGTAATTGTAGAGTTATGTAAAAATTCAAGTGTAAGGGGGATGCAATGCCCCTATGATGTATTATTATGGATGGTAGGGTAAAAGTGTATGCAAAAAAAAAAAAAAAAAAAAAAAAAAAAAAAAAAAAAAAAAAAAAAAAATCGAAAAATCAAGAAAAACACAAAAAAATGAGAAAATGAAAAATAGAAAAAACATACGGACTACCATCCCGTTTTATTTTATGTTTTTGTTATTTTGTTATTTCGTTTCTAGCTTAAGATCGAGTCTAGTCTTGGCTTAGCAACATTGTATAGTACATGTAATTAATCAAGATTTTTAACTCGCCACCAGTAAAATATCCCGTATCCAACAAAACCGTGTTTTCCTTTTCCCTACACCTAACATTATAACCCATTTAAAAGCCCTCTTTGATAGTTTATCTTAGGTGCTTACGCCTAGTGGAGGAGGTTTTCGATCCTTTCCCAAGCCTATGGTAATCTATTTGCTATGACAGGTAGTGAGAGATATTTTCCGTTTTCATTTATGAGATTTATTTTGATGACACTTGAGAGATGTGAGTATCTAAACACTACTTGTGAGGTGCTAGTATGTAATCTCCGTGCTTATTATGATTGAAGTGGAACGATTATTTGTTGTAATTACTTTTATGTTTGCATTAAATGACCCCTAACTTGTATTTTGATTAGAATAAAAGCGCATTTGCTTGAGGACAAGCAAATCTCAAGTGTAAGGGTATTTGATGAGGCGAAAAGTGTACCGCTTTTAAGGGGTCATTTAAGCCCGAAATCGTATTTATTTGATCAAATATCGCCCTAAATCGTTCCTTTTGTCATTTTAGGTACTTTTGAGGAGAAATCTGGAAAATGAGGCATTTTGGACGTTTTTGGAGCATTAAAGTGAAGAAAACGGCAAAGTCTCAAGAATCGGCTGAAATTTACCTTTGACGGCGTCAACATTAACTCCAGACGGCGTCATGCCTTGGCAAGAAAAGTGGGATGTGAAATTTACTCATGACGGGCCAGTGAGTTAGCATGAGAATTCTGACGGCGTCACGCTTTAACTAAATCAAGGGCGTCACGGCTTAATTCATAAGGGGACGGCGTCACATTCAAGAGGTGAGGGCGTCAAGCCTTGATAGGCCAGAACGGATTTTGGAGAATTAAAGAGGGACGGCGTCAAGATGGTCATCCGAGAACCCTAAAAGCGGCGAGGTGACGGCGTCACAATCCATAAGGTGACGCCGTCAGATGCAAAAGTCTATATATAGTTTTCTAATTTTTTGTCATTAAGGGAGAGCTTAGTGTGTGGAATTTTGGGATAAAACCCTAGGACGAATTTAGCTCCTTTTTCAGGGCTTCTTGCCTTGAGATCTTCCATGTTTCATTGAAAGATAAGTAATCAATTAATCATTCAATATGTCTATGTGTTGTTTGATTCTATCTTATGCTTGTCTTTTGTTTAACATGTTAGGCTAAATTTATCTTGTGTTTGCTTAGATCTAATGAAACCTAGCTATTGATTATTGGTTGTTAGTGTGTTGTTAGTTGTATTGGATGATTGTTTATCTATGTTAGGCTTAAGAAAACTGGCTAACTTCCTATTCGGTAACTTGCTTGAACGTCTTAAGAAACATGAACCAAACGCGTACTAAAGGTTTTTATGGTTGTATTTAATGCACAAGCGAATTCTAGTGATCCCATGTTAGGAGCTTCCTAGCCGGCTCGACATAGGAGTGAAGTAGGAGCTTGTAGAGTTTGGGGAAGTAAGTACGCCACCCCACGAATGGTATTAAGGAATACACCCGTCATCCACGCGACTAATGCACACTAATTAACCGGTAAAAGATAGTTAGGGAGTAAGGAAATCTAAGTAAACACATTTCTCTACACATAAGTTTCTCACCACTTTTCATTTTTGTTATTTTATTTTATTGCATTTGTAGAAATTTGGGTTAGTTGACTAGCAACTAATTCCGCCCACTCCTTCAAAACCGAGATTTTACTTGCTTTCATAAAAACTATAAAAACATAAAAAGAATCTTCCTCGACCCTTAGACCTAATTAGAGTAGCCTTTCACACCTAACGAACACTATTCCCTGTGGAGAACGATCAATCCCCCGTACTTACCACTACACTATACTACATCGGTCAGGTACACTGCCTGGTGGGGTTGTAAGCCTCTTGAGATCCCTCGAGAGGTAAAACCTGTTGTAAGGTTGCAAAACCCACGCATCATGTGCAATGTGCTTATAGTTTCCTAGCTTTATATATCTAGAAGGTTCATTTGTGTTACTTTGGAATCCTCGTGTAATCCCCTAAATACTTTAAGACTCAAAACCTAAAAGAAGTAAGAAAACCAGTTGCAGTTGATGTTTTTGAATACTCCTATGACATGTGTATGATCTGAATGAATGAGTTTCAAGTGTTGTTTGACTCTTGTTAGTCGATTGCTGCTTAATTGTTGTTAATATTGTGCATATGTTCTCAGGATTCGCTTAGGTATATAGCTATCATGATAGAATCATGTTCCTAAGATCCTGAATTGAATATTGAAATCTGTGTGAATTGCCATGCTCATGATTGCTACTTGCTCTTCATGCTAGATAGTAGTTTGACGTATTTCCTGACTGTGGTTTGATTAAATGAATTTGGTATTATAATGTGGCAAGCTGCTGAAGGGTAGCTATTAAGGAATAGTGTGTCTGTATGCATGTATATCTGTGTTGATATTCTTATGCAGATTCCATAGCCAAAATGAATGTGCCAGTTCCCATTCTAACCATTTGATCAGACGTTCAAACTCTATTGATTGGCTCGGAATTCACCACAACAACAACGTCGGCAACAACAACAACAACACTTTCACCACCACCACCACCATTCATCTATTCGGATCTCGCCAAGTGGGGATCTACAATACTTGGAGGTTCTTGTTGGTGGATGGATAATTGATATTGACCAATGACTCCCTCAGAGAAGCGGATGATCACATCATCTGCGCAAAAAGGTCAATATCATTTGTGTCATAATAATCACTTTGTGCATAATAAGCAGTGAATCTCTCTCTTAGATTAAGGGGGAGCATAGTATGTTCCATTATCAGAATACATTAAAATTGGACACATTTTCTCCCACATTTTCTAACTCATTTAAATCAATTGGGATCACAAATCTCAAATGGTTTGAAATTTTTGATCGGGGGAGAGAATGTGATTTAAATATGAAATCTGATAAAATGTGATGATTTGAACGTAAAAGTAAGCTCTCCCGTATGTGTTAAACCATTTTGTATATCTATGCACATATTGAGGGGGAGCAAAATGTTTTGGATGTGAAAGTAAGCTCTCCCATAAGTGCTAAACTCTTTTGTATACCAATGCACTTATTGAGGGGGAGCAAAGAATTTGGCATAACATGAGATCGTGACTCAGACTTAACAAATGAATTGACGAAACATATACTGTCATGAATCGAAAGGACATATCCTGGCCGGGTAATAATTTCAAGCTAGTCTAACTAGTGATGTAAGCGTGTCTCAAAAAGGATGTGTCTGAGTAGAGTGTACCGTTTCGAGAAACTTTCTATGGACTTGACCAGGACGGGTAATAATTTCAAGCTGGTCTAACCAGTGATGTAAGCGTGTCTCGAATCGGTCATGTTCACTAAAAGTTGATCAATTCAAAAAGTGCGAGCTCTACCTAACATGTGCAAATTTATAAAACAATTATTCGAGCACATGTTGAGGGGGAGCATTTGAAAAATATAAAACTCTCAAGTGTTAGCAAAAATGTGTTTCAGAATTATGAACACTTTGAGAGATTTTTCAAGGATTTGGTTTTATGGCAATCGTGGAAGAATACCAAAGACTGACCATTTTAATGAATGCATGGAGTTATAAGGATGGTTAGGTTAGGCTCAAGTTCCCACGATCCCGCCAGAGCCGGAGGGATCTACCCAGGGACAATCCACTAGTTAGTGTAGAAGTCCTTAGGTATGATTAAAAAAGGAGAAAAGTGAATAAGGGAAGAGTACCGACTGAGATGGAGCTAGTACTGGAACAAACCCAACAAGGTACTAGTAAGGAAGTCTCGGTAAGCACTGAAGGGGTTGAAGAATGAAAAAGAAATGTAAAGGTAAAGGGTGAAAAGAAAGAAGCCATCCTTACACTTTAGGCAGAAACCGGGTCAATACATATGCTGTCAGAATCACTTAGTTGATTGCTGACATTGAAGACAAAGTATCATGGACCCAGTGATACGCTGCACAACCCTCCCTAGCCACTTAAGGTCCCTCAAAGGATTCTTGTTTCAATTGTCACGGAGTTCAATACATTTCTATCGTCTCTCTCACTCCGAGTTAGATGATATTGAAAAGGTGGCAGTTCTCTCCAGCCTCCGCTCACTAAATCAAAACGCACTATCGAGTCTAGAGCCACGAGATGCATAATAAGATCTCATAGGGACATGGATTATTTCTACACTGGTTGTTCAACATTAAGGACACCAGTTGTAAACTCATGAGTCCTACGCAGATCTTAGCAATCTGCCAGAACATTTATGAGAGAATTTACAAATGTAATTCTCAATGATTGAATGGAAATTCCTGCCAGGGTCAACATCAAGCAGCCCTGAAAGCAGGTCACTTCGGTAATTCCCTGGGGATTACGCTTAGTGATCACGGTGGTTTCAAACGGTCTACAGTCGTGGAGTGATCTCCAGCGACTCACCTAATCGTTGATATACTACGGTACGATCTCAAAAAGCCCTCTGTGGGTTTTCGATTAGGAACGGTCTGGGTAAGGATTAGAGAAAGTTTTCACACTATGCTGTTAACAATCTCGAAGTCCGAACCTGTAAGTGCCGGACGTTTTATTGCTAACTGTCGTATGCAAGAACTTCTGGCGGTTGTGGCTATTGGATGCTGTAGCTGGTTGCAGTTGTAGCTGGTTGCAGTAAAGATGCCAATCCTCTACCACATGCTCACACTACATCATCATTGTAACTCAACAAAGTCATGATCAACCAAAAAGACCTTCAACACGGCTTCTGCAAACTCTGATGCTAAAGATCATGACACCAAATAGTGTGAGCATGTCGGCTCAAAGATTTACACGTCGCATGGAAACATACTACTGAAAGATGGCTTGAAGATACATGTTGGATGATATTTTCGAAGAATACTCAGAGTCATCCAAGACAAAGGAAAAGTCATCAAAAGTTCACTGCTGAAAGCACAATGATCAAAGACGTTGAAGAATCAATGACTACGAGCTATGAAGACAAGTTCTGAAGACGGAATGCTAGAAGTCAAATTATTATTTCCGGGGTGACCTCCCTTAGGGGGAGATTGTTAGGAATATAAATATTCAGATGAAGGCTCGGTCACCCGAGCATCTATTTAGCATTCACATAGCTCGTAGGCTTATTTATATTAGTTTAGTATTATTGGTAATATTAGTATTATAGTTTTATTAGACTAGTCGTATTTATTATTGTGGAGTGGGTCGGGCCTTTCCCCACTGTCAGCTTACTCCACAGCCCACTAGGGGCAACAATATTAGGTACTATATATACCCCTTCCCACACTTGGGAAGGGTTGGAACTCTTGTTACATTCACACACACTTAATCTAATATTCAAGGTTTTCTCTCAAGGGTTTCCATCTCTCTCTCTCTAACTTCTCTCTAAACTCAACCATGGATCTAATCTTCCATGAACCAATACCACCTGAATCATCCACACAATCAAGATGGTTATATCCTACATCTACAGTTGTGGAGTGATCTCCAGCGACTCACCTAATCGTTGATTTGCTACGGTAAATCTTTAAAACCCTCTGTGGGTTTCCGATTTAGGAACGGTCTTGGTAAGGATTAGAGAGAGTTTTCACACTATGCTGATAACAATCTCGAAGTCCAAACCTGTAAGTACCGGACGTTTTATTGCTAACTGTCGTATGCAGGAACACCTGGCGGTTGTAGCTGATTGCTGATGCAGCTGATAGAGGCTGTAGCTGGTTGCTGATCAAGATGCCAATCCATCAACACATGCTCGCACTACATCATATTCACAAAGTCATGATAACCTAAAAGACCTTCAACATCACTTCTGCAAACTCTGATGCTGAAAGATCATGACGCCAAATAGTGTGAGCATGTCAACTCAATGAATAGTTCATCACATGGAGACATACTACTGAAAGATGACATGGAAACACAAGTTGGATGATGACTTCAAAGAATCACCAAAGATCATCCAAGACAGAAGAACAGTCATCTGAAGTTCGCTGTTGTATGCACAAAGATCATAGAAATTGAAGAATCAATGGTTACGAGCTATGAAGTCAAGATCCAAGAATGAAGTGCTAGAATTCAGAACATCACTTCCGGGGTGACCTCCCTTAAGGGGAGATTGTTAGGAATATGAATATTCAGCTGAAGACTCGGTCACCCCGAGTACTTAGTAGCACATCATAGCTCGTAGGATAATTAGTAATATTATTAGTAGTTTAGTTATTATTAATATTGTGGAGTGGGTCGGGTCTTTACCCACTGTCAGCTCGCTCCACAGCCCACTAGGGGCACCCTATGTAAGAACTATATAAAGCCCTCTCCACCAAAGGAGAGGGTTGGACCTCATTTACATTTCAATCTAATATTACACTAGTTTCTCTCACTACAAGGTTCCCATCTCTTTCTCTCTCTACAAAACCCTATTCGATCCATAATCTTGTCCCAAACTTGTGTTTCTTTGTTAGTGAATATACTACAATTGGATTTGATGTCTCTTTACCAATAGCCATCACTACTGGAGTAGCCAATGTTTAGGTGTGTGACACCATGGTACACTGATAACCATATGATTTTTAGTAAATCATCAACTATAAACGGATTTGAGTTGTCTTTACCTGTAGCCGTTTGCTCAGGACTAGCCAATTCTTAGGTTGAAGATAACCTTTGGTGAATTGATTACCAAATATGGTTTTCCACTGCCTTGACCACATGCCATATACATGTGGGCTAGCCAATTCTTTGGAAACCCCAAAAGAAGTAAAATCCATGGCGAATTGAAAACCATTCAACTCTTAGTAAGGAAACATCGGTGAGTTGAGAACCCTATAGTTTTGAGCAAACTATTACAGCTATCAACGGATTTGAAGATCACACCAGAGCCGTACCCTCATGGTGAGTCAACTCTTTCTCGTCTGTTAGACATGGTGAGATGATTACCATTTGAGGTGTGGTTAAAAACCAACACTGTACCTGCACAAAAGTTAGTATACAAGAGACAAGGAATTTTTTTTTTTTTATTATTATTTTTTTTTTTAACAAGAAAGAAAATAAAATAAACATAAAAGAAAATAAAGAAGAAACAAGAAAACAAAGAAAATGAAAAATATACAACAAAAAGCACTCACTATATGATTCTCTTGGATCGGGCATGCACCTTTTGTGCCAAATCCCAAATTTTTCTATACAAGGTTGTGGCCATCTCTGATTCACTGTCAATCTCCATCCGTGTTTCCACCAATGTCAACAAAACAGCAGGCCTCAGTGGATAAACCTTTTCCACTAGCATATAAATCTCTATACCATCCTTTGTAGACACCCTGTGGACAGCACATGAATCAAAGAGTTTCCAAGATAGATCCCTAATCTTGGATTGGAATCTCCACATAGATTCCCCCCCATCAGGATCATAAATCCTCTTCAGCTGTACCCATAACTCTTTATCTTTATCTTCAGCAGGGTCTTGAACCCGGAACTTTTCTTTTACCAACATCCACAGCTGATTAAGATCCCTCCTATCAAAACCTTTAAGCAGATCTTCAAACAACTTGTATTTCTCAGAGATACCACCAACCCTCATGATCTCCCAACCCATCATCCTTCCATCTGTGAACACTGCCCAGCCAGTGATAGGATACTTAACTTCTAAAGGTTTGATGTATGAATGTTCTGGGACTACCATCATCATTTTCTGAATCTGCTCATCAGTCAAGTTTTCTCCAGTCTTCAACTTCTTTGAAACATCAGACTCCAAGACATCTGATTCTCTTTTCTTGCCATTGTGTTTGTCTTGTCTGAGTGGAGTGTTTAGACTGGCATAAGTTTCAAAGAATTTCTTTGCAAGTGCAGCATATGTCCAGCCTTTTAAGTCACTTAACCTGTAACTTGCTTGACTTTTCAAGTAATGCTGCATAAATTTGACATTGTCAGCCCTTGTAGGTAACTTTGTCTTATACCCTGACTTTTGCCTCTCTCTGATTTGATGCATCAAGTCATTCCAAGTAGCTTGTTTATTTGTCTTCAAGATGAATGCCTTGAGCTGCTCTGACTTCTCTTCTGCATCTAACTCATTATCGTTAAGCAGCATCACAGCATGTGCTTTTATAATCAAGTCAGAATCCAATAAATATTGAAGTTGCTCATTGAACTCTTCTGGATTGACATCCTCAGCTCTTGTGCTACTCATGAAACCAGCTATGTTCCTGTCATTATCAGCAGACATGTGCCTTGCTAGCTCTTCATCTTGAGCTATCTGAGCTAGTCTAGCTTGTGCAGCAGCTAATTCCTGTTCATGCATCCTTCTAGCTATTTCTGCATCATGCTCTGTCTCATTCACCATTGAGGCCTTACCAGCAGACTTGGAAACAGCAGCAATAGAAGGATCAGTAGTATCACCAGCATCAGAGGGAATGCTACTAGATTGAATCGCAGCAGCAGCAATAACCTTGTCAGAAGGAGTAACACGAACAACTTGAGAAGCAGCAGCACCCTCAGCCAAACTACCAGCAGCAACAGACTCACTAGCAGGAGCATTGAAAGATCCACCAACAGCAAAAAAAGTAGACTTAAGACCGGCAGAAATCTCAGTATTATCAGAAGGAGTAGAAGCAGCAACATGAAGAGAAGAATCAGCAGAAATAGCTGCACTACCAGATGCAACATCCAGTTTGGACTGGTCAAAAAGTGACACATGAGACTTCTTCACTAGTCTCCTTTTGTACTTGCTCCTTGTACATATGATTGGAGACTTGCTGGAAAGTTCCAATGTTGCATTGGCTAACATTTGAAGAGGATCCAAATCCACTGCAGCCTGATCCTCTTCTGAGTCAGAGAGCACAGCTTTTCTTTTCTTGTTTTTTAACTGAGCTTCCAGATACTCAACTCTACCAACCAACTTATGTATAGTCTCATCAAGAGCCTCTTTCGTGTCCTTGAGTTCCTTTTCCAACCCAGTCACCTGATCACCAAGATTCTTTTTGGTGTCCTTTAACTCAGACTCAAAAGCATCAACTTTCTTCTTATACCCGTCAAGCAAAGTATGCATAGGAGTAAGAGCATCAGGATCCTCAGCTTCACCAGCAGGAATACCTGTGGTGTTAAGAGCTTCATTGGATCTGGGTGGAGAGACTGAAAAATCTCCACCAATATTGATGTCAAAATCAAAAGGCTGCCTAGTTGGACTAGGTGAGGAAAGCCTTGAAGTAGATGGCATATCATCATTAGTAGGCTCAACAAAAGGTGTGGGTTGGTCAACAATGGGGACAACAGTTGAGGTCTGGACAATAGGCTCATCAGGGACAATGGTTTGAGGTGTGGTAGATATAGGAGATGGTGGTGACTGGGTATCAGCAGCAACTGATGCACTTGCATCAGCAGCATCAGATGCCTCAACACCAGCAGGAACTGATGCATTGGCATCAGCAGCATCAGCTATAGGTGGTATATTACCACCAGCAGCATCAGCTGCACCACCAGCAGCATGAGCTGCACCATCATGATCAGCCCCACCAGGCAACATAGCAGCTAAAAGAGGCTGATGTTCCCCTTCAAACCGAAACCTCATTGTTGCAAATAATTTGTCAGTTAGTCTATTCATGATCTTAGGGGTTGGGTCAGTGGTCTGAATATCTAATATTGTTTGCAAAAACCTATGGTACATTAAAAATTTATGCTTGGCATTCCCTAAGTTCCCAACCATCCCATCAAAGATAAATTTAGACCAGTTATACACCCTCCCAGTAGATAGACATATAAGGCCAGAAGCAAGAGTGCTTGAGAATTGATCCCAGCCTCCTGATTTGGGACTAAGGCATTGTAATAAGGTATGAACAAGAAATCTCCATTGAGGAGAAAACCTACTTTTGTAAAAAGTAAAACTACCATCAATAGGATACCCGATTGTAGCCAAACCATCCTGAATGTCTTGTTCAGCAAAATCATATAGACCATGTGCATCATTCAGTTGAAGGTGATTCCTGATGGATGACTCAGTAAGCACATGCTCGTTCCCATCAATTGTAGCCACAATCTCCTTCTCCCTTCCCTAAGGTGTGCGCAACACTGTCGTACTCCAAAATTGTTTGACTAGAGAGTCATAGACCACCATTGGGCAATGAGTAATGGCATATCGAATGGAAGACCCTCTCAAGAAGGTAAGAATTTCATCATACCCTTCACTTCGATTTGAGGTGTCCAGATATCCAACTTTGTTATGGTCTTCTTTGTATCGAAGTGCCGCCATTGTTTTGAAGCAGTGAATGAAGTGAGGAGCAATGAAGTGGGGAGAAATGAAATGTATTTAAGAGAAAGTGGTTATTTTGGGTGAGAGATGAGTTATAAAAGTCGTGGAAACGATTTCCCAATTTAGCAGCTTAAATTGCAAAAATCTCGTGTAATCGTTGACCAATTTGAAATTTAAATCAATCCCAAAATAAATCCCCAATTACTTCAATACCAGCAGCAACCACCAGTCAACTAGCAGCAATGAGAGGGTCAACCAGTAGCAACAAACTGCTATATGACCAAAGTCAAATCCATAATTAATGCCAAAACCAACCCAACATTTAATTCCTTTAACCTCCCCTTAATTCTATAAAAGGCCTTGAGTCATCAACACAAACACATCACAATTTTCAAGCTTGAAGCCCTAAATCAAACAATTCACACACAATGAGCTCATCCAAACCAGACATTGTTGATATATCATCCGATTCGTCTTCTGAATCATCTGGATGGGGAAATTATTTCCCACCCAATTACTCCACACAAACCAGTAGGAACACAAAGGGCAAAGAAAAAGTAGAGGAAATTTCCTCTGAGGAACCTTCATCTTCCCCACCTTATGCTGAAAACTCCACCTCAGATGATGAGCTCTCATTCTGGCCAAAGCATCTGACTTACTATCAAGGTGCTTGGGAAATAGAGATACCAAATCATCCCCTGTCAGCCGAGCTTACTCGAGAGATGGAGAAAGCTGTGGCTGCCTTCAGCTAGATTCCTGTGCCAATGAGAAGTCAGCCACTCCGTAAGCCAAGTCAACCAATTCCAGTAGTGGTGGGACTTGCAGCCCCAAAGGTATATGATGTGATTGGTGGCGTAGGAGTGCGCAAGGTTATGCCGGATTATAAGGGGAAGGGTAAAGGGAAGTTGGAGTAGGTGGCTGGGTTGGGGTGTTGGTTCGGAGGAGAAGGTGTTTGGTTTTTGTGTCTGTTGTCTGATGTCTGATGTTGTCTGGGTAGCTGTTATCTCATGAATCTTGATGGATCTAGTAGTTTCAAAATAATGAATAAGAGTTTAATTTTTCTTGTTTTCATGAGTTTGTTGGCTTATTATTTGCACTTGAATAACTACCTGCAAAAGGATTAGAATACACACAAACCAAAGAATATACAAAATAACTATATCATCTGCAAAACAAAGTTAGTGAATAAACAAATCAACCAAAGATATATGTTAGATAACACACAAAATACAAGCATAAGCCTCCCCTTAGGCTTATGCCTCCCCTCAAAAACAGCAAACAGAAATATAACAACGAAAATTAACCCAAAAACTACATAAAACTACTCAAGCCATTACTGACTTGTCCCTGCCAAGGAAACCATGGTGAGTAAGCCATTCCCCCCATAAACATTTGGTCATAATAAGCAGGCCTATAATCCTTCTGAAAGAAAGAACTTGTAGGTCTGTTTAATGGTCTACCAGCATTCCTTTTCCAACCAGCAGAGTTAGTTCTACCAGCTGGAACTGGCTTACCAGCAGGAACAGCTGCGGGTCCAAAAGGCCTACCAGCAGCAATAGGTGCTGGTCGTTTTGCATTACCAGCAGGAAATGCAGTTGCTTTAGGCACAAATGGGGGAATATTCTCAACATTTTTCCACACTTGTTCAGTCTGCTTTTGTTTAACACCCATTTTATTTTCATAGAAATCACAGTCTTTTATGAGATGAGCATAACTACCACACACAAAATAGGATTTCTTCCTAAAAGTCTTATTCTTCACATGACTTCTTTTATTACAAACAAAGTTATTAGTTTCAACATTAGGAACCAAATTGTTTTTATCAGAACCCAAGGAGTTGTTTTCAAATGCAACTTTTGAGTATGAGTCATGTGATTTGGGTGTTATAGACTTTTCACTTGAATCACATAAGGAATAGTCAGTGAACTTAGATTCAGAGGACTTGTCACTTGCAGAGCAAGAGACAAAGTCATTAGTGTTACACTCAGAATCAATTAAGTCCTTTGACTTTTTCCCATAGGACATGTAAGATTCATCCAAGTGTATTTCAAGGTCTGAATGGATAGGGACAGGTTTAAACACTCCTCTTATAGGAGGAGGAACAACATGCATTTCTCCTTCTTTTACATACTTAACAGGGATTTGGTAATTAACCTCCTTAGGAGTAGGGTCAAACCATTTTGGTTCAATAGTGTCATCAGTTTTATGATACCCCAAACCTTTCTTATACTTTACAGACTGAGTGCTATTATTTATCTTTTCTACAAGTTTAGATGATTCTTTCAAAGAATTACACTTAGTCTCCTCACTTTCTAACTTAGCCAACAATTCCTGTTTTTCTAAACTCACCTTAGCATTTTCTCTCTCAGAATGTTTTAACTCATTAGTGGTGGTTTCTAAATCTCTTTCCAAAACCTTATCTTTTCCTCATATGCTAACTGATTAGATTGGTACCAAGTTTTTTGCTTTTCTAAAGTTTTAACAGCCTTTTCATAAGCTTGAACTTTAACAAACAATTCTTTATATTCAGGCTCTATTTCATCAAACTCTTTCTTAAGATTGGAGTACATTTCATGACAACCAAAAGGACACTTTTGTACCTGAGATGAACATCCCATCAAGGCAAATTCTTCCACATCATTCTTTGCTTCATTAACCATACTGTGAGTTTGATTGACACATTCTTCATCAGATTTAGCATGTCCTGTCCAGTCTCTCATCGAGTCAAAAGGTAGCAAGGCTCTAATCTTCATGGCAAATGCCTCAAGTTCAACTGTTCTGGATGAAGTCATTGAATAAAGGTCTAAGAGATCAGTTAGAAAATTTTTCTTCTTCGACAGAGATCCTCACCAGGCTCTGATACCACTTGTTGGATCGTACCTTCCTGATAGATCTTTGAGCTTGGTAGACTGTCTATGTAATCACAAACAGCCTAAGAGAATCTCTATGAATGAAACTTATGCTTAGGCGGAATCTAAACACAAGAGTTAAGAAGAAAATAAACTATAAAACGTTGATCCTCTATGGATCTTTTATTAACTAATATTGTTTCAATGGAATCGATATAAAACCTATAGCCGCATGTTTCTTTTATACTACAAGAAACCCTAATGCAGCATTACTAAGAAAACGTGTAAAGAGATCTACACTATCTCTTCCTAAAATAATTCTAACAAACATACTAAATATACGATAAGACCAGCAGTAACAGACACTGCCAGCAGGAACAACCTGCACTACCAGCAAGAACTACATACCTGCCAGCAGGAACCGCTATAACTAACAGCAGCAATGAAATAAAATATTATATCTAATAATTCCTAACATGCCATTTCTGAAAAATATATCCAAGGGCCAATTCTGCCATTTTGATTTTCTTTGAAGGTTAACTTTGACACTTGAGCAATTTCTCGGTCTAAACTTGAAAATTTCTTCCCCGGCTTCGGCTTTTGAACTTTTTCCAATCTTGTGCTCGGTTTTGTCCGTTTTTGCCCCATTTTCAATTCTTTTGTACCTGAAACACATAAAACATAAACCAAGGATATCTGCAGTATAATTTGGGTGTTTTTGGTCATTTTTGTGTCTTTTATGGGTATAAAATGATGAGTATTTACACACTCATCAACAGTGTTATTGTTTTTGAAGATATTTTGAGAAACTTAGGGTTTTTTAGTTGAAAATTAATTGTTTAGACAAAAATACACCGTTGGTCCCTAAACTTTCCCAAAAACATCACTTGGGCCCCAAACTTGGGAAAATTGCCGCTGTGAGTCCAAAAGTTAGGATTTTGAGGCCGATTGCGTCCCTTGACCCGTTTAGTCTCGGTCCACACATGTTTTGTGTTATATATTAAAGGATAAAATAGACCTTTCATGTTTATGACTACACCTCTACACTGTAGTTAACCCAACAGTTAACATTAGGGACCAATCCTGATCTTGACTTTGCAACTTGACCATATCTTCACTGTTACGCTAGTTAATTTTGCGCGGGAACCAATAAACCCACCCACCAAACCCCTATACCCACCATAATTACACAAACCCTTATCAAAAACCAAATCCAAACTAAAAAAACCTCATTTACTGAAAATCAAAAACGAAATCCAAATTCTCATTTTCCAAAACTTACAAAACCAAATCAAATTCCAACAATACCATGTCTTTTGGACGTAATGTTATCACTAACATGCCGGATTATATTAGCAACATGCCAGATAATGTGATCACTAATATTATGAATCGTTTGCCACTAAAAGATGTGGTGAGGATCGATAGTTTAGCGAGAAACTAGAGGTTTACGTGGAGTTTGCTCACCGATTTCATAGTTGATGAGGATTTCTTTTATTTTTTGACAAATAAGTTTGATGGGAGGCATGTTACTAGACTGCTACTTCAGCTCAAAGGTCTCGTAAGAAGGTTTGTCTTCTCCATAGAGCCCAAAACGCTATTTGGAAAAGATGACTTCAATTATGAAGAGATTCATGATTGGATGTTGTTTTTGGCTCGCCAAGGAATTGAGGAGCTCACAATTCGAAACTGGTATGGTGAACCAGTTATGTTGCCAACCCAACTTTACTCTCATATGGAGTTGAAACATCTGGAACTTCATTATTGTACTTTTCCTAGTTTGGTATCTTTTATTAGTCTGAAAATGTGAGGATGAATTAGAAGAAGGGTTTTTTAAAAACCTAATTCGTGCATGTATTGATCATCTAAAGAGGCTGTTAATCAAGCGTAGGGAGCTGATTGTGGAGAATGAAGCTTTGGGACAGCGTGTTATGGCGCTAGCCAGTTTAGATGCGCTGAGAGAAATCCGGGCCAGGCTCATCGACCTACTTGCTCGTTTGATAAAGATGTATGGTGAAACTGATGATGGTATTCGTAAGCAGGAAAGTTATGTTGTGAAAATGGCTGAATATAATTAGTAACTTTTGGGTATTTGATGGGGATAGGTAAATGGGGTCTTTTAGTTCCTTGTTTTCAATTTTTAGGTTGTTAACAGGGTTATGTAAATGGATCTTTTGTTTGGTTGTTGATGAAGGGTTGATCTAGTTCCTAATGTTCTTGTAATGTACTCTAACTATGATGCAATATAAATCTAAGTTTCAGCATTTGTATTGTGCTATTTAGTGTACTGTTTCTATCAGCCAAAACAAACACCCCTTTATATCAGGAAACCTAAACACAGTGGTTATAATGTCATATGTGTTCAAAATGCAAAGGCTTTAGCATTAAATCTTATTGTGTGTATTGTTTATCAAAAAAATGGTATGGTGTTAGTGTTGACAGTGGGACTGAACAACCCAATAGCACCAATTGTAACTTCTTGATTTTTTTGACTTCTCTTAGTCAAACCTATTTAGCAAATGCCACAAAGTGTAACTTTTTGATTTTTGACTTCCCTAAGTCAAACTTAGTTAGCAATGCACAACCAAACAATATCATTTACAATAACAACCCAATTTTAGATTCTGAGTATGCCATTATTAAAAGACAAAAATACAACGTTTTATCAGTTTGGTATAATTAGTTGGTGATGTATGTATATTTTGATGTATATGGTATAATTAGTTGGTGATGTATGTATATTTTGATTTTTCTGTTTCCATTATATCAGTTTGCATTTGCATATGTAGTTTAGGTGGGTTGTTTGGAATAACCAATTTTTGACTTATAAAGTTAACACATACAAAAAAAAGTAGTAACCATACTGCATTGTTATAACATATGAACTACATAATATCAGTTACATTACATTTTGACTAAAAAACAATATAGCATTTCTTGCAGGCGATTCACTTGGTCTTTGAGTTGCAGGTGGTTCACTTTCTTCATCACCACTGTCACTGGCTTGGGGAGACCTACAATCATGAATTTTAGCTCGTGAAGGTAACTACATAAGTTTAAAGTAAATATTATAGCACAAAAGACTTCTTTAATCGAACAATCTTCAACATGTCCTTTTCTAATGACCTCAGTATCCCCTTACGCGTCTATCTCGATACAAATGCAATTCCTCGTCTAGTATATCATCAATTGGTAATCTTTCAGGGGGGGAGAGAGGATGATATACATGACTCAGTTATAGGTTCCATGACTCGATTAAAAAGGCGATATTGAGGGCCTTAAAGATATGGATACGAGCTTATGAAGTGGTTATAGAGACGGGTAAGAAGCATCCCATAGGGCATTAACTTATCGTCACTGTCCTTGAGATGCATTATGAGTAGAGAGTGTCAACTCAAGTTCTTCCGTGTAGGCACAATTGCCCACGATATGGAAGTCCAAGGATTTGAGCCGAATTCCTCAAGAGATAAGGAAAATTTGTAATGACCTACCCAAAACCTAAGAGATTTGGAATTGTCTTGATTACGTTTGATTTTGAATTCACGGAGAAATTCTAACATGAAACAAGGACAAATTTGTTCATTAATAGTTAGTAGACAATCAAAACCTATTGTTCGAAAGGCTCTGTCAATGTGTTCCTGGGCTACTAATGAGGGATCAACGATTCGACCTTCATGAATGTGACCTGACTCAAGATCTTTGAAGCTTTGAACAAAGTCAGGTGGTAAGTATGGTTCTAATGAAACTTTTGGAATGTAAACGTTGGTTAGAATATTGTCTATGTCATATGTGTGTGGCATTTTTCACCTATAAAGAGATACATTATTAGTAAGACTCTTATATAACGCAAAGATGAAATTAAGATTATCTTGAACAATTTTATGTGCTTGACCCAAACACTCTTTTATTTTTAAAAACCATATTAATTTTTGGAAAAATTAGGCCAATGTAGTTGCATGGTTGTGAAAACGTTTTTGATATGTATTAACAATGTATGATTACGTTTTTGTTATGTTCCTAAACATGATTAACAACACCATATCGAATTGGGGATTATCATATTTTTGACACTTTTTAAAATTCACTTAATTGAGCAACTCCTACATATAGGTGAATGATATTAGTAGTACATTGTTAAAATTTAGTGTTAATTTTAAGCAATTACAAGAAAAATTGAAAATCCCCAAATTCAAATTTATGTTCATATGAACCCTAATTGCGAATTAATGAAGAAATAGATGAAATGACTTACAATTGATGTTATTAATGATGTCGTGGTTAATAATCCTTGATTAATATGGTTTGAATTATGTTTTAGTAGAGTGATTAAAGATTTTGGTGTGTTTTGGTTTGATTTCATCCTTGCTGTAGTAACAGGAAATGTTTGATTTTGTTTTCAGTAAATTACAAAGGAGAACGGGTTACCCCTTGGGTTACATTATAGTTAAAATATGGTTGAACTATTGTGCCCTTGAAAAGATAACGGAAAACGGGCGTTGACCGAGACCAAACGGGTCAACGGACGCAATCGGCCTCAAAATCCCAACTTTTGGACTCACGGCGACGATTTTTTCAAATTTGAGGCCCTGGCGATGCTTTCTGAAAAGTTTAGGGACCAACGGTGTATTTTTGTCTAATTGTTATCTTACTATATAAAATGCATAAATGTTTTTATATAAATTATTAAAAATTCAGCATAAAAAATTATCAATATACCCTTGAGGCCTTGATGCAATTGAAACATTTTTATATGAATTGCTTTAAGTTTTTTTCAGCAAAATACAACATTATATAGGCCGGTGTCATATTTATCTTTTATAATTTCCTAACTTTACAAAGTTCTAATTTTAAAGGAACTATGTATACACATTTACAACATAAGCTATTTGTACAAGCGAATATCACGTAAAATATGACACTTAAATAATTTTGTGAATTGATTGTTACCTATAGAGGTGGCAATTTATATATATATACAACTAAAAGTACGTGTAACAGTCCCCCCAAACACTGTTACTACAGTGCGCAATCAATTTTCATTTTAGACCCTGAGGTTATTGATCCATTGCAAAGTTAGTCCTTAACGGCCATTACCTAACAGTTGTGACTTAAATTTGCAACGGAACAATAAATTCAGGGGCTGTTTCTGTGTAAATATTAAACAGAAACAACCCCTAAGGTTAACTTTTATTTTCACCGTTAGTCCCTAAGGACTAACTTTGTAACAAACCGTCACTTTCAGGGACTAAAACTGAAAATATATTTGCTACAGTACCAAACAGTGCAGAATAGTACTGCTACAGTGCAAAACAGTGGTGAACAGGCCGAGTACTGTTCCTCACGAATTTACAAAAATGGTCCCTCAAGTTAGCTGTACATGGCACCATTAGTCCCCAGTTAGCAAACTTTTGCAAATTAAGTCCTTAATAACATTTTTTTTAGATTAAACACAACGTGCGGGTACCCCCGCTCGTTTATGTCTAAAATAAAAAAAATGGGTTAATTTGGGCAAATTTGTAAAAGATTTGGCACATTTAGCCATTTTTTTTTTGAAATGGCCATACATTGCTCATTAAAAAGTTAAATAGGCACAAAAGGGCACATATTTTCTCAATTTGAGAACATTACAATTGTTTTAAAAAAAAAACTTATAGATATAATATATTTAGTTTTTTAAAAATAAATGAGGTATTACGTTTGAGGAATTTATTTCGTCGTTTTGGGTCTTTTGTAAAGCGATTTGTATAACATGCGTCTGTTTGGCCCATGCCCGTTTAGCCCGTAGCCCGTTTGAACCGTGGCCCGTGCCCGCCCAGCCCGACCGTTTTGCCACCTCTAGTTACCCGCACTAAATAGAAGAATGTGACTAGGATATTCGGTGATCTGAAGAGTGCGACCAGAATCGTTAACACGGGAGCGAAGTGAAAACGAGGTGATGATTTTGGTTGTCTAAGGAAATTGATGTTCTAGCAAAGTGACCATAGGCCATATTTTGTTGGGAAAGTGGACTTAAATGGGCTGACACAAAGTTGCCAGATGGTATGTCAGCCATACGGTCGGTCGCTATTTGATAAATGGAAGGTTGGATGAAGTTGTTAACACTCTTGCCTCAAGAGACAGAGGTCAAGGGTTCGATCCTCACCCCTTGCAAGGCCGGAGGTCCTTTTCTACCTTTGGTAGAACCGGAAGTAGCCTCTCTACCTTAGGTAGGGGTATGGTTGTCTACGTCTCAACCTCCCCATACACCGTGAAAAACGGTATTAGGACCCATAACCCATGAAAGACGGTATTGGGAGTTACTTTACTTTACTTTTTAGGTATGATATACTAAAATTGTAGAATCCAACAAATTGAGGTATGATATACTAAAATTGTACTCCCTCCGTCCCATATTAAGGGTGTGTTTGTTTTATTAAGATGTTTTAGGTCTGAATCTGACTACTATATCTTACCAGTAACAGGTGGCTAGAAAGTCTAAATCTGAACGAAATAATGTTGTTTGTTTTTTTATAATTGTTTGAATGATTTTAAGTGCTCGTTTCTGTAATTTATTTAAGTAACTTATGTAGATATGAAACAATACTTTTTATCATAAATATAACATAGTTAATAAACCATCAAATATATTATATTAACACGAGTCTTCAATCTCTTATCGAGTAAGAGACAGTAAGACAAGTTCTCCACCTCTTACTGAGTAAGATGTTATATGTTTAACTGGTTCTGACTCAAAAGAAAAAAATAAACAAGCAAAATGTCTGACCACCTCTTACTGGTAAGAGTAAGAGGGCTAGTAAGAAAAAAAACAAAAAACAAACACACCTTAAGTGTCAACTTTCAAAATGCATAAAGTTTTAGGAAATTTCACTAACTACACTCTCCATCAATCAAATATCATTATTACCCACTAAAGTCTCATCTCATTGGTTGAAATAGAATATGAACACTTAATTTGAGACATCACAAAATTCAATTGTGGACACTTAATATATGACGGAGGGATTAAAATCCAACAATCATTTAAAGAATTTGTATAAAAATGTGTGGCACATAATATCCAATAAAAGTCTAGCACTAACAATCTAGAAGGAAACTAAATTCGGTTTGAGAAATAATATATTGCGACTTAAGAGAACTACGGAATTGCGGCGTAAGAAAGAAATTAGCGTAAGTTTATTTTAGGTTATTGGAGATAGTTTGGGAGAAGACTGATTTTGCTCAGACACCATGTTAGAATTGGAAATTTTTCCATAAATTTATTATTAGCCACTCCGTAAGTAATCTTGTTGGGCTAATACATTATATATCTGATAGTGAAATATGGTTATTGTCGGGTTTAAGGTGGTTATGGGTGAATTGTTGGTGGTTATTTTTTAAGGCATTCGAATATGCGATGGGCGGATATATGATGGTTAGATTTAGATTGTTTGTGGTGGTTGTTAGTTATGTGTGGCGATGTGAAGTGATGTAAAGGCGGTGGATCTGTGGTGGTTGAATGTGGACAAAGGCGATAGAGGTTGTGATATTATTTTACTTGTGGTGTTTGCTTTTTTATTTCTTTACTTCTTCTTTACTTCTTTTTGCTTTACCAGATGAAAAAAAACATGGTAAAAGTTGTTTGGGAATTCATATCGATTAAACCATCAATATCACGAGTACGCAGCGGATGGATTTATATTTAATGTTATAAATTAAAACACATAATTAAAACACATACTAGTAATAAATACTAACCTCGAATTTATTGAAAAATAGATAACCACCAAGTTTTAATCTTGATCACGAACACTTCAATGGATCTCGTATCACCACGAAACTCTAATCAACTATAGTGAGTTGATCTCTATCGAAAACTCACACTACACGTCCAACGAGAGCGTTAGGATGCTAGTGCTTAACCCACGAGCTTACGAACTAAACACGAATGCTAGTCGTAGAGAAGAAACAAATCCAACTCCCTTAATTTGGGTGTTAGACGATTTGTAAAGAGCAAGAGAGAAGATCAAAAATTGCTTTAATTAGAAGGTGTGTATAAATGAAGACCTAGAGGTCTCCTTTTATACTAATATGGTAGCTTAGGGAAAAAGCTACTCCTCTTCTTGCCCTAGCCCACATGGTCGGCCACCATAGGGTTCTATGGGCCTCCATGTTGCCTTTTGGTCCTTGTGAAATAAACTATGTACAATACAAGCTAATTTTGGACTTAACGACCGTTAACCGTTACACTAACGGACTAACGACCGTTATGTGTATTTCATGGATTATATTAATTATAATTAATAGCATACATTAAACATATTAATTATATTTAATAAACGCTCTCAAAATGTATACGTGTGTGCCCCGATAGGCTCACGTAATTTCTAGCCGTATAACTATTGATTTACGAGCGCATAACCAACAACTCCCACTTGCGATCGTAACAATCAATAATGTATGCTAACAATGCTAAGTGTCTAGCAACACCGCATTGCTCCCAGAAACACCTGAGTGTGGTTTCAAAAAACAATTAGGTAAATGGTTTACAATTTTAAATTATCCTTTTGTTTCAGATACTTGTTGAACTATGGATATGGATCAAAGTCATTCCATATTATTCAACTATTATGTTTCTCGTTTCAGAAATTAATCAAGATTACCAAACGTAAAACAAGTATCATCTTGATTTACACTTTGGGCACGGCCATGCAAACATCTGATTAATTCAGCTAGGGGCCCAGTAGTATCATACTTCAGAAGACAAGTGAAGGAACAAATTCTATTTTGACTAAACATGTCATTCATGTGCTTCAACCAACTTTTGAGAATAGCCTTTATAACCACCTTATTCAGGATGGCGTTTGACTATAGTCAAGAAGAAAGATCCATACATGCAAGACATGCTTGCATCTCAAGTCAGAGGACAAATAAAATAACCATTTGCGAGATATCACTTAATGACACCGATCCATAAAGTGATGACTCGTAGGTTTGGGGAAGTCCAATATCCATAGCACGTGGATAACATGTGATTTGGCGGATACATCCTTAGTATTCAAAGAATATAACCAATCTCTCACATTTGCCTTAATTCAACAATACTCCCATATCATTGATCGACAACGGACAATTTAAAGTAATAAATTACTTATGGATTAAACATGCAAATATAGGACACAATTAATATATGAATGAATAACTCAAGTACCACGTATATTAATCATCAAAATAATAAATGTTTTACATATCCCATTATCCAAATACTAAAATCAAAACAGATTTACATGAGACTACTAACTGAACGAAGTCCAATACCACAACCATGCTCAACATGCTTGTTCAAAGGCAACGCCTTAGTAAACGGATCAGCTAAGTTGTCATCTGTGTGAACTTTGTTAAGTACTACTTCATTATCTGCGATAACCTCACGGAGATAGTGAACCTTCCTTTTGTAATGCTTGGCGCCTTTCTGAGCTCCAGGCTCGTTGGCGATAGTTAATGCTCCAGTGTTGTCACATAGCATTTTCATAGGTTCTTTATTGGTGGGGACTACTCCAAACTCATGAATAAACTTCCTTATCCAAACAGCTTCCATTGCAGCTTCTAAAGCAGCAGTGTATTCAGCTTCTGTAGAAGACATCGTTGTAATGCTTTACTTGGCACTCTTCCAGACTACAGCTCCTCCGTTTAGAACGAAAACGTATCCGGTTTTCGACTTCGTGTCATCCTTGTCGGTCTGCCACCCAACATCAGTATAATAGGTAACTCAGAGCTCTCTGTTTGGGTCTCCACCGTAAACAAGAAACATATCTTTAGTATATCTGAGATACTTCAGTATGTTCTTCACAGCAGACCAGTGATTCTCACCTGGATCTACTTGAAATCGACTTGTTAAGTTCTGAGCGAACGTAACATCAGGTCTAGTGCACCTCACCGCATACATGATGGATCCTACAGTCGAGGCATAAGGAATCCTCTTCATGCGTTCCACCTCCGCACGTGTTGAGGGTCCTTGAGATTTTCTCAACTCAAGTTTTACTTGCATTGGGGTAGTTCCACGCTTGGAATTCGCCATATAAATCTTTTCAAGATTTTCTCAATGTATGCACTTTGACAAAGTCCAATCAACCGCTTAGATCTATCTCTGTAGATCTTGATTCCTAGAATATATGCAGCTTCACCTAAATCCTTCATAGAAAAACAATTTCCAATATAGGCTTTAATAGCTTGTAACATTGGAATGTTGTTTCCCATGATCAATATGTCATCAACATATAAGATTAGGAATGCTACATTACTCCCACTAGCCTTACGATATACACATGGCTCATCAAGGATTTGAGTGAAATCATACTTCTTAATTTCCTCATCAAACCTTTTATTCCTTGCCTAGATGCTTGCTTTAATCCATAAATGGATCGTTGTAGCTTGCATACATGGTTATGATGTTGTGGATTGACAAATCATTTAGGTTGGTCCACGTAAACCTCTTCGGTTAAGTGACCATTCAAGAAGGCAGTTTTGACATCCATCTGCCAAATCTCATAGTTATAGTACGCCGCCATGGCTAAAAGAATCCTAATAGCTTTTATGTCTGCGAGAGGCGAGAAGGTTTTCTCATAATCTACACCGTAGGTTTGAGTATAACCTTTTGCCACAAGACGAGCTTTATAGGTGTGTACATTTCCATCCATGTCAGTCTTCTTCTTGAAAAGCCACTTGCTACCAACGGTTTTAGTGTTAGGAGGGAGGTCAACTTCAATCCAGACTTCATTGTCTTTCATGGATTTCATTTCCTCGTTCATAGCATTAAGCCATTTTTCAGATTCAGAATCTGCTAATGCAGCTTTATAGTTAGCGGGCTCATTGAGATCCCCTAATTCATGCTCCTCTGAATCTATGTACAAACATATACGTTCAGGTGCACGTATTGTCCTTGAGGACCTACAAACAGAAATAACTTCACCTTCTGGTTCAACACTTTCATGTTCAACCATCTCAGGAAGTTGGCTAGTATTTTCAGAAGGGTGAGTATCTTCTTGAATTTCATCAAGTTCTACGATCCTCCCACTTGCTTCTTGTGAGATGAGACGATTCTCAAAAAAGTCAGCAAAACGAGCAACAAATACTTTATGCTCAGGTGGGTAGTAGAAGTAGTAACCCATTGTTTCCTTTGGGTATCCTACAAAGATACACTTAATAGATCTTGGCTCAAGTTTGTCAGGCGTATCACATTTCACGAATGCCTCACAACCCCAGACCTTTAAGTAAGACAGATTAGGGACTTTCCCATGCCATAGTTCATATGGTGTCTTTTCAACCTTCTTTGATGGAATCATATTGAGAATGCATGCAGTAGACTCAAGAGCATAATCCCAAAAGGACATTGGTAGAGTTGTTTGTTTCATCATAGATCTTACCATGTCAAGCAGGGTTCGATTTCTTCTCTCAGATATACCATTATGTTGTGGTGTACGTGGAGAAGAGAGCTGTGAGACAATTCCACACTTCTTAAGATGATCTATAAACTCTTGACTCATATATTCGCCTCCACGGTCAGACCGTAAAGCCTTTATGGTCTTACCAAGTTGATTCTCAACTTCACTTTGAAATACTTTGAAAGTTTCAAAGACTTCATGTTTATGTTTAAGCAGGTAAACATAACCATATCGACTAAAGTCATCAGTGAAAGTTAAGAAATAGTTGTATCCTTGTTTTGACACAGTTCTAAAAGGGCCACATACATCAGAATGTATGAGTCCAAGCAGATCTGTAGCTTTCTCCGTTTTATGCGGAAAAGGCTTTCTTGCCATCTTCCCAGACACACAAGATTCACACTTATCAAAAGACTCAAGGTCAGTTGATTTAAGAAGCCCATCACGTTGCAGCTTCTCAATGCGTTTCTTGTTAATGTGCCCAAGTCGGCAATGCCACAAGAATGTAGAGTCCAAGTTACGCTTGGCTCTTTTACTATTAACAGAATACATAGAAAAATCATTCGAAACAGAATCATGCATATCAATTTTAAAAATACCATTCCTAGACACAACATTAAAATAAAACACGTTATTCATTGAAACTGAAATACCAATATCTGTAAAACAATTAGTAAAACCCTTGTCTTTCAAAAGTGAAACTGAAACAATACCCCTAGTAATACTAGGAGCATAATGACAATTGTCCAATACAATTATTAAACCACTAGGAAGGTATAAATCAAAACTTCCGATAGCTTCAACGGCTGCATGATTTCCATTTCCCACGTACAGGCTTAAAGCTCTTGGCTTCAGTCTCTTACTTCCCCTGAGACCCTGAGTAGTATTACAGATGTGAGTACCACAACCAGTGTCATATACCAAAGATTTATGAGGAAAAGTATAAAGTTCTATGACGAAGATATCTGATGTGCTAGCATTGCTAACCACATTGCACTTCTTCTGCATCAACTCGGCTAAATAAGCAGGACAGTTCCTTCTCCAGTGCCCAGTCTGATGACAATGATGACACTCAGTGTCCTTAGCATCAAAATAGTGAAATTCTAATCCTACGGGTGCAAATTAATTTTTCCTAAGTGCTAAATACTAAAAGAAAAATTTAGAAACAAGAATTATATTTTTTTTTGGTTTTTATTTAATTTTTTATGAATTAAAAACTAATTTATAGAAATTAAATATTTAAAAATATTAAAACTTTTCAGAAAAATCCGAGAATTTTATAAAAACTAACAGATGTACTAAGGATTTTAAGAAAAATAAAAAGATGGAAAAAGCAGTTTTGAAAAAGCAGTTATAAGCAGAAATGGGAAAATAAGCTAAAGAGAATAAAAAGGTGTTAAAAGAAATAAAGAGGAAAGTATAGCAGAGAAATCCCAAGGGTGCTAGTGGAAGTGAGTGTTGTGTGTGAGCTGAGAGACTGGGGTTCGAACCCCAGCCTAGGCTTTTTGATAAAACTATTTTTTTTCCCTTTTTGCACACTTAATAAGCTCATGAAAATAAGCTATTTTTGTAACTAGCACTATTTCTAGAAACCACAAATAAGCTGAGAAAATAGCTATAGAAATAAGGATAGTGGCTATTTAAGGAAAATGAGGCTAAGGCAATAAGGAACAAGGACTGCTATTGCTATTTTTTTTAAGCTAAACTAAAATCTGCAATAAGCTAATAACTAACAATAAGCTAATAACTAACAATAAGCTAAAAATGAAATAGGGGAACTGAATAAGCCATAAGATGAACAGATAAGCACTGAATCTAAAAACAAAAATGGATATTGATGCAATCTAGATGGGATGCTACTGAGGTGTTTTTGCAGCTTGAAAAAGCTGACAATAAGCTGTTCTAAAAATTTGGGAAAATAAGCAATAAGAGGGTGAGCAAGCAAAGATTAAATGCTCCAAATTACGGCTTAATTGGATTTATAACAAAGAAACTAAAAATCAAAAATATAAGTGGAAAAATCAAAAGGGGCTGCTGATGTTACTGATGTAGCAGGGCAGAATTAACTTATTTCAAGCTCATCAAAAGCTCTTAAAAGCTAATTCTAAAATTCAAAGAAAAATGGGAATAACTAGACTAGCTTCCAAAGATGATATGTGCTCATTCCTAGCTTATTTCAACTGTTAATGAACAAATTAAAATTGACAGAAATAAACTGATCTGGGCACTTAACAATGATTATGCAGACTGTTATGAAGGGATCATGAGCAGAATTGGACTAATATAAGTCAATACCTAATGAGACTCTAACAGCTATTTAAGATTACTTATGTGCACTAAATGGGACCTAAAGAACACCACAGAAAGGAACTTAAAAGGATTAAGTTAATAATTAACTTATCTCCACAGTACTTACCCTAACTCCACTAAAACTCAATTTTACTTATCAATACTTCCAAAATAGCTTAAGATAGACCACAAACAGCTAATATAGGTGTAAATAAGCACTAACAAATTTCACTAACTGGTCAATGAATAGTAACTCAACAGTTCTGACCCTGAGTGAGCTAATACCAAACACCCTTAAACTAACTGATTTTGCAATTTTCAAATGTTTTAGTCCAAATTAAGCTAAGATTTGAAAGACAATGGTAAAACTAACCTCATTAAGCATAAGAAAGTGAAAATCAACAGGAAATAAGCACTACATAAGCTAGTTCTAATTTGACTTATTTTTGGCTATTTTGATCTTTTTAAGTACAAAATGAGGTAAATCCAATTACAACTAACCATTAAGCTACAAATAAGATCAATGAGGCTATAACTACTCTAATAAATAATAAGTAGACAGAAATAAGCAGTTTGACTTTTACGTTGACCAAGTAAATAAAAGAGAAAAACTTACATATCATTAACTGAAATCAGAATTCAATGCTTATAATGAAATTACAACTAAAATGAAGAGATTACACTAAAGATTAAATTACCCTACTCCTAATCTAACCCTAAAATCTAGCCCTAACAATCTAACCCTTCTTTGTGAGTGAGTGAGTGCTATTTATAGCCATTCCCAGAAGCTTCTAGGGTTTCATCCTTTAATCCCAGCCTTCCAATCATGTCTTGATCATCAATCTTTTATTATCAGCCGTTGGATCATTAAATGATGTGGCTTGACCAATAAGAATGCTCCATACTGCCACGGTGGCATTCTCTTGATGTGTCAGCTTGCTTCTAGAAGCTTTTTAGTACGGGTAAAATCCTGGGGTTGAGCAGGGTAATAGTGGGGAAGGAAGAGGAACAGTAAAATGGGGGGTTTTACCTGCCTTTTTATTCCTTGGGTTTGACCGGGTATTAATGATAGTTTGACCGGGTATAGTTTGATCCGGATTGTTTTTATTATAAGAAATGGTGGGTTTTTTAGTTGGGCTAGGTGGGCTGGTGATGGTTAAGTGGGCTGGGATTGGGTTTTAATTTTTGGGATTGGTTTAATAGTTAGGATTTTAATGTGAAGTTAATTTAATCTTTAGGGACCAAGATTGCCAAGTGCTGAAAGTTGATCAAGGGACTATTTTTGACAATCTGAAATAATCCAAGGGCTTTTCTTCAAATATCTTTTTTTTTCTTTGACGAATTCTTCCCCGGATTCAGCTCTTTAATCCTCTTTTAATATCTCGTGCTCAGGTTTTCCGGATTTTGCTTTGATTTTGTAAACAAACACAAAAACACAAATATCTTTGGCATTTTGGTTAGTTTTTGGTCGTTTTGGTCTTAATTTGGTTAAATAAAGGTATGTGTTTAAGCATATACCAAAATCCCCCAGACTAAGATATTGATGTGTGCTCACGCAATGTTATAAAAACACGTTTTTGAACCAAAAATTTCCAATCTCTTTTTACTAACTTTGAGAAGTAGCAAAATTTTCAAAAGAGATTAAGAAATCCAAAGTTTTAAAAATCCCCGTTTTTCCTTTTTATTCTATTTTTGTATTTTTCTCATTATGTGGTGGCTTTGTTGACAATCATTATCTATCAATAACTTTTAGGGTCAATGAGTAGGAAACACGACTCATAAAGAAATGACCATACGGATAAAATTCGTCATCCTTGATTTTTCACGAGTCCCCAAACTAAGCTTAAAAACGAAATCATTGTTATTTACAAGTTAGATTGCCAACACTACTCATGGAAGTTAATTGTGTAGAACTCTTTGTCCCCAAATTCCTATTTTCCTCTATTTATTTTATTTTTGGTGAGACATGAATTTCTTCATATTCTCGTTTCAATAATTTTTAGTCAGATAAAAGCACTTTAGTTTAGACGCTAAGTAGTTTCAATTCCTTCCCTCGAGAATCGTTGCAAATAAAAATGAGGTCCACATTAAGGTGATTTAAAAGGGGGCTTATTATTCTATTTTTATATTTTTGATTTTTTTTTAATTGAAGTTGTGTACTATAAACTATGGAGCTTCACGGGGAAATTCCAAGACCTTAAACCTTCCGGAATAAAGGATCCAAGGGCCGTTACAACGGAGAGTTCCAAGACCTTAACGCCTTTCAGAATTAAGGGTCCAAGGGCCGGTGTAAGAGGGAAGCCAAGACCTAAATACCTTCTGGAAATAAGAATCCAAGGACCGATCTCGAATCCGCAGCTTATAGCACATAAATTTAAGTTTTATTTATTTATATTTATTTTTGGTGCCAATATTCCAAATCCCGTGTATCATAAACTAAACGGAACTTTACGGAGAATTCCAAGACTTTAGACATTCCTGAAATGAGGATCCAAGGTCGTTAGATCAAGACCTCACACATTCCTGAATTAGAGATCCAAGGGCCGCTTTATGAACCGTCGCTTATGTCACACGACACCTGGAGTAACCTTGATGTGTACCCAACTCTTACAAGCAAGGATTCTTTTAAGAATGAATAAAAACTAATTATCGCCAAAACCAAAACACTTTTAATTAGATTATTATTATTATAGGGTGAAACAAGCTGATGGGAACAAAAAGCCACAATTAGCTTCGATGAGCTCTAAAGAGAACCAACTACTCCATGTTTAGCAATCTAACTTATAAACAACTCTATCATTTCTCGTTCTTCGCAAATTTAAAATCTTAAATAATAAGATCCGCGAATGCTTAGCCAAATGGTTAAGGAGACAAGCTAGGGCTCAACACGCCCGATCAAGTCAAAATTTTATTCCTACTCTCACCAGCGGAAAGTCAACAAAATGTCAAAATTTATTATATTTTTGCACAAAATTTTTAAAATTTTCTCATTTTTTTGGATTTTTTCAATTTTTTTCAATTTTGGAGGAAAAAACGGGGTTGCATGAGTAAACGGCAAAAAATGCAAGGCACAAATCAAATCGAAAGATTACCCCCCCCCCCCCCCCCCCAGACTAAAACGAGACATTGTCCTCAATGTCTTAAAGGTAAGGGTTCTCCTACATAAATCTAAGGCCGTTTATTAATTATGCCAAAGATAAACGTTAGACAATAAGATTAAGGATATCGGATGAGCAACGAATGATGAAACTCGAGTGGAGAGAAACAAAACCACGAGCACGAGAGTCTTCATTATTCAGCAAATCCTGGACACATAAAAAAAAAACACGAAACACAAGATATGGAAGAGGTGGCCCTCCTCACGTCACTTATTAGAAAAATAGCAAAGAAGATAGAAGGATAAGCATGGGGTGCCTCCCACGAAGCGCTTGTTTTTTATCGAGTCGTATAGCTTAGACTCGCCCCGAATTCATTTGTTCTTGGGGGAGCATGTGGAAAAAAAAAATCCTCCATCGGACTTTCATTCAAGAGGTTTGTATAAACATTGAAGCACATGAAAGTTCCACTCCGATGAGATGCCCACAGCTCTAAATAGAATTAGAAACGTTAATGCCGGGGTCAAAGATGGTATCTTCACACCCGAAGGAGTGAAGGAGAGGAGAAGTCACCGAATAGGTGAAGAAAGGGAGAAAAATCTTTGTCACAATGAGAATCCAATCTTCATCATTAAAGCTCTTTGATTCATTAACAAAAACCTCGAGAGGGAGGGTCGGGATGATGTCATCGATAAGCAAACTCTTAAGATAGAGTACATCTCCCCCCGGGTCATGATCTTCCTCAAAATGAAAGTAATCATACTCTGGAGGAGGTATGATATGAGTGAGTTCACCGGAGAACTCCTCATGAAGAGAATCAATCATATGATGACAATCTGTGAGCTCGGGTTCCGTCATGGACTCATCACTCTCCTCCATCTGACTATTAAAGATTGGGTTATCTGAAATGAAAGTAAAGTCAGATCCGAAATCAAATAGAGGATTGGTGATAGTCGTTTTGTATGTTTTGGAAACAAGCTCATCAAATTCCTTTGGAGGATTGATTTCAACTTCCTTCGGAGGGAGAGAAGGTAATGGTTCATCGTTCAATAATTTCTCAAGAAAACGAATATCTCCCTCCGAATCAAGATAAGAATCATCAATTTCCGGAGAAATTGAATCTTCTTTGAGACAAGCATCGATCTCTTCCAAGATAGGATCACTTCCCTCAACCGGAGTGAGGGAAGGGGAAGAGTCGGAAATGATAGGATCTGAAAATGGAGTGGGATTGCCACTCGGAGGTTTTTCTGAAATTTGAAGATCTTCAGGGGCATACTCCTCGTCATCATCGTCATCGACCTTATCGTTAGCATAGAAAGCTCGTATAAGTTGCATCTGCTCCTCTGCTAATAGCTCTCCCATGCTTCTTTTGTCTTCCTGCTTTTCAACGGGTGTGATAGCAGCTGATGAATTTGTGTAAAACGTCCCAATTTGAATAGATTCCTCATCATCGCAAACGAAGGTTTGACGATTTTGGGAACATACTCTAGCTGCTTGTTCTTCAGCTAGAAGTTCTCCATAAGTTTTTTGATGAGGATCTTCTGGGGTACGTTTATGAACCAAATCCTTAAGATCTTTTATTACATCAAGAATCTCAATGAGAAGTTCTTGAGGAATTGGTTCAGATTGTGTTTCAATCATTTGATTCTGTGGAGGTTGGTCATGATAAGAGTAGTCGTAATTGTTACAAGGACCATGCTCATAGACAAGCGGGTTCCTCGTTTGACAATCAGAGCTATAGTGAGGACCTCCATAGTACTCACAACAATACGTTTGCTGTGACTGATTCGGTGAATTATATGGATAATGGTCATACCCGAAGTTTTGATTACATGAAACTTGTTCATAGACAAACGAATTCCTTGCTTGACAATCAAAACTTGGGTGTGGATCTCCACAAGTCTCACACGAGTATGTCTCCATCTGGTGTTGTGGGGGCTGGTTAAAAAAGTCGGTTGTATCATGGTAAGAATAAGGATTTTGGTCATAGACAAACCCATTTCCTGATTCCACCATGCTACAACCGGGACAATTCCTACCAGTATGAGGACCCCCACACCATTCACAAGAATAATGATAAGATGAAAACATAAAGAAGAAGAATTAAATGGATAGAGGGATAAGGAGATAAGAATTAAACGAATAAGAGGATTAAGATGAATATTTTTGGATTTTTAAATTTTAGAAACATTGAAATTCACAAAAGAAAAAGGAAAAATAATTTAGAGAAGAAAATCTTTTTGGGATTTTTATATTTTCAAATATTTACAAATGAAAACGATAACTTCACGAGGAAGGGTCTTCAAAACACGAATCGAAACACGAAATCACGAATTCACTTCAACCTTCCCCGGCAGCGGCGCCAAAAATTTATATGTTAAAATTTATACTTCCAAAAGGAGACACAAAGGAAATATGTGTAACCCGGTTCGTTGTCCCGAATGAAGGATGAATGGAATTTCGTGTTTCGGGATCGTGAATCGTGTAGTGAATTTTGAAAGAGTGGGGTTTTGGGTTTTTAAACTAAAATTATGAAATATTAACTAAAAACAACTAACAACGCAAGGGAAATGCTATTCTAAGGCCAACGTATCATAA
This sequence comes from Artemisia tridentata subsp. tridentata, assembly GCA_021014915.2. NCBI lineage: Eukaryota > Viridiplantae > Streptophyta > Magnoliopsida > Asterales > Asteraceae > Artemisia > Artemisia tridentata. Next base: position 299,103,803 of record CP139506.1, read on the forward strand.
AACGCAAAAGAAAATCCTAAAAATGCGTATTAACCGGGAAATCCCGAACCTAAACATCAAAATAGTGAAATTCTAATCCTACGGGTGCAAATTAATTTTTCCTAAGTGCTAAATACTAAAAGAAAATTTTAGAAAAAAGAATTATAATTTTTTTGGCTTTTATTTAATTTTTTATTAATTAAAAACTAATTTATAGAAATTAAATATTTAAAAAATATTAAAACTTTTCAGAAAAATCCGAGAATTTTATAAAAACTAACAGATGTACTAAGGATTTTAAGAAAAGTAAAAAGACGGAAAAAGCAGTTTTGAAAAAGCAGTTATAAGCAGAAATGGGAAAATAAGCTAAAGAGAATAAAAAGGTGTTAAAAGAAATAATGAGGAAAGTATAGCAGAGAAATCCCAAGGGTACTAGTGGAAGTGAGTGTTGTGTGTGAGCTGAGAGACTGGGGTTCGAACCCCAGCCTAGGCTTTTTGATAAAACTATTTTTTTTTTTATTTTTCTTTTTGCACACTTAATAAGCTCATGAAAATAAGCTATTTTTGTAACTAGCAATATTTCTAGAAACCAAAAATAAGCTGAGAAAATAGCTATAGAAATAAGGATAGTGGCTATTTAAGGAAAATGAGGCTAAGGCAATAAGGAACAAGGACTGCTATTGCTATTTTTTTTAAGCTAAACTAAAATCTGCAATAAGCTAATAACTAACAATAAGCTAATAACTAACAATAAGCTAAAAATGAAATAGGGGAACTGAATAAGCCATAAGATGAACAGATAAGCACTGAATCTAAAAACAAAAATGGATATTGATGCAATCTAGATGGGATGCTACTGAGGTGTTTTTGCAGCTTGAAAAAGCTGACAATAAGCTGTTCTAAAAATTTGGGAAAATAAGCAATAAGAGGGTAAGCAAGCAAAGATTAAATGCTCCAAATTACGGCTTAATTGGACTTATAACTAAGAAACTAAAAATCAAAAATATAAGTGGAAAAATCAAAAGGGGCTGCTGATGTTACTGATGTAGCAGGGCAGAATTTACTTATTTCAAGCTCATCAAAAGCTCTTAAAAGCTAATTCTAAAATTCAAAGAAAAATGGGAATAACTAGACTAGCTTCCAAAGATGATCCGTGCTCATTCCTAGCTTATTTCAACTGTTAATGAACAAATTAAAATTGACAGAAATAAACTGATCTAGGCACTTAACAATGATTATGCAGACTGTTATGAAGGGATCATGAGCAGAATTGGACTAATATAAGTCAATACCTAATGAGACTCTAACAGCTATTTAAGATTACTTATGTGCACTAAATGGGACCTAAAGAACACCACAGAAAGGAACTTAAAAGGATTAAGCTAATAATTAGCTTATCTCCACAATACTTACCCTAACTCCACTAAAACTCAATTTTACTTATCAATACTTCCAAAATAGCTTAAGATAGACCACAAACAGCTAATATAGGTGTAAATAAGCACTAACAAATTTCACTAACTGGTCAATGAATAGTAACTCAACAGTTCTGACCCTGAGTGAGCTAATACCAAACACCCTTAAACTAACTAATTTTGCAATTTTCAAAGGTTTTAGTCCAAATTAAGCTAAGATTTGAAAGACAATGGTAAAACTAACCTCATTAAGCATAAGAAAGTGAAAATCAACAGGAAATAAGCACTACATAAGCTAGTTCTAATTTGACTTATTTTTGGCTATTTTGAGCTTTTTAAGTACAAAATGAGATAAATCCAATTACAACTAACCATTAAGCTACAAATAAGATCAATGAGGCTATAACTACTCTAATAAGCAATAAGTAGACAGAAATAAGCAGTTTGACTTTTACGTTGACAAAGTAAATAAAAGAGAAAAACTTACATATGATTAACTAAAATCAGAATTCAAAGCTTATAATGAAATTACAACTAAAATGAAGAGATTACACTAAAGATTAAATTACCCTACTCCTAATCTAACCCTAAAATCTAGCCCTAACAATCTAACCCTTCTTTGTGAGTGAGTGAGTTCTATTTATAGCCATTCCCAGAAGCTTCTAGGGTTTCATCCTTTAATCCCAGCCTTCCAATCATGTCTTGATCATCAATCTTTTATTATCAGCCGTTGGATCATTAAATGATGTGGCTTGACCAATAAGAATGCTCCATACTGCCACGGTGGCATTCTCTTGATGTGTCAGCTTGCTTCTAGAAGCTTTTTAGTACGGGTAAAATCCTGGGGTTGAGCAGGGTAATAGTGGGGAAGGAAGAGGAACAGTAAAATGGGGGGTTTTACCTGCCTTTTTATTCCTTGGGTCTGACTGGGTATTAATGATAGTTTGACCGGGTATGGTTTGATCCGGATTGTTTTTATTATAAGAAATCGTAGGTTTTTTAGTAGGGCTAGGTGGGCTGGTGATGGTTAAGTGGGCTGGGATTGGGTTTTAATTTTTGGGATTGGTTTAATAGTTAGGATTTTAATGTGAAGTTAATTTAATCTTTAGGGACCAAGATTGCCAAGTGCTGAAAGTTGATCAAGGGACTATTTTTGACAATCTGAAATAATCCAAGGGCTTTTCTTCAAATATATTTTTTTTTTCTTTGATGAATTCTTCCCCGGCTTCGGCTCTTTAATCCTCTTTCCATATCTCGTGCTCAGGTTTTCCGAATTTTGCTTTGATTTTGTCCTTTTTCGTGATATCCATTCCTGCATGTAAACAAACACAAAAACACAAATATCTTTGGCATTTTGGTTAGTTTTTGGTCGTTTTGGTCTTAATTTGGTCAAATAAAGGGATGTGTTTACACATATACCACTCCTTTTTAGGTGGAGGGGGAATCTTGGCCTTGGGGGCATAAGCAAGCTTAGCCTTGCCTTTACCATGATTCTTACCCTGAGCACCATTCATCGGCTTCTTATTCTTATTATTCTTCTAGATCCTTCCTGCTCTTATAGCAAGTAGAGCAGGGGTAGCATCTTTCTTAGAAAGCCCTTGTTCCTGCAGCTTAAGCATTACATGCACTTCATTTACTGTCTTCCCCATGCATTGCATATTATAATTCTGTCTGAATCTAGCAAAGTCCTTGTTTAGAGAGGTAAGAATCAGGCACACTGCAAGGCCAAATGACATGGGGTGACCAAGGCATTCCAGTCTATCTAGATAGCCCTTCTTTTTCAGAACATAGGTGCTAACAGATTGACCCTCCTTATGCTTACATGCATGAAAGGCCTGCACAGTCTCAAGGAGTTCCTGTTCTGCTTGCTGAGCAAACATGGTCTTCAATTCCTTAAGCATGTTATATGCATCAAAGTGCTCCAGATTCTTTTGAAGTTTTGGAGTCATGCTGATGTGTTTTTTTAGGTCTATAATAAACTACCAAGTTTTAAATTTATATTTTGCCGAACTAACCTATAGACTCTAAACACTAACGAGCAGTGTACCCGGTCAATGTAGATAGTTTCTAGGTAAGCAAGGGTCGTTCACTAGGAGTGAGATTTCTAATATACTAATTCTAGAGGTATTCGACTCTCCTAAACTAACGTAAAGGGGGGTTCAGCCTGAGAGACTGGCACGGGTTTGGTTTTATTCTAACTAAACTAAGATAAACAAACAATACAAGTATGAAGACACCAAAGATAGGAAGAACGGGTTAGCCAAGTCTAATCCATTTTATAGTTATACATGCTTATGTCTACTTGTTTTAATTCATTCAATTGTTAATCGGCATATCAATTACGAAATTCTGTCACAATTAAGTAACTAGCCCTCGGGGCGGATATGACGAAAGATCATAGTGACTCGTCTAGCATCAATACTAACTTATTGCTTTAAACCATCTAACCTAGTTCGGTATTACACGCTACTAGTCCTATTAGGTTGTAGACACGTTCCGTTTATGCCAAACAATGATTCCTAATAGAGATTCGGGTTAACACTCATATAACTCAACCAAAGCAACCACAATTACAGGTAGTTAAGTCACATCAATTAAAGTTATAAGGATCATAACCTAGTTACATAGACTTCTACTAGTTATAAGCAATAAACGAGTTTTTATCGACAAGCACCCAATCCAATAACAAAGCAAACACATCGACAAAATCATAAAAACTAATAAAACTTCATAATCATGGCTAACACCTAAGGGTGTTAGCCCAAAATCTCTGTAACAAAGTACATAAACATAATCATAACGAATAAAGTATGAAACATAATGAATACGATACGCTAACCGAATGATTAAGTAATATAACAATGATTAGAGATGTTCTTCAAGGATGATTAGGTCTTCAATATTGATCTTCTACTGTTTGGAGAGGCTTTGATCGTCTGGGAATGCCCCTAAGGGTTCCCAAAGATACCCTAATTCGTTAATGAGCTCGGTATTTATAGATTCTGAAATCTGGGTCGATACGGCGCATCTAGAGAGTTAGATGCGCCGCATCTATAAGTAAACGTAGCCTCCAAGTCTGAAACTGACCCAATACGGCGCATCTAAAGACCAGATGCGCCTCATCTCCCAATACGGCGCATCTAAGGACCAGATGCGCCGCATCTCCTTCAGATTCAGATAGATTTTCTTTTTCTCTTCGCGTGGCCGCTTGAATCAACTAAATCGGAGTCCGGATGAAGATTTTATGGCCAAAATACGAAAGCATCTTCAAGTGTCGACTTGTAATCTTGACTTCTTCATTAAGCTTCTAATCTTCACTTGATCTCTTGAATTCTTGGTAAGGATTGTATATGGCCGATACGGCGCATCGGATTGGTCCGATGCGGCGTATCAAGGTAACTTCGCGTGGGGTCCAGGATTATAATATTTGCGAATATTCTTCAATATCTTGGATATCTGGTGAAGTCTTGAGATTGATACGCCGCATATCAGGAGCTTCATGCGGCGCATCTGGAGTAAAACAAGTTGGTTCTTCTCGTTGACCAAGGTTTCATATGCGGCGCATGGGATAAATCCATGCGGCGCATTCTTCAAAGTCAGGCAATGGTCTTCGAATTCATCTAAGTATGATGATACGGCGTATCTGTCTAGAATGATACGGCGTATCTCCTTGAGTTCAGTAGACTTTTTCCATCTTGATCATTTATCTCCATATTTCGTCCAAAATCACTAACTTTCACCAAATGCTTGTTTATAACTGAGAATTACAAAAGTAAACGATTAAGTATCAATTCTCATATAAAGTGATATAAAACAAGTCAATAATATAGGATAAATGAAGCTAATAATATGTCGTTATTTGATGTCATCAAATATCCCCCCACTTGAACTTTACTTGTCCTCAAGTAAACCTTAGATTAAACTTATGAAAATGTATCCTAAAAGATATTAGGATTTATTTTTATATTTAAGCATGTATTCGTTTCATCATAATCACACAACCAAACACTTAACGAATTAGAAATAAAATAAAATGTTTTTGATAAAAGCAAATCTAATCGTTTAACTGTCCAGTCGTGACGAATATTCTATCATAAGCTTGGCAAGTATACACATCTCCCCCACTAAAGCTAAGGAGTAACAAGTCTAAAGCGGTAAAAAGGGTTTGTTGGTTAAGGGTTAATCATTCTTCTTAATCTCTATCGATCTCAAATTCCAGAAAAGGCGACAAAATCACAAATACATGATCGAATCCACGACCACGATACTTGCAATTGCTCAAATCCTTAACTCGAATAGGCTAAAGATAGGACCAAGTAATCTCTACCAATAATATTATATCAAAAAGGGCGACAAAATCATAAATACATAGTCGAATCCACGACTACGATACTTAAGATTGCTCAAATCCCTAATCTCAATAAATCAAAGATTTGGTTGGATAAAGAATAATATAGGGCATGGATAACATTTGGGATATAAATTGGTGTAAAAATAAAAATAAATAAAACAAATAAATTAAAATCCTAAGTGTGGTTAATCACTATCCCAACCATCCCATGAATAAGACTCATATCATCGAATAACTCACGCTTTAACACTTGAAACACACGCTTTAGGTAGACACGAATTATACTCAACAAGATCTTAATCAAAGAATAAACCTTAATTGGCGTTCCCATAACGGCCAACTCCCATTCAATCCATAATATATAATATACAACAAATAGTAGCCATATGAACCACTTACATAACTTTACATTGTTGGTTTAACAAACTTCCAACTTTCTTCTTTCTTTTTCTTTTCTTATTTTTCTCTCTTTTTTTTTTCTTTTTCTTTTTCTTTTTTTTTCCTTTTTTTTTTATTTTCTTTTTTATTTTCTTTTTTTTTTCTTTTTTTCTTTTTTTTTCAACCAATAAAAACATTAATGGTGTAAAATTTCACCACTTCACCATCACAAAAAAAAAAAAAAATCTTCATAACTTCAGATATAAAAATAATAGTGAAAGTAGTAAACACACGAAAATAAACTAAAAGTTATACAATATTTACTTTCTTACCAATTGCATTGTGCAATTTCCCGACCTAACCAAAGATAATGAATTACGCACGCGAACACAGGTAACGTAAGGAAACACACTTTGCTTAAAGTAACTAACCACGGATTTTAATCTACAGGGTAGGCTAAGGTGTAAGGGTGTAACGAAACATTTTAAGCATAGGTGTATGAAACGAAAGGAATGGCTCTGAGTGTTTTTCTAGGGGTATCTTACTCTAAAAGTGAGAGTAACAAAAGGGTTTATACAGGGGTTAACTAACCAGTGTAGTTAGTTAATAACACATAACATATAATAGGCTTTTTGGGTGTAATCCTAGAAATTTACCAAGTTAGACAAGTCATTCCAATTATATAAATAATACTCATTATGGTGGTCTCGAATAGTATACAAGCCAAGTTCTAAAGTTTACAAGTCACCGGCACACTCATAGATTTGTGAATTTTAAAAAGTTCACAATTTTTGAAAATAATGTTATGTGTGCAGCTATGCAACTTAGACTTAAACAAAAACATGCTAGAAAAATTTTAAATTTAAGCATATTAAGTACATATTAAGCATATTTTTGAAAAATAAGGACAAGCAAACGTTCTAATTCTCCATCCCCCCACTTAAGTTAAACAACGTCCTCGTTGTTTGTATTTGAAATTAAAAACAAGAGATAGAAAGAATTAGAACGGAGAACTCCCCTGAGATTTGCTCGGTATGATCTTCCAATGTAAGTGTGCGAGCGTATAAAATGCGGGAGTCCATCAACATCTTCAATATTCCGGACCTGTAAAAATATAGAGACCACAGGAAAAACAAATCTCGAGAAACATCTCATTAATCATCGGTTAGAAAACGATAAACAAAAGAAAAACAAAGAACTGTATTCAATTCTGGCAGGTCGATACGCCGTATCTAAAAAGATAGATACGCCGCATTGATGTCAGCAAAACAGTTCGGACTAAAGTATTCCAGATGATTCGATACGCCGTATCCATAGGGGTTGGATACGCCGCATCGAAGGCCTGGGACAGACTCGACAGAAAATTAAATTGACATAAATTAAAAGATAAGCATGGGTTGCCTCCCACGAAGCGCTTGTTTTTGTTCAAGTCACGAGCCTGACTCCACCCTTATTTACTGTGTAATAGGGTGTTTTCCCCCCACTTGAAATCAAGTGCGGGTGATAGTGATGTCCGGATCGTCCATCTTCATTATTACCTGAAAGACAAACAACCAAGAACAGCAGTACAAACAAAAAAAAATAAATAAAACCTAAAGTAATGAAAATTAAATAAACACAAAAAATAAAAGAGACAAATATTTTTGGGGTCACAGAAGATCGATGCGCCGTATCCAACAGACAATGGATACGCCGTATACGAAACAAGTTAATACGCCGTATCTAACAGACAATAGATGCGCCGTATTATCTTCCTGTAACAATTTTTTTTTTTTTTCCTTTTTTTTTTTTTTTTTTTTTTTTTTTTTTTTTTTAATATTTTAACACAAAATCACACAAACTAAAAAAAATTGTCGCAGAACGTCAATGCGCCGTATTCACAGACAAGAATACGCCGTATTGAAATCAGACAGATGCGCCGTATTCACAGACAAGAATACGCCGTATTGCCTTTCTGAGACAGAAACACAGAATGACAAAAACACACAGAAACTAACGAAAACAAATAAAAACTAAAATACCAATAAATCAAATTAAACAATCACTCCCCGGCAGCGGCGCCAAAAACTTGATGTGTTTTTTTAGGTCTATAATAAACTACCAAGTTTTAAATTTATATTTTGCCGAACTAACCTATAGACTCTAAACACTAACGAGCAGTGTACCCGGTCAATGTAGATAGTTTCTAGGTAAGCAAGGGTCGTTCACTAGGAGTGAGATTTCTAATATACTAATTCTAGAGGTATTCGACTCTCCTAAACTAACGTAAAGGGGGGTTCAGCCTGAGAGACTGGCACGGGTTTGGTTTTATTCTAACTAAACTAAGATAAACAAACAATACAAGTATGAAGACACCAAAGATAGGAAGAACGGGTTAGCCAAGTCTAATCCATTTTATAGTTATACATGCTTATGTCTACTTGTTTTAATTCATTCAATTGTTAATCGGCATATCAATTACGAAATTCTGTCACAATTAAGTAACTAGCCCTCGGGGCGGATATGACGAAAGATCATAGTGACTCGTCTAGCATCAATACTAACTTATTACTTTAAACCATCTAACCTAGTTCGGTATTACACGCTACTAGTCCTATTAGGTTGTAGACACGTTCCGTTTATGCCAAACAATGATTCCTAATAGAGATTCGGGTTAACACTCATATAACTCAACCAAAGCAACCACAATTACAGGTAGTTAAGTCACATCAATTAAAGTTATAAGGATCATAACCTAGTTACATAGACTTCTACTAGTTATAAGCAATAAACGAGTTTTTATCGACAAGCACCCAATCCAATAACAAAGCAAACACATCGACAAAATCATAAAAACTAATAAAACTTCATAAACATGGCTAACACCTAAGGGTGTTAGCCCATAATCTCTGTAACAAAGTACATAAACATAATCATAACGAATAAAGTATGAAACATAATGAATACGATACGCTAACCGAATGATTAAGTAATATAACAATGATTAGAGATGTTCTTCAAGGATGATTAGGTCTTCAATATTGATCTTCTACTGTTTGGAGAGGCTTTGATCGTCTGGGAATGCCCCTAAGGGTTCCCAAAGATACCCTAATTCGTTAATGAGCTCGGTATTTATAGATTCTGAAATCTGGGTCGATACGGCGCATCTAGAGAGTTAGATGCGCCGCATCTATAAGTAAACGTAGCCTCCAAGTCTGAAACTGACCCAATACGGCGCATCTAAAGACCAGATGCGCCTCATCTCCCAATACGGCGCATCTAAGGACCAGATGCGCCGCATCTCCTTCAGATTCAGATAGATTTTCTTTTTCTCTTCGCGTGGCCGCTTGAATCAACTAAATCGGAGTCCGGATGAAGATTTTATGGCCAAAATACGAAAGCATCTTCAAGTGTCGACTTGTAATCTTGACTTCTTCATTAAGCTTCTAATCTTCACTTGATCTCTTGAATTCTTGGTAAGGATTGTATATGGCCGATACGGCGCATCGGATTGGTCCGATGCGGCGTATCAAGGTAACTTCGCGTGGGGTCCAGGATTATAATATTTGCGAATATTCTTCAATATCTTGGATATCTGGTGAAGTCTTGAGATTGATACGCCGCATATCAGGAGCTTCATGCGGCGCATCTGGAGTAAAACAAGTTGGTTCTTCTCGTTGACCAAGGTTTCATATGCGGCGCATGGGATAAATCCATGCGGCGCATTCTTCAAAGTCAGGCAATGGTCTTCGAATTCATCTAAGTATGATGATACGGCGTATCTGTCTAGAATGATACGGCGTATCTCCTTGAGTTTAGTAGACTTTTTCCATCTTGATCATTTATCTCCATATTTCGTCCAAAATCACTAACTTTCACCAAATGCTTGTTTATAACTGAGAATTACAAAAGTAAACGATTAAGTATCAATTCTCATACAAAGTGATATAAAACAAGTCAATAACATAGGATAAATGATGCTAATAATATGTCGTTATTTGATGTCATCACATGCTTATGAGCATAAGATAACCTATTTCCTTGGATGCTTTAACCCATTGGGCGTGAGCAGCAAGGACATCAACAGGAACCTGCTGATCAGGAGTTGGAGGAACAGGAGTAGCAGGTATGGGATGCTCCACATAGGTTAACTTATCCTCGGCTGTGAGGACGATCCTCAAATTCTGATACCAGTTGAGGAAGTTTGATCCAGTAAGTTTTTTCTTTTCGAGGAAAGACCTGAAGATCGACTTGTTGACGGATGGATTTACTGCCATCTACAATAAAACAAAGTTCAAAATTTTAGTATCTTCAATAATTAATTCTTTTACAAATTAACTACCCATGTTTTAATATATAAAACAATTAATTTACTAAAAGACTAAGACCCTCTTGAACTCCCACTCATCACGGTAGTGCTTACTACTCTGGTAAGTCTTGTGGGTACAAGAGGTAGGCGGCGTGCGACAATTGCATTACAAGTGCAACTCTTAGATTTATTAAACTTATGGCACTAGAGTAAAAGCTACTAGTGTCATGCATGTTTTGTCTCATCCTATGCCTCAGGCTCAAGGATCTCACCGCTTGACTCGATTAAGTCGTCCAATTAGAGAACATGTGTAAATAACTCTAGGTCTAACGCCAGAGAATAAACACCTTGGGTTGCAATTCACTCACGTCCCACGAAGAGCAAAAGGCAAGTGCAAGTGTCCTCAAACTTGGATGGCATAGACTTAAATTTCAAATAGGGTATCACATAATTTTTGACAAAAGCATGTATCAAAAATTGTGTACAAAGAGGCATGCATACATCTTTGTAACACAAGTTTGCAAAAAAAAAAAAAAAACAATTTTTTCCAACTTATTAGGTGTACTATTATCACGGGCAAAGAATGGTCAAGAACCCTATATTGTACTCTGCATGAGTCAAAAGACCCAAGTTCTTCCAATAATTCTCTCATATGCCGAAACATGTAGTAGGGCGGGAAAAGACCACACAAAACCCTAGATCTTGATATGATCAAAGATCATTAATAAAAGCAAAAAACTTTAGGTATCTTATAGTTAAAGTTTATTAAATCACACGATATCCAGCAAGCTATATCCTGGTAGCTTCGAGTAATGATCCACACCCTCAATAGCTTGATGGAACCCGCGATTTAATTAAATCAGATTTCAATAGTTTATAGTCCGTTTAAGTGTAAAAAAAAGATTTACACATAACACATAACTGGTCACAAGGAATTAAGTGTGTATATTAACAGACAATAATTAAATCTCACGATATCCAGCAAGCTATATCCTGGTAGCTTCGAGTAATGATCCACACCCTCAATAGCTTGATGGAACCCACGATTTAATTAAAAACAAGTTTCGATATAAGTAATTAGTCTGTTTTTATTTCCAAAATCAATAGCATATATGTAAAGCAAGTCACAAGGAATAAAACATATAAGCAATTAAAGCAAACAGAAGAAGGGGTAGAGGAGAAGACAGACTCTAATGGAAAGTAGCAAAATAAGTAATGCTCCAAAACTAAAGAATGAGTCTTCCCGAATTGGAGAATCTAAGGCTCCCACAAGGTTTTCGAGCTAGGTACCAAGTGGACCACAGACGTCATAATAATGACCGCGTAAGCCTTAAGATTGGAAAAAAGAAAAAGAAGAAGTACATGTTACAATAATCTTTTTAATTTTCCTAACCCCTTTTAAGTCTTATTAACCATTAATAATTAAACAAGATCAAGATTTAATTAAATGACAATAATGCATGTTATTGTCATAACAATTAATATATGTGTTTAATTAGCGTATCAAGCGACTTTATGTGTAACCCATAACACCAAACGAGATGGCTCGTGATGCCACTGTTGGGAATTCATATTGATTAAACCATCAATACCACAAGTACGCAGCGGATGGATCTATATTTAATGTTATGAATTAAAACACATAATTAAAACACATAATAAATACTAACCTCGAATCTATTGAAAAATAGATAACCACCAAGTCTTGATCTTGATCACGAATACTTCAATGGATCTTGTATCACCACGAAACCCTAATCAACTATAGTGAGTTGATCTATATCGAAAAATCACACTACACGTCTAACGAGAGCGTTAGGATGCTAGTGCTTAACCTACGAGCTTACGAACTAAACACGAATGCTAGTCGTAGAGAAGAAACAAAGCCAAATCCTTTACTTGGGGTGTTGGACAATTTGTAGACAGCAAGAGAGAAGATCAAAGAATGCTTTGATTAGAAGGTGTGTATAAATGAAGACTTAGAGGCTTCCTTTTATACTAATAGGGTAGCTTAAGGAAAAAGCTACTCCCCTTTTTGCCCTAGCCCATATGGCCGGCCACCATAGGGTTCTATGGGCCTCCATGTTGCCTTTTGGTCCTTGTGAAATAAACTATGTACAGTACAAGCTAATTTTGGACTTAACGACCGTTAACCGTTACACTAACGGACTAACGGCCGTTATGTGTATTTCGTGGATTATATTAATTATAATTAGTAGCATACGTTAAACATATTAATTATATTTAATAAACTTTCTCTAAATGTATACGTGTGTGCCCCGATAGGCTCACGTAATTTCTAGTCGTATAACTATTGATTTACGAGCGCATAACCAACAAAGGTTATATCAGAAATAAATTAACTATGTTAGGTTTTGTGTTTTGAGATGTTTGTATGCATGTTTGAGATATAGTCTATGAATAGTTGTATACTTATAGGTATATGTGCATTTTAATGAATACATATAACGAGTTATTTGGTTGTCGCCCGTTGCGGCGGAGTCAGTTTAAGTGTAAGTAATAGTTTTTGTCTAACGGATTTGTTGAAATATTTATTTATTGCTTTTGTTTCATTTTAATGCTATCATCGATACTTTAAAGTATCAACCAAGTAGTAGAGGGATAAAATTAATAACACGTTACCTCAATTTAGAACATATACAAAAAAGAATACACACTTTACTTTTAGCATACCATACAAATGATTATACACTGAAAAATTTTAAACTAAAAAAGTTCTATAAACACTTTTTAAATACCCATACAAATACTTTCTGTCCGATCTTGACTGCAAATCGCGTCCACATTAAATGCAATTGACCTGTACAACTGGATTGCCCACCATTCTCGAGACTATGTTTTGCTGGTACTTTTAACGTGGTCCGACGTTAAGCAATACACTCATAAATCCCACAAACCATTACTGAATGTTGATGGGTTAAGGTGTTCAAGTGGGTTAAGAATGCAAGGTAGGATGCAAATGACACATTTTTGGGAAAATGTTCTGCAAAGGGTTAAAATGAAGGAGTTTTTGTAAAGATGTGATTAAGATTTTTTAGGAAATCACAGCGACATAATTGGTAATGAACATAATGTACTTTATAGTTGCCTTTCAATAACATCTCATCCCAATCTTTAACGAAAAGATGAAACATCAGTGCTTTATCTTCTCCAGACTTGAGATTCATAACTATAACATATCTAAAAGAAATATATTTCCTCTTCCTTTTTAAGGAGAACCATTTTGGGTATCACAACCACAACTACAGTTTCTGATCGCCTAGGGATTTAATGGCTCCAAAGGCTAAAGTTTTTCCTAAAGAGACGTGACCTGAAAACACAAATAGAGAAACTATATCATTTCCATAACCATGACTTGAGATTCATAACCATAACATATTCAAAATAAATATACTTCCTCTTCCTCTTTAGGGAGAACCATTTTGCGTATCACAACTACAACTATAGTTTCTGATCACCTAGGGATTCAACGGCCCCAAAGGCTAAAGTTTTTCCTAAGGGAATCCAACTATCACAATTCAATCATAGGGCTAAACTGTGCTTGATTAGTACCGGCTTTCGTTGAACTGAATAAGCAAAATGAGAATGTCAGTCTAGTGCTAAAAAGGGCGAATAGCAATCGGGCTAAATGCATGGCTTCGACTCCTAATTCTACCTTTAAAGGGCTTCGTTTCGGCCTATGGAATCTCAGTTCTGTAAAAGCCGGTCTTTGAGAGCATAAACAGGGCCTTATAATTCATAACACAAATAGAGAAACTATATCATATCCAGTAAATTGCCAACTGGGCCTTTTTAGGCGGTAAATCACATTCAATGAATTCGCTGAAATTATATCAGGCCAACACAACATATACTTTTAAAGAGTTCGCACATTTTTTGTCTTCTAAGGGATATGTAGAGATTCAGGAAAACCTTACCTACAACATGCTTACCGATTTTGTTCTGGTCACAAAAATCATCTATTGCATCAAGTATATAGCATTGGTTAAAAAAAACTTCATTTTTTGACAAACCATTTTTCCCATGAAAAAAAGTATGACCAAATCACTGTTCAAATCAATAAGATCCAGTTAATGCCATCTACGCTAAAGACCTTACCTAAATGAACATCACACACTGAGCACTAAACATACACAGGATCTCACTATGTAAAAAAATTACTTGAACCCTAACATTCTTATAGGAATAATAGAAATAAGAAAAACCATAAATCAAGTATAATCAAATGTTGACTTTACACTACAATCTGAAAAAATAACGTCAAGTTTGGTTGTAACCTGAAATGTAGTAACTGCTGATGATGCTGCAAAGCTTGGTTCGGGTGCAAATAAGCTAAAATGTTTCCCGCGTAAATAAATCCGTTCTTCACATGCAATTCCAAAATTCACGTCACGGCCACGTGAAACGACACCTGTAAAGTATGAACTTTTATAGGCACTGTTAATACAAATATCGTCTAAAAAACGTTATTTATATTTTACGATCTTTGCTATATTTTGTTAACGACAATTATAAATTTATTTTAGCAAAACATAAATATAGGTAAGTTTTTACATATATAGTCACAAATCTTTCATAAACACAAATTAAACATCACTTAGGTAATATATAGATTTTACAAAGTATACTTTCATAAACTAGTTAATCTAAAATGGAAATGTATTTTTACATCATGGCATGCATCATCTTTGAGATCTTTGGAAGATATGATGAATATCTTGTTTAGATTGTTATTCAAAGAATCATGGAAAGACATGGTAAATATTTTAGTTAGATTTGATAAAGATTTGGATGATCCTCTGTCAGGTCCCCGCGGAACCAAACGACTACATGGACGGAACCCTCATTTTGGTTCCATCCCATCCGTTGTTTGCTGGCACTTCTTGCCTATAAATAGAAAGTCTCACATTGATGTTTTCTAATCACTTTCATACGTAAAACAACATACATTCTCTCATTCATTATTCTCTATATCTAACTCATTCTTATTTCATTTTAGTGAACTTCTTTGTAGCAAGAAGATCAAAGCATTACAAGCTTCAACAAAACGTTGCAAGGCTTGTTTGTTTGTCATTGTGTGAATTGTATTCATTCATACATCATTGTTTGTACCAAACCATCATAAACCTCAATAGTGATCGGTTAGTATTTTAGTCCTCAAAATACTTAGTGTGACGGGAGTGGTTGTACCCTTGTAAAAGAACTCGACATCTAGCTTTGTGTCAAAAATATTGTAAGCGACGTGTAAAGGTTTTTCTCCGCCGGATAAAGGAGCTTGTTGACTAGTGAAGAAAACTCTCGAGTTGGATACTCGGTGAGTGGAGTAGGGCAAGGAAAAAGAGTCCTTGTAGACAGAACCACTATAAACACTCGTGTTGTGGTTTGATCGTTTCTTTCTTGCACTATACTAATTTGTTATTTTTTTTGCATACATTAAGTCATTTCAAACAAACATAACAAAGAAAAAGAAATTAAAAATGGTAAAACTACTCAACCCCTCTTCTAGTTTTCCACAATTGGCATCAAGAGCTACGTTACTCAAGATTTTTAAAATTTATTGTATTTTAAAACTTGAAACGATCCATGGATTTTGAAAACATTAAAGAATGGCAATCTATGCAAAGACCACCACTTTTTGAACCAAATAGATTTATTTATTGGAAAAGTCGTTTTGAAACATATGTGAAATCAAAAGATATAGATCTATGGTATATAATTATAGAAGGTGATCATAAACCTAGTATAAAAGATATTGCAAGTGGTCGGGATGAGGATACTTCACTTACTCGTCATAGTGATGAGCAAAAGAAGTTAATTGCAAAAAATAATAAAGTAAAAATGATGCTTTACAATGCTCTAACTAAAAAGGAATTTGAAAAAGTCTTTACGTACAAAACCGCTTAAGAAATTTGACAATCTTTAATAATCACTCATCAAGGAGATTCACAAGTCAATAATAACAAAATTGATCTTCTTGTTCAACAATATGAACAATTTAGTATTCCTGAAGATGAAGTCATTGATAGTGCATTTGCTTGCTTTAATACTATTATTACTTCTCTCAAAGCACTTGATGAATCCTTTTGTAGTAAGAACTTTGTCAGAAAATTTCTTAGAGCACTTCATCCAAAATGGAGAGCAAAAGTGAAGGCTATTGAAGAATCTAAAGATCTCTCAAAGCTAGCACTTGACGAGCTAATTGGAAACCTCAAAGTTCATGAAATGGTAATGGTGAATGACTCAGAGATTGTTAAAGGCAAAAAGGAAAAAGATCAAGTCCATTGCTGATGACGTATAGTCCGCATTCGGGTTACGAACCCGACCAATGGACGCTACTACCACTCAAGCCCATCACGAATGGGCTATCACGATAACGGTTTGGGCTCACGAAGGCCCAAACTCGAAGTTATTTATGGTCTTGATATAGGATATCTCTTATTTATGAGATATGTATCAAACAACCGACCTATGCGGGATACGCTGAGGAGTGAGGAACACGAAACCAACAAGGGTTTCGTGTGTATATAAAGAGTCTCTCGACTCTCATTAAAGGTACGATCTACAACCCTAACTCTTCAACTAAACCCTAAAACCGATTACTTACTCTCACGCCGGAGGATAATCGTGGGAGACAATCCCACGATAAGCCTAACGGTGTCCTTTTTTTTTCTTAGTGCGCAGGTCTCAAGCATTAAGATCTAATTGGTACGGAAACAAGGAACGCCCAACTTTTGTATCAACAAGTGGCGCCATCCGTGGGACCCTACACTAAGAACTCTACGAAGAACTAGAATGACGAAGCATGGAAACCCAAATCAGCGGACTCCGCAGACAAAGAAAACGCATGACGACTTACAGGGGAAGAAGCAGCAAATTGATTCAGCCCCTAAGCAGGCCCCTGGAACAACCAGTGCGCCCAAAAGCCTAGGATCATACTCAGATCTGGCTTTTACTCCAGTAGAACCGCTCACAAGGACTACCCATGCTACTACAACAACCACTAGCGCGGTAGATTTACTGCGCACTCCTTTCACCATGTCAGAATTAGACCTCACTGAGCCGCCAAATGTGCCTATCCGAAACAAAGGTCCTGATGTGGAAACAAACATCCTCGCGCTAGAAGGAGTCACGCCTGAACTAGCGCCAAGTGATTTCGTATCTCAAAACTACGAAACCTTGGCTGCGCTTATGCAAGAGGAAGCGAAAAAGAGGTCAAGCCAGAGTCTGCAAGCCCGACTCAACTTTGACCCTGAGCATGAAACATCCCCACCACGTTACCGAAAGGAAAGGCGCGAGAAGGATGGCCGCCGACACCCAGTGTTTACTAGGATCGGAAGGAAGGTTGTGGACGATGAAGCAGCCAACTTACAGTCTCTGGAGGAGCATGAAAACGATGGACGACGCACCAATGTCCACGCTAGGCTTGGCAGTCGCAAGGTCCACGATAGACTCGGGCGACGAACCTCCCCAAGCGAAAGCCCTTCAAGCTCGGATTCCGAGGATAGTCGGCGCAAGCGCCGCAAAAGGGTAAGCTCATCCTCAAGTGACTCCTCGGACAACGAGGATAAAGAAACAGGACACTGGAAGTCCAGGAGAAGATACCGCGACCAGGAGGACGAAGACATGTCTCGTCCCTGGCGCCGACAAAAGGTTGACGCATTCACTCCGCGCATCAGTGATTTTTCAGAAGATAAGAGAAGGCGCATGCCCGCTAATGTTAAAACTTATGATGGGACAGGTGATCCTGATGACCACCTAAAAATTTTTGAATCAGCAACAACCATCGAAAATTGGCCACAACCTGTGTGGTGCCACATGTTTAACTCTACTTTAGTAGGGAATGCGCGAAACTGGTTCAGTAAGCTTCCACGTAGAAGCATCGATGGGTTTGAAGAGTTGCGGAAGGCGTTTCGTTTGAACTTTACTCAGAGGAAGAAGTGCGCCAAGAACCCTGTCGAACTCGCAAGGGTAAAACAGCGCCAAGGGGAATCCACAAGCACTTTTATGGAGCGCTTTAAAGACGAATGCATACATGTCAAGGCATGCCCAGAAATACTAAAGATCTCAGGGTTCATGAATGGAATCAATAACCCAGAACTTATCAAAAAGTTAAATGATAGGGTCCCCCAAACCTTTGATGAACTCATGAAGCGCACGAGGTCCTTCATCCAAGGAGAAGCCGCCGCTGCGGATAGCAAGAAAGGCTACTCAAACTATAGGTCACAAGAAGAGCCAAGGAGACAATCCAATGACCAGAGTAGCAATCGTAACAAAAGCTATCGCAGTCAAGGGGGCGGACGGGGAAACGACAAGTATACCCCACTAACGAAGACTCCAAAGGAGATATTTGCGACAGAAGGCGCGAACTTTCCGAGACCCCCACCGATGCGCACCCCAGAAGATTGACGCGTAGGGAACGGATACTGCGAGTATCATGGACAGAAGGGTCACACAACCAATGAGTGTGTCCAATTGCGCCAATTAATTGAGAAGCTAGTAAAAGAAGGCAGATTGGACCATCTAGTTAAGGATATTAAGGATGGGAAAGATAAACAGAAAACTGGGGGCAAGAAAGAAGCGCCTAAGGACAAGGCTGACACAATCTACATGATACAATCATGGCAGCGAAAGACTAGGCAAAAGGTCAGCCAAAAATTTTCTCATGGAAGCGAAATCTCTTTTCCCACCTTGGTTGCGGACAACGCAGTGGCGGAACCGCTCACCATCGAGATAAATGGGGGGGGTCACAATATCCACCGCATGTATGTTGATGGAGGGGCATCAGCAGACATAATGTATGAGCATTTTTTCAAGAGATTGCGCCCTGAGATACAAAGACAGTTAAGCCCAACTACGACTTCGTTGACTGGCTTCACAGGAGAAAAGATATGGCCCATGGGGCAACTATGACTACTAGTCGCTGTCGGTAATAAGGAACACTCCATGACAACCTGGATGAATTTTATGGTGATCAGATCTCCTTCACCATACAATGGCATTATTGGAAGACTAGGAATTTCGGCAATGCGCGCAGTACCGTCCACAGCACATGGGATGCTCAAATTCCCGGTAGAAGGTGGCATTGTCACCATCTACAATAGCGCTGCGCCACCTAGAGAGTGTAACACGATTACATGCGAGACAACGCACACCCCAGAACAGAGCGCAGCTAAAGTATCAAATCTAAAGGTCGCAATTCACCCTGACTACCCGGAGCAAGAAGTATCGATCGGAGGATCGTTGTCTGACAAGGGAAGAGCGGCCGTGTGCGCGCTCTTGCAAAGGAATCTGGATATCTTCGCATGGGAACCAAAGCACATGACTGGTGTGCCACGCTCGATTGCAGAACACAAGCTGAAAATCCGACAAGGATATTCCCCAGTACGGCAGGAAAAGCGCGGCCAGGCTCCAGAGCGCGCAAAAGCCATTCTGGAAGAAGTACACAAGCTTGTAGACGCAGGCATCATGCGAGAAGTCTATTACCATGACTGGCTCTCCAATCCAGTAATGGTCAAGAAGAGTGATGGTAGTTGGCGGATGTGTGTGGATTTCACGGATCTCAACAAAGCATGTCCACAGGACTGCTACCCACTACCAGAGATAGACTGGAAGGTAGAATCTTTGTGCGGATATCCCTTTAAATGTTTCTTAGATGCATATAAAGGGTACCACCAAATCCAAATGGCCAAGGAAGACGAGGAAAAAGAGCCTTCCACACAAGCCAATGTGTCTTTTGTTATACAAAGATGCCTTTTGGCCTGAAGAATGCGGGCGCCACCTACCAGCGATTGGTAGATAATGCATTTGAAAAGCAAGTGGGCCGCAACCTAGAGGTCTATGTGGACGACCTTGTCATAAAAAGCCATACTGAAGACGAAGTGGTGCGCGACATTGAAGAAACATTTACAACACTACGAAAGATCAACATGAAGTTAAATCATAAGAAATGCACTTTTGGCGCTACATAAGGCATGTTCCTGGGATACTTGATAGAACCAGATGGCATTAAGCCATGCCCAGAAAAAACAGAGGCTGTCATCCAACTCCCTTCACCACGCACGTTGAAAGAAGTTCAGTCTCTGAATGGAAAGCTAGCCGGTTTGAACAGATTCCTGTCCAAATCAGCGGATAAGTCACTTCCTCTCTTTAAAACTCTCAAGAAGTGTACAAAAAAGGGAGACTTTCGTTGGACTACGGAAGCGGAAGAGGCTTTCACACAGCTTAAGCAACATATAGCAGCGCTTCCTAAGCTAGTCGCACCCTGACCAGGGGAGGAGTTAATCGTCTACTTATCTGCGACTCATGGAGCGGTCAACGCAGTGCTACTGACGGATAGGAACTCCGTACAAACACCGGTATATTTTGTAAGCAAAGCACTCAAGAAGACAGAGATTAACTACAGCCCAATGGAGAAGTTGGTCTTGGCGTTAGTATTTGCCGCCAAAAGACTGCGTAGATACTTTCAAGCGCACCCAATAGCGGTGATCACAGACCAACCTATCAAGCAAGTTATCTCTAAACCTGACGCATCGGGGCGATTACAAAAATGGAGTGTACTGCTAGGCGAGTATAACATCTCTTATAGACCACGCACTGCGGTTAAAGGGAAAATACTAGCAGACTTCATCATCGAAAAACCAGACACCGATGCCGCACCTCCACTGAACAAGGTAGAACTACAAGAACCATGGGTCCTGTTCACGGATGGATCTTCATGCGTGGATGGGTCGGGCGCTGGCCTTATCCTCACTAATCCAGAAGGAATGGAATTCACTTATGCACTGCGCTTTGAATTCACAGCCACGAACAACGAGGTAGAATATGAAGCCCTAATCGCCGGGTTACGCATTGCAACTCGAATGGGTGTACGTGACCTAGAAGCATATGTGGACTCCCGATTAGTAGCCAACCATGTGTTGGGCGAATATGTGGCTAAAGAGGATAACATGGTTCAATACCTCGACAAGACCAAATCACTAATCCAAGGTTTTGACAGGTTTACCATTAAACAAGTTCCTAGAGGTGAAAATAAAAAAGCGAATACGCTAAGCAAGATCGCATCTACAAGCTTTGCGCACCTGTCAAAACAAGTGTTGGTGGAGATTCTAAAAACAAATCCATCTCGGAGATGGAGATATCCACGGTAATAGAGGAGGAGAACCCTACGTGGATGACCCCTATTGTAGAATTTATAAGCAAAGGCATATTGCCCCATGAGCAGAAGGACGCTCGACGGATACGGCGCACAGCGCAGAGGTTCGAACTTAGAGATGGTATCCTATATCGGCGCTCATTCCTACAACCATGGCTTCGGTGCGTTGGACCTCTCCAGGCGGATTACGTACTCCGAGAGATCCACGCCGGTTCATGCAGTATGCATTCAGGACCACGGTCCGTAGTAGCACGAGCATTGCGGTCAGGATACTACTGGCCCACTATGCACTGTGATGCGCGCGATGTGATAAAGAAATGCAACGACTGCCAAGTTCATAGACCCATCCCGCGCAGACCACAACAAGAGCTAACGCCTATCACTTCCCCATGGCCATTCTATAAGTGGGGTATCGACATTGCGGGCCCCTTACCTGTTGCAGCGGGGGGACTGAAATTTCTTATTGTGGCAATAGACTACTTCACTAAGTGGATCGAGGCAAAAGCAGTGGCGACAATCACAGGTAATCAAGTAAAACGATTCATTTGGGAAAATATTGTATGCCACTTTGGATTACCTGGGGAAATTGTTTTGGACAACGGAAAACAATTCCGCGATAACCCGTTCAAAGACTGGTGCGCAGAACTAAATATCACACAACACTTCGCATCAGTTAAACACCCACAAACCAATGGTCTGGTTAAGCGCGCAAATCGTAGTTTGGGCGAAGGAATTAAAGCGCGCCTGGACAAACACAAAGGAAGATGGGTGGATGAATTGTCGCATGTTTTATGGGCGCACCGCACGACAATCAAAGTTAGCAACGGAGACACTCCCTTTTCTCTTGTCTATGGGACAGAAGCTGTCATACCAGATGAGATTGGAATGCCAACTATCCGTACCGCGGAAGCTAATGTCGCAACTAATGACGACGAACGACGTATAGACTTGGACCTATTGGAAGAAAGGCGTGAACGCGCAGCTATACGTGAAGCAAAAGCCAAGTCAAAAATGAAGGGATATTACGACGCTAAAGTTCGAAGCACCTCATTCAGACCAGGAGACTTTGTCTATCGCGCTAACGATGCAAGCCACGCAGAAGATACAGGTAAACTTGGACCGAAGTGGGAAGGACCCTATGAGGTTGTTGAAGCACTAGGTAAAGGCGCGTACAAGCTGCGTGACATGGATGGCCGCGAGCTACAACGCACATGGAATGTTTGCAATCTCAAGAGATGCTATCTTTAGGAAAGGTTACGACCTCACACACGGACACTTCTGCACTTTAGTAAGTGCTTAATAAATATCCGTGTATTTACATTTTGTTTCATTTAGGCAAATGTTTTTCTTTTTACAAAAACT
Organism: Artemisia tridentata subsp. tridentata; assembly: GCA_021014915.2. NCBI lineage: Eukaryota > Viridiplantae > Streptophyta > Magnoliopsida > Asterales > Asteraceae > Artemisia > Artemisia tridentata. The sequence goes on from CP139506.1 coordinate 299,126,749, forward strand.
TGCAAGTATTAATTCAATGTCGTGGTTTCTAGCTAATTCCGCGACACATTTCACTTTATGGTTTACATGTTATTTATGTCTCAATATTGTTGTTACTTTAATTTCTGCCTACATGGCGTGCATGCACTTATTAAAACCCACGATGGTAAAAGGATGAGTAAACCTACTAAAAAACTCGTTGAGTAAGAGGGTTGCAAACCCATCAACATCGGATCACGCATCCTTGTTAAACACCTTACTCTCAAGACGTTGGAGTAAGTTCAATGTGTATCCCACGACGGATACACAACAATGCACACTGTGCGCGTTTAACAACTTAGGAGCTAAGATACTTAACTCCTTGATATGCTATTTGCAGTACGCTGCATATAAATTAATAAACTTGTAAATTTTATGAACTTCATACACGATTATGGATTTTTTTATAAATTTTCCTAAGTATGTACACAACAAGTTGCTATGTACACAACAAGTTGCTATGTTAGACAAAACATAAACGTCTTTTACGCAAAGACAAAATAACTAAGTACAACCATTATAACCACAATCACATTTGATATAATATGCGTACAATCGTATTTTTCAACATTTTATTGTGGACTACGAGTTCATACAAGATATAGACTTAACATGCACATGTGCAACAAAATGTTAATCTATTACAAAAATTACCAGGACAAGCTACGGGTGCGTCTAAGCCCCGAACCGCCAACATGATACGCAACACTACCAGTTCCCTCAAGCTCCCTCAGAAGATCACTATCTTGGGGCGACACTGTCGGTACGCTAACGGGCACTCCATCAGACCTAGGAATATGCGCAGCACTGACACCGCAAAGGATGGCCTTCCCCTTCACACCCTGCTTCTTCGCAAGCCTCATAGCATGGGCTTCCAAGGACTCCTTCAAAGAAATTTCCTTTTCAAGAGCAAAAGGATCCAGGATGTTGCGAGGGCGAGCGAAGATAGGTACCTGCAGATGCGATTCATCTGGCTTGAGAAAATAGTCAGCTTGTGCCTCTACGCCCTCCGCTGCATGCATAGCCAAGGTTAACCCCTCCATAATAACACTTATGGGGTAATCTTGGTCGCGCTCCAGTTGAGCAATATGAGGAAGGTATAGCAGCTTCATCTTTTCCATAGCTGCGACAAGCTCATCGAAGGAGTCAACATTATAATCGGGCACTTGTGTGGCAGGCACCTTCAACAATCCGCTCTCAGAGAGCTCCTCTATAGCTTGCGCCTTGCCACGAGCAAGCGCACGCTCCACAACTTCCCCAAACGTCCCCCGCACCTTTTGGGATTCCAAAGTACCCAAAGCAGCCAGGCGTAACCCATGGCTGATAAGCCACCTACGCTCAGCGATAGAAGACACCAGATGGGGATACAGCTCTTCGTCATATTCGATAATGAGCTTGCGCAGCTTGATCTCTTGCTTCTCCAGCGACGCCTCCACAGCCTTGCGGAAATCATCTAGTCTGGCGAAGTGAGCACTCTTGTTCTGCTCCATATACTTCAAGGCCCAAAGGCAAGTAGCCTTGTACTCTTTTGCGGCAGCGCGCTCTTGGTTCACTTGAGCAAACAAGGATAGCCTCTCATCAGCAAGCTTCTGAGCATACACAGTGGTGGACTCTACTTCAGCCTGAGCATCAGCTAACTGCGCCTTCAGTAGCACAATTTTCCTATCCTTCTGCGCATTGCTGCTACCCTCACCTGCATACCTAGCCTTTAGCTGTGCAACCAATGAGGCTTGATGCGCAGCAGCCAAGCATAGCTCCTCAATCAACTGGTCCGTAGGAACATCTTCGGAAGCCTTTGTCCCAGATTCTTGGCCCCCCTGCGCAAGATGATCAGTAGGCGAAGGACTTGCCTTGGGGGGCGATTCCCCAGCGCGCGCAGCATCATCACCAGCAGCCTCAACACTGCACGCAGATAACAGAGCTACTTTATAGTATCATTGCGGAATAAAGAAATGCAGATCTAAAGATACAAGCCTAATTACTTACTTGAGGGAAGGAGTTTCAGTTGTATCCTTCTGCGACGCATTCTCCTCTGATGATGATGATGGCTCACTAGAGATAAGATGGCGCCTTCTTTTGGACGTACCAGCGCCATCATCTCCAGCAGCTTTCTTGCGCTTCACCCCTTGGCCAGCGCCTTCTTGCCCACTTTCAGACATGGCAAACTCCCCACTTTCTGACGAATCAGTCTGCGATAGCTCTTCTACATGGATTTGTACCTCAGGAGTGGGAAAACTGCGCAGAGGAGTCGCCTCTAAAACAATTGGGGGCGTATCCTCTGACTCCTCCTGCACGATTTCCATCGTGCGCCCCGCGGTAGCCTGTAGAACTGGCTCCTCGCCATCTCTCAAAGGGCGCACCCCTACAGTCACTTGTTTTGGCCTCTCCAAGCGAACAACACTGAATAGATCCATCTCTGCGCAACAAACAACAAACAAACACAAAATGAGTTAGATAAGCTACAAAGGGAAGAACGCTTACAACTAATAAGCGAAGAGGAAGGAAGAGACAAGCACCCACCCTGGCTATTCTCGTCCAAAAAAGTTGGCACTTCCTCCGGACTACCGAAGTAATTGCGACTGATGCCCATGTGCACCAAAAACTCCTCTGGATACGCCTTGATCGGTATGCGATTGGCATTAATCGTCTCCGCATCCTCTGCGCTATACGTTCCGGGGATGGGGCGCTCATCTCTCGGGAATGATTCTTGGGTATAGAACTCAAAAATCCATGGAACAAATGCACTATCAACCCAAAAGAACTTCTCCCTCCAATTCCTCAGTGCGTCTAACTTTTCCGTATAGCACTGCAGCGGCCCTGCGCGCTTGGAAAAGGATACCCACCCGTTTGACCACGAGGTGTGATAAAACGCGCGGAATAGATGGATTGTGGGTTCAATCGCCAACAGGCGACAATTTACTTCAAAATTGATTATTTTTGCTGCACCTATACAGTGCAGCTAGGAAATATGAAGACGATAGTGGTTTAGAATATCGCACAAAAATAGGGAAATGGGCACACGTTGGTTAGCGAATTCGAAGAAACGTGTGTATACCCCTACCTTCCCTTGAGGGAAACTCGCTATTGACGCATTCGGTACCGGAACCACCGGGTGCAATGCGATAGGCATGTAATAATCTGAGGTGAACTGACGAAGATCGTCCTCAGATATATCGGAAGTAAAATCGGATAATTGAAGAACCATGTTTAGAACTTAAAGGATTCTGAAGCGCACGCGCTGTTACCTTAGGAGTTGTTGATTTCTTGTTCGCTGTTTAACGTTTTTAACAATGGCGGCAATGGACGATTTTACTGTGATAAGCACAGTGAAATGAAGATGACACTTTATATAGGGTTACACGATCTCATGGATGATTGACATGTGTCACCCACTTGCTCTAATCGTGTGGCTGGGAACCCAAAAGGTAAAGCACTTTTTCACCCACCCCTCACGATTTACGAAGGAGATACGGATGTACTTGGACTAGATTAGTCATATTGCTTTTTTAGGCGGGAAACACTTGAAACTTCTCCGCTACGCATACCTTTTTTGCTACATTTGTTAGTCTAGCATCCGCAGTCGTTACACTACGCATACTAGACTGGGGGGACATGATGACGTATAGTCCGCATTCGGGTTACGAACCCGACCAATGGACGCTACTACCACTCAAGCCCATCACGAATGGGCTATCACGATAACGGTTTGGGCTCACGAAGGCCCAAACCCGAAGTTATTTATGGTCTTGATATAGGATATCTCTTATTTATGAGATATGTATCAAACAACCGACCTATACGGGATACGCTGAGGAGTGAGGAACACGAAACCAACAAGGGTTTCGTGTGTATATAAAGAGTCTCTCGACTCTCATTAAAGGTACGATCTACAACCCTAACTCTTCAACTAAACCCTAAAACCGATTACTTACTCTCACGCCGGAGGATAATCGTGGGAGACAATCCCACGATAAGCCTAACGGTGTCTTTTTGTTTTCTTAGTGCGCAGGTCTCAAGCATTAAGATCTAATTGGTACGGAAACAAGGAACGCCCAACTTTTGTATCAACAGTTGCCTTAAAAGCAAGAACGGAGACAAGTGATGATGAAGAATCTAGCTCGAGAAGTGAAGTTGAGGAATATGCCATGGCCGTAAGAGATTTCAAAAAGTTCTTTCGAAGACGAGGAAAGTTTGTAAGACAACCTAGAGATGACAAGAAACCCTTTCGAAAAGATCGTGATGATAAGAAAGGGAAGGTTGAAAGAAAATGCTTTAGATGTGGTGACACAAGCCATCTCATAGGAGATTGTCCAAAGCCACCTAAAAACAAAACTCAAAGAGCTTTTGTGAGTGGTGCTTGGAGTGAAAGTGAAGATGATGACGAGGAGCCAAAGAATGAAGAAATTGCTCTCATGGCTCAAGTCTCAAACGAGGTACACTCTGACTCATCTTATTCCTCTATTGATGATGACACCTTACAAAAGGAATATAACAAACTGTGTGAACTTAGCTTAAAAATCATAAACAAAAACAAATTTTTGAAAACCAAAAAGGAATTCTTAGAAAATGAAGTTTATGAATTAAAAGAAAAAGCAAAACATTTAGAAAAGAGTAAAGCTATTGACAAGGTATGTACATCATGTCAAGAGCTTAGACTTGAATTAGAGAAACTTAAAATCACACACGATGCACTTATCAAACAAAACTCTAAGTTCAAAAAGTTTGATAAAAATATTTATTGTGTGGATGAAATAATGAGAATCCAAAAATTACCACACGATAAAACTAGACTAGGTTTTATGAAATTATGAGATTTAAGTAGTCTAAAGAAACAAGCCAAAAAAGTACAAGAAACTTTTCCAACTGCCTCGGGGACCCACGGATCAGACGGAACCAAAAATTTGGTTCCGCCTATGGAACAGTTTGGTTCCGTGGGTAGCTCGGCAGAACAGAAAGTTCATACATCGGCTCGTACTGAGTTTGTTAAAGTCACAAAGAAACCTAACACTACCACAAATGATACTAAACAAAAACCAGTTGTTACAATAGGATTAGGACTTTCTAAAAATGAGTATAGATCCAAAATCACTCAACAGAGGCCTAAAACACCTATTCCCAAACGCCCCTTTCCAAAGAGCAACTACAACACACAACCCAACTATCAACAAAATGGTTGGAATCAAAACTTCCCAAGGCATTATCAAACTCCTAACTACATGCCATGGAACTCATATCCACCATTCCCATACATGAATCAAGTTAATGGGATGTTTAACCAAAATGGACCCATGAGATATTGGGGACCAAATGCTTGAGTTTTTATATAACTTAGGTATGCTTGAAAGTCGGATTGGAACCGGACGAGTGAATAAAAGATAGCGGTTGTTCAAGGCACATGACGGGAAACAAGAGCCTCTTCTCAACCTACCAAGAATATGACGGAGGTAATGTCACTTTTGGTAGCAAATTAAAAAGCAAAATCATCGAAAAAGGTACTATCTCTCATGACTCTCTTTCTATTGATAATGTTGCTCATGTTGATAATTTAGGATTCAACCTTCTTAGTATTAGTCAACTATGCCGTAAAAAGTATAATGTCCTATTTAGTGAAAACGAAAGTAAAATACTAAAAGATGGAATAACCGTAGCAAAAGGAGTTTTGAAAAACAACGTATACGTCATGAAAATTGATAAAACTTCTAGAGATAAACTTTGCTTAACTTCGTTAGATGATTCCTCAAATCTTTGGCATAGACGCTTAGGCCATGCTAATATGAGACTTATTCAATCTCTATCTTCAAAAGATCTCGTTAGGAACTTACCCAAGTTGAAATATGACCAACACTTTTGTGATGCTTGCAAAATTGGAAAACAAGTTCATAGTAGCCATAAGGCTAAAAATATGGTGTCTACATCTAGGTGTCTAGAACTTTTGCATATGGATTTATTTGGTCCATCCGCTATACAAAGTTATGGAGGCAACTTCAACACTTTGGTCATAGTAGATGATTATTCAAGATACACTTGGACAAAGTTTTTGAAAAGTAAAAACGAAGCTTTTGATCAATTTGAAATTCTTAGTAAGAAAATTCAAAACCAACTAGATAGTCGTATTGTGTCAATAAGAACGGATCATGGTCGTGAATTTGATAATGAAACACAATTTGGAAACTTTTGTGATGCCAACGGCATAACACATAATTTTTTGGCTCCTCGTACTCCTCAGTCAAATGGTGTAGTAGAAAAATGCTTAATGAACAAAACATACGAAAAATGTTTTGGTGTAACGCCGTTGGCACTTCAACCTATAATAGAGTATTAATTCGACCATTCCTGAACAAAACACCATATGAACTATATAAAGGTAAAAAGCCTATGCTAGGATACTTTAAAGTGTTTGGAAGTAAATGTTTTATTTTAAACACTAAGGATTATCTCACCAAATTTGACCCAAAGTCTTATGAAGGTGTATTTCTTGGATATTCTCAAAATAGAAAAGCTTATATTGCTTTAGACAAAGAAACCGTGAGAGTCGAGGAATCGTTAAACATAACATTTGAAGAAAGTCCACCTCCTTCTAAGACATCACTTTTGGTAGATGATGACTTAGTTGAAAGTCAATTTGTTGAAAACAAGGGGAATACAAATAATGACAAGGAAGATGAACTATTAAACAAAGAAATTGTCAATATCAAAGAACCTAAAGGTCATCCATTAGATAGTGTTATAGGAAAAATGAATGAAAGAACCTTAAGATCACAAGTCCAAAATCAAAGCAACTTCTTTTGTTTTGTATCAACTATTGAACCCAAAAATATAAATGTAGCTATAAAAGATAAATCTTGGGTCATAGCGATGCAAGAAGAATTAAATTAATTCGTTAGAAATGATGTTTGGACATTAGTTCCTCAACCAAAATGTCAAACAATAATTGAAACAAAATGGGTCTTTCGAAATAAAATGGATGAAAATGGATGAAAATGGTGTAGTGTCTAGAAACAAAGCTGTTAGTGCAAATATTACGACATTTAAACTAAACGGTCTCTTCGGTTTTAATAATGACCAACATGTAACTTGTAACACATAACGTAAAATGTGCAAGTTACTTGTAAACACAAATCATCAACGCATACTTACATCAACACTTCCCGACGTCTCAAGTATGCTTCAACGAAGTTGTAGATTTCCATCCCGACATAAATCACTCAAGGTATGGACAAACAAATCTACTACTTGACAAATGATCAAAGGATTTTATTTTTCTAAACTTCACATTTTTAAAGTGACAAAACATTTTTTCAAAAATAAATTTCACAAATTATTTTTGAATTAAAAAGAAATGTTTTATTTTGAAAAATATGTTTGAAAATCCCAACAGTCAAATTTCCCCCCAAAACAGCTCCTAACTTTCCCAAATAAACCTTCCCCACTAAAGATAAACGAAGGAGCGTCCACGGCACCTTTAAATAGGGATGGATCCATTAAATTTAACAGAGCCGTCGGGTATTTAACGGAGCCGTCCGTACGTAACGGCTAGATTTTTCTTTGCCTATAAATAGTGGACCATTTCATACTTCCATCTTGATTTTTCCAGTCCTTTTTCTCTGGTCTAATCCCTCCTCACTTAGATGACTTTCTTTGATCATTTGGAGAATCTTAGTTTTTTTAAGAGTGATCCAATCCTCCATTCAAGTGATCCTCTTCATTCCTCTTGATTAGCAAGAGAAGAACACAAAGTATCCAAGTAGATACAAGGTGTTGTCTTCCCTCTTGATTAGCAAGAGAAGAACACAAAGTATCCAAGTAGATATAAAGTGTTGTCATCCCTCTTGATTAGCAAGAGAAGAACACAAAGTATCCAAGTAGATAGAAAGTGTTATCATTCCTCTTCATTTGCAAGAGAAGAACTCAAAGTATCCAAGAAGATACAAGAGTTGTAGTTGTTAGGTCTTGTAACATTGGTTACACTCTTGATTGTATCATAGCATACATCAAGATTATTTTTCTTTTGTGAGAGAGTGAGTCAAGATCATTGTGATTTTAAGAGATAGTGAAGATCTCTTGAAGCCATTGGGCTTGTGTGATTGATCATGTGGATCAAGGGTAGATCGGGTAGATCGTGGTAGATTGGTGCTAGCTAAGATTAGCACTCGACATCTAGCTTAGTGTCGAAAATAGGATAAGCGACGTGTACAGTGTAGATTGGGTAGATCGTGGTAGATTGGTGCTAGCTAAGATTAGCACTCGACATGTAGCTTAGTGTCGGAAAACAAGTTAAGCGACGTGTACGGTTTTCTCCTCCTAAAGGGAGTTTGTTGATTAGTGAAGTAACTCTCGAGTTGGGTACTCGGGGAGTGGAGTAGGGCGAAGAGGAGCTTCGTGACCGAACCACTATAAATCACCGTGTCCGGTTTGCGCCTTCTTACTTATCTCTTTACTTTCATTTTATTTTTTATCACTTTATGTTTATATTTGCATTGCGTTTATGCTTGTGTGGCTAGTTGCTTATGTTATGTTGATTATGTATGTGTCATGGTTGATTGTGCTTGTGTTGTAGTTTAATTTATTCATTCCTAGATGATATATGATCATAGTTGACACTTTTCATATTACGTCACACTTGATCGGGAGTTTGATACAAAAAGATTTAAGTTTTTAAATGGAAACGTATTCACCCCCCCCCCCTCTACGGTTTCCACAATTGGTACCAGAGCCACGTCGCTTAAATTTTTAAAACAAATGGTTTTCAAAATTGAGTACGATCCATGTATCAAATTACCTATGAAGGTGATAAAATATGAAAAGTATTTAATTGTTTAATACTTACAAGTTTTGTTGTTAAGTATACTTTGTCATACTAGCTTGAAGGCTTTTCAAACCAATAAAAGAATAGAGTCTTAAGTGCCTGGTCATGTTCTCCGTCGAGTCGCCGCACTAAAACTGTAAACTGAGTCAGAAAAGAGAACTTGGTACCACTAAATATAGGACGGTACCATTATATTTAACGGTACCATGGGTTATTTAATGGTACCGTGCCTCTGGCTGTTAGTTTTCAGTATTGGGTCATTTCCAGAAATTCTTATAAAATCAACCATAAGTTCGTAGGAGTCGTGTCACTCATCATTTTAAACGAAGTTGAGTCTACTTTCATTTGACAAATATTGTTATGAATTAGTTCTAAATGAAAGTATGATAAAGTCCTTGATTTTCAACTAAAGGTCTTCTGGGCATGCAGTTTGCGTAAATTTTTGGTCAAACTGAAAAAGGGCGATTCAACCTTTAAACTTTGACATGTTTTCAAAGTGCTCAGCAAAAACCTTTGAAATGGGGAGGAAACCAATTCATTGTCAAATAAAATCAAGCTTAGTATACATTGTTATACCTAATACACAAAATGACGATAAGTATTTTTGTGTGTTAAGCTAAATTGCTATTTGCTTATTATAGTTTTTCGGTTTATGCATTTATAAGGCTCATGCTAAATCACTTGCACTATATTAAGTAATTAGTTTGCATTGCATATAGGCATCAACCATTTGTCTTGCATTTGTTGCAAGTTCTTAAAATGGTGTAGTAACTTTCTTAGGAATAGAAACTAAGTTGGTAGATCATGTGTGTCGAAAGATATTGTCTTACACAATTATTTTTCCAAAGGTTTAAGTGTAAAAAGTATATCACCCCAAAATACTTAACACTTTCATAAAATCCGTAACATAATCTTTAAAACATTACATCATTTTGTCTTGTTGACCATGGGTTGTCTAAACAAGATAAAAGGTCATTTTAATACATTAGTACTTAAATAAAGGAAAATGTATTAAACTTGCATTGATCTAACACACATACAAAATGTTTTAAACATTTAGTATTTTACGTATGTTGTATAAAAATAGCTAAGATAATTATTTTTATACAAATGAGGTGTCGAAAAACTAAGAATATTATACTCAATAATATAAAATAGTTTTTCTCAAATAAAAATAAATGACAATATCAAAGTAGTAACTTAATATGTCATTAACCTCACACATACAACTAGTGTTAGAATAAATGGAACACACTCGTAAAATTTTTATTTCTTTTTAAAAAGGAGTGATTGTGAGGGTCAAGAAAGATCTCGAGTACATATCAATTCATTATTCAAATTATGATTGATATCATTATCGAACCTAATTGACAAGTTTTTGAGTGTGGACATAAAATTGGAGTCATTATTTGTCCAGCTACAAGATAACATCAAAATATGATGAAAAGTATTATCTTGAATCTACATACTCAATCACACTCGATTGTTATGTAAATAATGACGTCCTCTCAAGACGAAAATAATATGCATCGGATCATAACTCACACTTGTGTTGAAGATGCCATATTGAGTCTTCTTGTCCAATGGTTGTGTTCCAAATATTAAACTAATATGTTTAAATGATGCATAAAATACACAACCAAGTAGGATTGACAACTTGGATGTTTCATCCGAAATATACAAGTAATTTACATTGCAATGCAATAAGTAAATGGGTCATTTCCGAAAAACCAAACACGAGCAAACAAACAACATATGTAAACTTTGCTCATGAATGACTCAACACTCAAAGTCACATGTCTAGTAAAAGTGTCACACATAATATGTTATTAACTATTATGTAAGTCATCAATCTTTGAGAATATCACATATATGTCTCTTATCAAAAGATTGACAAAGGATAACTTATATCCTATGCATCTTATTCCTTTTGTAACATGAATGGTTATGTTACAAGAGAGTACATTGCATCTTGTTAACAAATATAGGATATTAGAGTTGAATAATAACCTAATACTACATGTGTCATTGCATAAACAAGTAAAATTGGTCATACACTAAATTACTTGTTTCACAAAGCATTCTTAAGAGTGATAAGTTTACTCTTAGAAAAGCATACTAGTTGAAATAAACAGTATGTCTCATTTCAAATAAAATGCTCACAAGATCTATTGAGGTAAATAACCTTTATTAGATTCTCAATCAAGATATGCAAAGGAGCATTCTTGAAACACACACGATGTAGTAGATTCTACATTGTATCACATTAGAGTGTCTCTTGGTTCTAGGAAACCAAATCATGTTAAAATAACATGTAACAACTCAACAAACAAAGATGTTGTCCAAGAGATCATAAAATACACCATCTCCATCAAATAACCTTTAAATCTCAAACACGAAATTAAAACATTTCGCTTGCCTTTGTTAGGAGTTGTGTAAGACATGTCATTTTCTTAACCAACTTTCAAAGTATGGTTAATTGAGTCATATTAGGCCATGTATAAGCAAAACAAGATAACATCATCTTTGCTATACTTCGATAGGCAAATATAGGAATTTGAATTCTTCTAACATGAGAATGACTACTGGAGAACCTATCGCACTAGAAATTCTTCGTGTATAACCCGTAAAAATGGTCGTGTTTAGCCTTAATTGAGCACCACTAGTGATAGTCTCATACTCATTCTCTAACTTGAAAAATTTTCATTCCTACATTTGAGTAGAGATAGTTTACATCGTTGAACTTTATCTCCCATTAGGATGTCATCTTGAACAAGTAGTAATTAGGATCTGCCTTAGCAAACCTAGATTGCTTGCATCCCACATACGTGTTTCAAAATGATAACATGTTCTCGTAAGATATGGTTAAATGTCTTCATGATCTTAAATGCTAAATGATTATCATGTTTTACATGATGCTTGCATTTATTCCTTATGTGCATTTTACATGATTTACTTGTAAAGTTTGCACCCACACTATGTCCTTTTGACACATTAGGAATTAGGTATGCCCATCACTATAAACCCTTAGAAGTCATAGAGCCATACACTAGTGTCAAAACCCATAAGTCAAAGTAGTCGCGAAGTTAACCTAATTCCCCAGTCATCACTTCGCCTTATTCCAAGTAATACACCCTTTTGTCATGGGAAGGTTAGGAACAAACCTAGTAGAACTCGGAGTAGGGTTGACAACTTAAATATTTCACCCGAAATATTCAAGTAAGTTTAACTTGCGATCGCAATTGTTAAATGTCATATCCGAAACATCATACTCAAGCCTTTTAACAACATATGTTAAAACGCTCATCCAAAAGCTAAAAGCTATCATCATCCCTCGGATGACAAAGGACTCAAAAGTTACTATATAAGTGACTAGTAGTTCATTTCATCCTCGTGTGATTATACATGATGAACTCAAATAAGTACATTTTATTACCATCATTTATCCTATTTATTTGACTTGTTTTATTATATTATCTGTGGGAATTGATACGTTAATGTTTACTTTTGTAATTCTCAGGTAAAAACAAGCATTTGGTGAAACTTGGCGATTTTGGACTAATTATGGAGCAAAACAAGCAAGAAGATAAGAGTCTACTGAAATGTACAAGATCAAGACTATTCTGCTCCAGATACGCCGCATCTTGCTTATTACATACGGCGCATCACTATCAAGATTTCACAAGATACGATCCAAGATACAAGAGGACATGCGCCGCATCTATAAATGGAGTTACGCCGCATCTTCTGGCGGTGTACGAATATTCCTGAATATATTAATCTTGGACCCCACGCGAAGTTAAGTCAATGCGCCGCATCTTACCCTCAGACAGAAACTATAAATACCCCAAAGTCAGACGAGAGAAAAGAGTTCGACAGTTTTAGAAGACCGAAGTACAGAAACCCTAGGACGAATTCAGTCGAGATAGCAGCACAAGACACACCTTGAACGAAGATACAAGAGCTGTAAGAAGGTCCTGCATGTATTTAATTCATTAAGTAGTTTTGTTTTATTGTGTTAGTAAACTTTAATTCATCAGGATTGGTGGCTTGTGTAATGTGACAACGGAAAGATTGCACTCCCTTAAAACTGCTTTCCCATCAATTAAAGTTTATATGTTGATGTCTTTGGTGACTTTTATTAGTGCATTGATAACCTCTGTGTCTAGCTGAGCGTTGATCGGGTCGCCATGCCTCTGCCCTCGCCTATTTATTAGATCGCCTATGCATTCTATCGTCTGTAGAAAAGTAGGAAGAAAGATAAATAGGATAGTCTTAAGTAATCGTTAAGGGTTTACTCGCCGATAATATTAGAACCAACGAGAAAGGACTTAATCTCGGTGCGTTGCATCGAACTATACACTTCATATAAAACTAGCAATAAAACAAGTGACAAGCTACTTATCTATCAGGACAGGTCTTCTTATTGTCTCGAGTATTTATCTGTGTACGTGTGTGCTATTCGCTGATTCGTGCCTATTAGTTTAGTTTATTATTTAATTGCAACCAAACCGTGCCAGTCTCTCAGGCTGAAACCCCCTTGCGTTAGATTAGATTGTATAGCTAACTTAAGATATTAAAATACTGATTAGGATAACTAGATAATACGTTCCACTCTTAGTGATCGACACTCTACTTACCATTATATACATACTGACCGGGTACACTGCTCGTTAAAGTGTGTGTTATTGATAAGTCGGCTAAATATAAATTTAAAACTTGAATACTGCTAAAACCACAACGACATATCGTGGATATAAAATTAGAGCAATACCACACGCACATCAAGTTTTTGGCGCCGCTGCCGGGGAGTGAATTGTTATTATATGTTAATTTGATTAGTATTTTAATTTGGTTTTTAATTTTTAATTTTTATTCTAACCGCTAACTCTGTTGTATATTAGGTTAATTTGCATTCATTGTATTAATTTGCATATTTTCTGTTTTGTGTGTTATTTGTTTTCTTTTATTTTTGTTTATTTTGGTTTGTGTTTATTTGTTTTTATTTTTCGTATTTTCTGTATTCTGCTTTCGTTGTACTGAGCTTATATAAACGATACGGCGCATCTGATTTCTCAGATACGGCGTATTGCGTTTAATTTTTATAAAATACAACGCGTTTAATTAATTCGATACGACGCATCTTTTCCCCAAGATACGGCGTATCTGTTTTTAATAAGAATTTTTTTTAAGCGATAACGCGATATGACGCATCCGCTTTTGCAGATACGGCGTATCTATTATTTTAATTAAAAACAGTTTTCGAATTATTAAACAGATACGACGCATCGATCTTTATCGATACGGCGTATCTTCTGAATCAAAAATCTTGTATTTTGAAACGTAACGAAAATACGGCGCATTAACTTTTGTTAATACGACGCATTTAATTTTAAATAAATATCGATTTTTGATAATTAAAACTGATACGGCGCATTCTAAATTTATAAGCGGCGTATCTATTTTCTGAATAAAGCCTGATTGAATTTTAACGATTATAAGATACGGCGTATCCAACTTTTTGGATACGGCGCATCGTCTGCAGATATCAGCTATTTTTATTCTTATATCCGTTTCTAAACTCATTAATTTCTCTTCTAGCGAACAAATCCTACTGAAAATTTTACCTATGATGACAGGTTTTGCTATGGAAGACATGTCAGTGAACGGATATCTTGCTATGAACTCTTGCTTTCGGATTCATTCGAAGTGAAAGTTTTTGATGATGTCAACTTCGATGTGCTCATGATTGATGCAGATTTATTTTCTTGGGAAACCCCTCTTGAAGCTACTTATAAGGAATTCAAACGCTTAGGCAATATTGAAGATGGGATATTCTCTTATGATTTACTAATGAGCTACACTGAAGATGAATTACTACTCTTATGGCCCATCTTTGAATCTAAAGGATTGACTTGGACTACTATCAAAGAGAATGATGGGAAATTCCAAATTGAATACATGAACTCAAGCAATAAAAGTTGTGGTGGAGGCAATACCCAACCTATACAAATCTCTTACATGCCTTATTCCGAACAGTACTGGGGATTAAATGAGAACTATCTGGACGATGAAAGAATTTATGCTGTGTCGGAGTTACTATTTCATGGCAGGTTGGTAAGGTTGATGGACATCTCCCTCGAAGAATGGCTTGAACTTAAATACGGTAATCCTAAATTTGCTCCTGTGAATGAAGTCAAACGGATTGTGACCTCATGGTTGACACGGAGTTTTAGGGAACAATTTAACGAGTTCATGGAGATAAGGAGGAAAATGATTGGTAAAGCTTGCTTTGACGTTGACCACGATCCTAACAATGTTGATTTTTTAGATTGGTTGGCTAGTAAGTTCAATAACCATAAGAGCATGGATCGAGCTACTAAAGATGCGCTATGGGTATATTGGATGAGAGGAGAAGACGAGGAAGTAGAGAGCGACTATGGGTCGTCACTTCATGATTCAACAATCAATGAGGGCATTGAAGAATTATTCAGAATAGACATTGACGTGTTCGATTATGAGACACCCTTGTGCAAACAATTCAAAGAATTTAATTACCTTCTTCAAGTCGACGATGATGTGCTAACTGGAGATCTACCAGGATTCAATACTTATGATGATTTCAAAAACACCTGGTACTACGAATGGAATGACCAAATACCATGGGTTTGGGATAAACCATGGGAATTTGAGCACATTAATCACACTTGTACACCTTTCTGTTTCAAGGATGGGAGTAGTGTTTGGCCGACCTGTGATTATAAGAGTGACGGAACCTGTAATGGGGGAAGTATAATTGGGATGAAACGGGTTGGAAATGATGTAACCTTTGAAGACTATGAGTGGTATGATAATGTTGAAGACTGCCCACAAAAAGCGGAGGCTTTGCAAGAAAAGGGTAGAATAGAATACTTGAAAGAGCTAAAGGGAACATCGAATACTACTTTCTGGGAATGGGTGCATGGACAATTTGATGATTACACTAAGCTTAGTCGACGCTTGCAATGGGAATTGAAAAATGAGTGGGATGAGATTCAAGATTATTATCAATCCTTTAACGTGGTTAATTATGATCCCTGTGCTAATAACGATGAGTCGCGAGAAGAATTGATTGATGAACTTGATGACTATTTGATTAAGGATCCTTATTTTGAGTTTGTTGATAAAGACGAAGAAGAATTCACCAAGAGAAAGTGTCAACTACTTGGGATCCCTTATAATGAGCCACCCATGATTATTTCTGAAAAATTTAAAATCATCAAATATTCTTTGGGACCTGACGAGGAATATGTTGCGACGAAGACCAAGAGTTATACTAGATTAAGTCGAACGGAAGATAATATTGCGAAGATATACGGGAACATCTTTCGGATGAAAGAAGAAGGATGGACCGTGACAAGAACAAAATAAAGAGCTGAACGTGAGTCTAACTTGAAGACTCTGGAATAAAGACAAGTGCTGACCGGGAGACAACCCGGAGAAAATTTTTACTATTCTGTTCTGTGTCGAGTCAGTCAGGCCCGTAGAGGATACGGCGCATCTCAATCCTGAGATGCGACGCATCTCCTGCACTGGTCATATCTTACTTTATTATTTTTTTTCTGCATCTTTACTTTCGACTTTAAAACTTTTTATCAGTTTATTTTAATGCGGCGCATCCCTGGTTAAGGATGCGACGCATCTTCTATTCTGATTCGTAATTATTCCAGGCTCGATACGGCGTATCTTCTTCCATAAGATACGGCTCATCGACTGACCTGATGATTTTCATTTTAATTTTTATGTTTTATTTTTTTCTAACTACTAATGTATTATGCAAGTTTGAACCTTCTTAATTTAGGTGTGTTTAAAGTCTTGGTGGTATTATAGATTCCTGCATTTCCTGTGGATACATCAATTATGAAGCTTAAACGTTCTCATCCACAAGAAAGATGATTTTTGCTCTTATACTAATAATGTAGGATCATACTGAGCAAATCTCAGGGGAGTTTTTCTGTTCTAATTCTTTTATTTTTCAGTTTTTAATCTTTGATACAAACAACGAGGACGTTGTTTAACTTAAGTGGGGGGATTGGAGAATTAGAACACTTACTTGTCCTAAACTTTTCAAAATATGCTTAAAAAGTGCTTAATATATCAAAATTTAAAATTTTTAGCATGTTTTTGTTTAAAGTCTAAGTTGCATAGCTGCACACATGACGTTATTTTCAAAAATTGTGATTTTTCAAAATTCACAAATCTAAGAGTGTGCCGGTGACTTGTAAACTTTAGAACTTGGCTTGTATACTATTCGAGACCACCATAATAAGTATTATTTTTATAATTGGAATGACTTGTCTAAATTGGTAAATTTCTAGGATTACACCCAAATAGCCTTTATATGTTATGTGTTATTAACTAACTACACTGGTTAGTTAACCCCCGTATAAACCCTTTTGTTACTCTCATTTTTAGAGTAAGATACCCCTAGAAAAACACTCAGAGCCATTCCTTTCGTTTCTTACACCAATGTGTATAATGTTTCGTTACACCCTTACACCTTAGCCTACCCTGTAGATTAAAATCCGTGGTTGGTTAATTGCTTTAGGCAAAGTGTGTTTCCTTACATTACATGTGTTCGCGTGCGTAATTCATTATCTTTGGTTAGGTCGGGAAATTGCACAATGCAATTGGAGTGAAAGTAAATATTGTATATCTTTGAGTTTATTTTTCGTGTGTTTACTACTTTCACTATTACCGTTATTTCTGAAGTCATGAAAAGTATGGAAAAATTATCCAGAGTTATCGTTATAGTGATGTGGTGAAATTTTACACATCTATGTTTATGTTTAATTCAAAAAAAAAAAAAAAAAAAAAAAAGTTGGATGTTTGTTTTAACCAACTTATGTAAAGTTTTGTATTAAGTGGTCGATATCACCACTATTTGTTGTATATTATATCTATGGATTGAATGGGAGTTGAACGTTATGGGAACGCCAACTAAAGGTTATTCTTTGATTAAGATCTTGTTGAGTATAATTCGTGTCTACCTAAAGCGTGTGTTTCAAGTGTTAAAGCGTGAGTTATTCAATGATATGAGTCTTATTCATGGGATGGTTGGGATAGTGATTAACCACACTTAGGATTTTAATTTATTTGTTTTGTTTATTTTTCATTTTACACCAATTTATATCCCAAATATTATCCATACCCTATATTATTCTTTATCCAAACCTTTGATTTATTGAGATTAGGGATTTGAGCAATCTTAAGTATCGTAGTCGTGGATTCGGCTATGTATTTATGATTTTGTCGCCCTTTTTGATATAATATTATTGGTAAAGATTAAGAAGAATGATTAACCCTTAAACCTCACAAACCCTTTTTACCGCTTTAGACTTGTTATTCCTTGGCTTTAGTGGGGGAGATGCGTATACTTGCCAAGCTTATGATAGAATATTCGTCACGACTGGACAGTTAAACGATTAGATTTGCTTTTATCAAAATATTTTATTTTATTTCTAATTCGTTAAGTGTTTGGTTGTGTGATTATGACAAAAACGAATACATGCTTAAATATAAAAATAAATCCTAATATCTTTTAGGATACATTTTCATAAGATTTATTCTAAGGTTTACTTGGGGACAAGTAAAGTTCAAGTGGGGGGATATTTGATGAACTCAAATAAGTACATTTTATTACCATCATTTATCCTATTTATTTGACTTGTTTTATTATATTATATGTGAGAATTGATACGTTAATGTTTACTTTTGTAATTCTCAGGTAAAAACAAGCATTTGGTGAAACTTGGCGATTTTGGACTAATTATGGAGCAAAACAAGCAAGAAGTTAAGAGTCTACTGAAATGTACAAGATCAAGACATTCTGCTCCAGATGCGCCGCATCTTACTTATTACATACGGCGCATCACTATCAAGATTTCACAAGATACGATCCAAGATACAAGAGGACATGCGCCGCATCTATAAATGAAGATACGCCGCATCTCAAGGCGGTGTACGAATATTCCTGAATATATTAATCTTGGACCCCACGCGAAGTTAAGTCAATGCGCCGCATCTACTTATTAGATGCGCCGCATCTTACCCTCAGACAGAAACTATAAATACCCCAAAGTCAGACGAGAGAAAAGAGTTCGACAGTTTTAGAAGACCGAAGTACAGAAACCATAGGACGAATTCAGTCGAGATAGCAGCACAAGACACACCTTGAACGAAGATACGAGAGCTGTAAGAAGGTCCTGCATGTATTTAATTCATTAATTAGTTTTGTTTTATTGTGTTAGTAAACTTTAATTCATCAGGATTGATGGCTTGTGTAATGTGACAACGGAAAGATTGCACTCCCTTAAAACTGCTTTCCCATTAATTAAAGTTTATATGTTGATGTCTTTGGTGACTTTTATTAGTGCATTGATAACCTCTGTGTCTAGCTGAGCGTTGATCGGGTCGCCATGCCTCTGCCCTCGCCTATTTATTAGATCGCCTATGCATTCTATCGTCTGTAGAAAAGTAGGAAGAAAGATAAATAGGATAGTCATAAATAATCATTAAGGGTTTACTCGCCGATAAGATTAGAACCAACGAGAAAGGACTTAATCTCGGTGCGTTGCATCGAACTATACACTTCATATAAAACTAGCAATAAAACAAGTGACAAGCTACTTATCTATCAGGACAGGTCTTCTTATTGTCTCGAGTATTTATCTGTGTACGTGTGTGCTATTCGCTGATTCGTGCCTATTAGTTTAGTTTATTATTTAATTGCAACCAAACCGTGCCAGTCTCTCAGGCTGAAACCCCCTTGCATTAGATTAGATTGTATAGCTAACTTAAGATATTAAAATACTGATTAGGATAACTAGATAATACGTTCCACTCTTAGTGATCGACACTCTACTTACCATTATATACATACTGACCGGGTACACTGCTCGTTAAAGTGTGTGTTATTGATAAGTCGGCTAAATATAAATTTAAAACTTGAATACTGCTAAAACCATAACGACATATCGTGGATATAAAATTAGAGCAATACCACACGCACATCAATACACGTCTTAAGATCCCAAACCATGCTGCGAATCAGCACCATAGGCCTAACTTTACGTCTTTCAAAACCCCGTGAAAATCCATAAAAACACCCAACCGAGAATCCCCTAACCATCTCCGTCTAGGTCTAGGAATGATGGAACATATTCCATAAATCATCCCACGTAACCCTCTTATGACTATTTAAATATTTCATTGGAAATATTGTAGTCATCTCGTGTGTCTCGTCTCATGACTATTTAAATATTTCACTGGAAATATTGAGTCATCCTTTACATCGCTCTAATGACTATCTATGTATTTCCTTGGAAATATAAAAGTTATCTCTTCTCGTCCAATACCGTTCAAAGAATTTATTAGGCATAAATTCTCTCCTCATGTCGAAAAGTCTCACTAAATCAGCGAGATTTATTCGTAAAATCCTCTTGAATTCTAATGACAGCTTAAATATTTCATCCGAAATATTTAAAGTGTATTTAATTTGCGAAATGCAATTAAATGTCATTTCTCGTTCTCGATCAACGTTCATCGAATCCCGTTGGATTCATTCATAAAGGAATTTATTTGGTATAAATTCTTTTAATCCAAAGTCCAGAAAAGTCACAACATATGTGAAATTTCTTTGTCAAAAATCTTCCTTTCAATTCTCACCAACACCATCAAAACCCACTCGATATAGTCTTGAACCAAAACCGTCTCCTATCAGAATAGATTCTATCTATCATCTGATTCCTTAGCCTTTTTCATTTCACTTCCGCATGGTATTAAACACTACCAATGCTTCCGCATCCCACTCATCTTCCACACACTTCAAACGAAGAATCGCTAGGATACGTTGAGATAACCCTTCCTCATCAACATAGATAACCCACTTGAACCTTATCACTAACCTCACAACCTTGAAGATTTTATCTTCTTAACCCCTAGGATATCTCCACGTGATCACTTGCCTCATCATAATATTCTATGAATATTCACAATGATTGAGAAGAGCTACGTTACTTCAAAGGTGAAGTTTATCGTATGCTATCCACCACCTGTCATGACATTACTAAGCTCATCGCTTCCGTCAACGTTCGTTTTCCTCTTTATCTTCTACATCTTGTCCGGATGGTAATAGATTAAGGGGGAGCGAAAACACACTCATATTGTCTTTCTCCAAACACTCTCAAGAACACACAAATGTGGTTCTTATTCCCTAGGAAACTTCCCTTTAGCTGCCCAGAACTAGGCTGCACAGGAAAATTCATGACTTCCAGGTCACGGTACCGTTAAATAGGCCATGGTACCATTAAACTTAACGGCACCGTGTGGTATTTAGTGGTACCGTACCTATGTTTGACGAATTTTCACTGTTTCCTTTAGATCCCTGCATCCCTAACCTCAAACCTGCAAAATTTTGCAAACTCACATACACCCTAGGATTCCCTCACTACACCATAGGACTCTTACACCAACTTTAGTTTGAATCCCACAACCCTTGCCTATATAAGGCCTCACTATTGCAAGCTTATCTTGCATCTCATCTTCAAACCTCACAATAACATCTTTCATCATCACACTCAAACCTTTTAGCTACACTTCACTCTTGACAGTGATAGTTAGTCTAAGAACCTTCAACCCAAAGATCATCACACTCAAACCTTATAACCTTCAACACATCACACTCAAACCTTACAACTACTCCTCACTTTGGATAAGTGATAGTTAGTTCAACAACCTTCAATCCTCACAAACACATGAAACCCTTCATGCACCAAATTATCTCTAACACACAACTAGGATCATCCAACCTAGAAACCTAGAACTTCGTTACCTTAACCCCGTTAGAGATATCCACCAACAATCCTGTTAGGATCACATGCACCTTTTCTTTTTCCCTTTTGAAATATATCATGCATCTCATTGTCAGTGCAAACGATATATTAACCTAAACCATCCTTTCCCACCTTTCCTCAAAGGGCAAAACCAACATCTCCAACCACATCATCATCATCCTCCACCTTTAGGATTCCTACACCCTTACCTCCACCAAGTCCACCACAACCTTTAGCTATCACACTAACCCTATCACCATCAAACCTCTCTGGACTTGGCACTAACACATCATCCTTATCACCATAACCACAACCACTAATGGGTCATCCATTATTTATCCCCTACAACAACATAACCCAAGTTGTCCTGTTGTCACCACAACCAACACTCTCCCACCTTATGGAATCATTTAGGTATAACCTCTATCGAGTCTACTTTATGGCACGACTTGTCATAATAGTAATCATTTAGAGTATGTCTTATCAACAAACTATCCTTAACATCAATCATCTTAGGTAGATGATTATGTTGTTCAAAAGGTTTGTTAGAACTTTCCTTCCCAATGACAACTTGGAATAAGTCATTTAGTGCGTCAGTCAATGAACGAATCTCGTTCTTGATTAGTGTGATTGAGTGAACAATTACACCTTAGGTTTTCGGTCGGGTTGTGACACTTACGTGCTAACATAGTTTAACCCATTCATGTCTTGCTATGTGTATTATATCCCTATAATGTTGCTCCTTT
This sequence comes from Artemisia tridentata subsp. tridentata, assembly GCA_021014915.2. Classification (NCBI taxonomy): domain Eukaryota; kingdom Viridiplantae; phylum Streptophyta; class Magnoliopsida; order Asterales; family Asteraceae; genus Artemisia; species Artemisia tridentata. The sequence continues at coordinate 299,149,191 of CP139506.1, forward strand.
ACTGTTATATATTATGCTGCACGAAGCTAACCCTTGATGTAGGAAAAGCCTTTGTAAGAATTTTATCCATGGATCCGCTAGATACTAAGGTAAATAAACAAGGGGATTAAGTCACCATAGGGGAGCATTGAGCTAGGGGGAGCTCGGGAGTATTTGAATACATAGCATGGAGTCGTCTTCATAAGTGGTGATAGAAGGCTTCACTGGGATGATGCAAACTCGCCTTTCTGGGGAGAAAGGATAGTAGTAAGGGGGAGTAGGAAGTAAATCCAAGGGAGCGCTCAAGACAACTACCTTTTTGATTCGACAAAAGGGGGAGAAGGGGAGTGTAAACAGGTAACTTTTACATTTTACTATGTGTTACGGTTTACATATTTGTCATCATCAAAAAGGGGGAGATTGTTAGTGCAAATATTATGATATTTAAACTAAACGGTCTCTTCGGTTTTAATAATAACAAACATGTAACTTGTAATACATAATGTAAAATGTGCAAGTTACTTGTAAACACAAATCATCAACGCATACTTACATCAACACTTCCCGACGTCTCAAGTATGCTTCAACGAAGTCGTAGATTTCCATCCCGACATAAATCACTCAAGGTATGGACAAACAAATCTACTACTTGACAAATGATCAAAGGATATTATTTTTCTAAACTTCACATTTTTAATGTGACAAAACATTTTTTCAGAAATATATTTCACAAATTATTTTTGAATTAAAAAGAAATGTTTTATTTTGAAAAATATGTTTGAAAATCCCAAAAGTCAAATTTCCCCCTAAAACAACTCCTAACTTTCCCAAATAAACCTTCCCCACTAAAGACAAACGAAGGAGCGTCCACAGCATCTTTAAATATGGACGGCTCCATTAAATTTAACGGAGCCGTCGGGTATTTAACGGAGCCGTCCGTACGTAACGGCTAGATTTTTCTTTGCCTATAAATAGTGGACCATTTCACACTTCCATCTTGATTTTTCCAGTCCTTTTTCTCTGGTCTAATCCCTCCTCACTTAGATGACTTTCTTTGATCATTTGGAGAGTCTTAGTTTGTTTAAGAGTGATCCAATCCTCCATTCAAGTGATCCTCTTCATTCATCTTGATTAGCAAGAGAAGAACACAAAGTATCCAAGTAGATACAAGGTGTTGTCATCCCTCTTGATTAGCAAGAGAAGAACACAAAGTATCCAAGTAGATACAAAGTGTTGTCATCCCTCTTGATTAGAAAGAGAAGAACACAAAGTATCCAAGTAGATACAAAGTGTTATCATTCCTCTTCATTTGCAAGAGAAGAACTCAAAGTATCCAAGAAGATACAAGAGTTGTAGTTGTTAGGTCTTGTAACATTGGTTACACTCTTGATTGTATCATAGCATACATCAAGATTATTTTTCTTTTGTGAGAGAGTGAGACAAGATCATTGTGATCTTAAGAGATAGTGAAGATCTCTTGAAGCCATTGGGCTTGTGTAATTGATCATGTGGATCAAGGGTAGATCGGGTAGATCGAGTCAAGTAGGAGTAGATCATTGTGATCGTGTCGAGATCTTGGAGATCTCTCGAAGCCATTGGGCTTGTGTGATTGATCATGTGGATCAAGGGTAGATCGGGTAGATCGTGGTAGATTGGTGCTAGCTAAGATTAGCACTCGACATCTAGCTTAGTGTCGGAAATAGGATAAGCGACGTGTACGGTGTAGATTGGGTAGATCGTGGTAGATTGGTGCTAGCTAAGATTAGCACTCGACATTTAGCTTAGTGTCGGAAAACAAGTTAAGCGACGTGTACGGTTTTCTCCGCCTAAAGGGAGTTTGTTGATTAGTGAAGTAACTCTCGAGTTGGGTACTCGGGGAGTGGAGTAGGGCGAAGAGGACCTTCGTGACCGAACCACTATAAATCACCGTGTCCGGTTTGCGCCTTCTTACTTATCTCTTTACTATCATTTTTATTTTTTATCGCTTTATGTTTATATTTGCATTGCGTTTATGCTTGTGTGGCTAGTTGCTTATGTTATGTTGATTATGTATGTGTCATGGTTGATTGTGCTAGTGTTGTAGTTTAATTTATTCATTCCTAGATGATATATGATCATAGTTGACACTTTTCATATTACGTCACACTTGATCGGGAGTTTGATAAAAAAAGATTTAAGTTTTTAAATGGAAACGTATTCAACCCCCCCCCCCCTCTACGGTTTTTACAAAAGCTAGGCTAGTAGCACAAGGTTATAATCAACAAGAAGGCATTGACTACGATGAAACTTTTGCTCCGGTTGCTAGGCTCGAGTCCATTAGAATTTTACTTGCATATGCATGTGCACATGATTTCAAAATTTTTCAAATGGATGTCAAAAGTGCATTTCTAAATGGATTTATAAATGTAGAAGTATATGTCGCACAACCTCCGGGTTTCATCGATTTTGAAAAACCTAATCATGTCTATAAACTTTAAAAGGCTTTATACGGACTTAAGCAAGCACTAAAAGCATGGTATAATCGACTTAAAACATTCTTACTTGAACATAAGTACACCATGGGTTTAGTAGATAACACTCTCTTTACCAAGAAAAAGAATTCATATATTATCATTGTTCAAATATATGTGGAGGACAACATATTCGGATCAACTTGTCAAGAGCTATGTGATGATTTCTCAAAAATCATGCACGACGAGATTGAAATGAGTATGATGGGAGAACTTAACTTTTTCTTAGGATTTCAAATCAAACAATTAGAAGATGGAATATTCTTTAACCAATCTAAATACATAAAAGACATGGTTAAGAAATTTGGTCTTGAAGACTTTAAACCTATTAAAACGCCTGTGTCTTCGGAAACCAAACTCACCAAGGATGAAGAAGGTGAATCTTTAGATAACACTAAATATAGAGGAATGATTGGTAGTCTACTCTATCTCACGGCTAGTAGACCCGACATTATGTTTAGTGTTTGTCTATGTGCTTGCTTTTAAGAAGATCCTAAAACATCACATCTTGAAGCCATAAAACGAATTTTTTGGATACATTAAAGGCACCACACACCTAGGATTATGGTATCCCAAAGGAACGAGAGTTGAAACCATAGTGTATGCCGACTCAGATCATGCCAGTGACTATGTTGAAAGAAAAAGTACAAGTGGTATCTGTACTTTTGTTGGACATTGTCTTACCTCATGGTTTTCAAAAAAACAAACGGCTCTTGCTATCTCAACAACCGAAGCCGAATACGTATCAGCAGGAAAAGCATGTCAACAAGCTCTGTGGATGAAGTAAGCTCTTGTTAACTACGGAATTTAACTCAATGATATCTCTATCCTTTGCGACAACAAAGTAATGGGTCCGTCAGTACCCAAGCATCCTGAAAATAGGATTTGAATACAAATTAGCCAAGTGTTAATCAACCTTAAACACTCTCAAGTCACTGAGTGAACAGTCACTTAGTGAGTTACCTTCAGGATGCTTAGGAAGAGTCTAAGAAGAAAGATTCACCATTAAGTGAGGCGGAACTCCCTGAGTGTCACTTAAGCCAAAGAAGAAGGTAATGGGTTCAGTGAGTAATGACAAGAACTCACTGAACCCCAGTCTCCTCTACAACTATAATGATTGTAGACTAAAGACTGAAGACCTAGACTGAAGATTCTGAAGTCTGAAAGAAAGGTGGGACAAAGCGGGAAGAGTTTGAAAAAGATAAGGAGGGGTCTTATCACCGCCAAAGTCAAACTTTCCCTAAATGGCTTAAAGATGAGAAGTGTTATCACTGACACTCGGAAAGCACTTTTAAGCCATTCCCAAAAAAGATTCTTGGAACTATCAAAATACTGTTGTATTATGTACAGACTTGCTTGGTTATCTTTTTGTACTTTTAGTCACGGGTGGCCTTTTATACTTGTGTATAAATAGGAACAGATGGGAGAAAAGTGGATTAAGTTTTGTGTATTAAAAGCTTAGACTTTCACAAAACCACTTTTCTCCTCCAAAGAGCAACCCAGTCCCTGAGATAGCTCAGTGGTTCTTTTTAGTTGCCACTCAAGAATAACTTGAGTTTAGAGAGGAGAACATACCATACCTTGTCTATTCAATCCCAAGTGTTATTTCCGCTAACACTTGGGTATAGATTCTTTTGATTAATTTCTAATAAGAATTTAAACATTGAAAAACTTGTGTTTTTATATTTACGTTTTACTTATTTGTTTAAATTAATCAATACGTTAATTCAGTCATAGAACATAATTAGATTAACTTTGTAGTTATTTCTACTTGTGTAACGGGAACAACAAGTGGTATCACATCCTCTGGTTTGTAAAATCTTTTTCAAAAACTAAAGAGTGCTCAAGGTTTTTAAAACCAAGATCCTACTATGACTGATATTGACGTACCCCAGCTCATCGACAAAAAGGGAGGAAGCTATTCAGCTGCCGCCCCCAGACTTGAAGCTGGAAAATATAGCAAGTGGAAAAAGCGAATGCTTTGCTACTTGACTGGTATGGAACCATACTACATCACTTGTATCAATGAAGGTCCTTATGTCCCCAGGGCTGCTGAAGGGTTACCTAAACCTAAAGCTCAGTGGACCATTGATGAGAGAAGGGTGGTCAATCAAGACCAACGCCTGAAAAGCTGATGCGCGTGATGTGTCGTTGCGGTTTAGCAGTTTTAATGCCTACTCAAGTTTTAAATTTATATTTAGCCGACTTATCAATAACACACACACTTAACGAGCAGTGTACCCGGTCAGTATGAAGATAATGGTAAGTAGAGTGTCGATCACTAAGAGTGGAACGTATAATCTCGTTAATCTAATCAGTATTTTAATATCCTAACGCAAGGGGGTTTCAGCCTGAGAGACTGGCACAGTTTTGTTTGCAATTAAATAGTAAAATAAACAATAGGCACGAATCAGCAAGTAGCACACACGTACACAGATAGATACTTGAGACAATAAGAGGGCTGTCCTTATGATTAAGTAGATTGTCACTTGTTTTATTGATAGCTTTATATGAAGTGTATGTAATTAACCCTTTCTCGTTGGTCCTATTCTTATCGGCGAGTAAACCCTTAATGATTACTTATGTCTAAAAGTCATTCCTAAGTGATCAATTTAGAAACAACCGTGGGAGCCACATCTTGTCCCGCAGTCGGATGCCCGCAAGCCACTAATAAACACAGAGGTTATCAATGCACTAATAAGTAGTAACCAAAGACATCAACATATAAACTTTAATTAATGGGAAAGCAAGTATTAAAGGGAGTGCAATCTTTCCGTTGCCACATTACACAAGCCACCAATCCTGATGAATTAAAGTTTGCTAAAACAATAAAACAAAACTACTTAATGAATTAAATACATGCAGCACCTTCTTACAGCTCTTGTATCTTCGATTTGGGTGTGTCTTGTGCTGCCTCTTGACTGAATTCGTCCTCCTGTTCTGCTGTCCGAACTTCGGTTTTAGGGTTTCGAACTCTTTTATCTCGTCTGGTCTACGGGGTATTTATAGTTTGTGTCTGAGGGAAGATGCGGCGCATCTACTAAGTAGATGCGGCGTATGTACGTAACTTCGCGTGGGGTCCAAGATTATAATATTCAGGAATATTCGTACACCGCCAGAAGATGCGGCGTAACTCTTGATTAGATGCGGCGCATGTCCTCTTGTATCTTGGATCGTATCTGGTGACATCTTGATAGAGATGCGGCGCATGTTGATAGTGAGATGCGGCGCATCTGGAGCAGATTAGTCTTGATCTTCTGCATTTCAGTAGACTCTTCACTTTATGCACGTTTTGCTCCATTATTAGTCCAAAATCGCCAAGTTTCACCAAATGCTTGTTTTTACCTGAGAATTACAAAAGTAAACGATTAAGTATCAATCCTCATACATAATATAGTAAAACAAGTCAAATTAATAGGATAAATGATAGTAATAAAATGTACTTATTTGAGTTCATCAAATATCCCCCCACTTGAACTTTACTTGTCCCCAAGTAAACCTTAGATTAAATCTCATGAAAATGTATCCTAAAAGATGTTAGGATTTATTTTTATATTTAAGCATGTATTCGTTTATTTCGTAATCACACAACTAAACACTTAACGAATTAGAAGTAAAATAAAATAAGTCGATAAAAGCAAATCTAATCGTTTAACTGTCCAGTCGCGACGAATATTCTATCATAAGCTTGGCAAGTATACACATCTCCACCACTAAAGCTAAGGAATAACAAGTCTAAAGCGGTAAAAAGGGTTTTTAGGCTTAAGGGTTAATTATTCTTATTTCACTATCGATCTCAAATTCCAGAAAAGGCGACAAAATCACAAATACATGATCGAATCCACGAACACGATACTTGCAATTGCTCAAATCCTTAACTCGAATAGGCTAAAGATAGGTCCAAACTTCACCAATAATAATATATCAAAAAGGGCGACAAAATCATAAATACATAGCTGAATCCACGACTACGATACTTAAGATTGCTCAAATCCCTAATCTCAATAAATCAAAGGTTCGGTTGGATAAAGAATAATATAGGGTATGGATAATATTTGGGATATAAATTGGTGTAAAATAAAAAATAAACAAAACAAATAAATTAAAATCCTAAGTGTGGTTAATCACTATCCCAACCATCCCATGAATAAGACTCATATCATTGAATAACTCACGCTTTAACACTTGAAACACACGCTTTAGGTAGACACGAATTATACTCAACAAGATCTTAATCAAAGAATAAACCTTAATTGGCGTTCCCATAACTGCCAATTCCCATTCAATCCATAGATATAGTACAACAAATAGTGGCCATATGAACCACTTACATAACTTTACATCGTTGGCTTAAAACATCCAACTCTTTTTTCTTTCTTTTTCTTTTCTCTTTTTTTTTTTTTTTTTTTTTTTTTTTTTTTTTTTTTTTTTTTTTTTTTGAAACATAAACATAGATGTGTAAAATTTCACCACATCACTACAACTTTCTTTCCGGATAATTTTTTTCATACTTTTCATAACTTCAGAAATAATGGTAATAGTGAAAGTAGTAAACACACGAAAAATAAACTCTAAAATATACAATATTTACTTTCACTCCAATTGCATTGTGCAATTTCCCGACCTAACCATAGATAATGAATTACGCACGCGAACACAGGTAATGTAAGGAAACACACTCTGCCTATAGCAATTAACCAACCACGGACTTTAATCTACAGGGTAGGCTAAGGTGTAAGTGTGTAACGAAACATTTTAAACATAGGTGTAAGAAACGAAAGGAATGGCTCTGAGTGTTTTTCTAGGGGTATCTTACTCTAAAAATGAGAGTAACAAAAGGGTTTATACGGGGGTTAACTAACCAGTGTAGTTAGTTAATAACACATAACATATAAAGGCTTTTTGGGTGTAATCCTAGAATTTTTACCAAGTTAGACAAGTCATTCCAATTAAATAAATAATACTCATTATGGTGGTCTCGAATAGTATACAAGCCAAGTTCTAAAGTTTACAAGTCACCGGCACACTCATAGATTTGTGAATTTTGAAAAATCACAATTTTTGAAAATAACGTCATGTGTGCAGCTATGCAACTTAGATCTTAAACAAAAACATGCTAAATTTTTTTTTAAGTTTGATATATTAAGCACATTTTAAGCATAATTTTTGAAAAAGTTTAGGACAAGTAAGTGTTAAGTGTTCTAATTCTCCTATCCCCCACTTAAGTTAAACAACGTCCTCGTTGTTTGTATAAAAGGTTAAAAAAATTGGAAAATAAAAAGAATTAGAACAGAAAAACTCCCCTGAGATTTGCTCGGTATGATCCTCCATTAGTGTAAGAGCAAAAATCATCTTTCTTGTGGATTAGAACGTTAAAGCTTCATACTTGATGTATCCACAGAAAATTCAGGAAACTATAATACCACCAACACTTTAAAACACACCTAAGATAAGAAAGGTTCAACTTGCATAATACATTAGTAGTTAGGAAAAATAAAACTTAAAAATTAAAATTGAAAATCATCAGGTCAGTCGATGCGCCGTATCTTATTGAAGAAGATACGCCGTATCGAGCCTGGAATTAATACGGATCAGAATAAAGATGCGCCGCATCCTTAACCAGGGATGCGCCGCATTAAAATAAACTGATAAATAGTTTTAAAGTCGAAAATTAAAATGAAAATGAAATAAAGGATAGGATGCGTCGCATCTGTTTAAGCAGATACGGCGCATGTAGTAACCAAACAGACTGTTAACAGTCTGTTGCAAAAATGGCACGTTCCACGGTTTAATCTCATACGTCCTCTCGTACTCTCATGCTGAACTTAATGCCAGTCTTCATCAAACACAACAGGAAATATAAACTGAAACATTTAAACATAAACATAAGAATAGCGATTAGTACAATCCAAAAATTAATAATAATGTACGGGGAAACGTGTCCATAATGAAAATGCAAAGAGTGGTCAAGCCATGGGCTGGTCAGGAGTCACGTCATCTGATTGGGCTCCTGAAGTGCTAGCTCCGTCTGTCCTGGGGCGAACCCTGCGCTCGTATCTGATAATCCTGCTGACATAAGCACCGTCTGGGAGGTTGTGGCTGACCCCATTAAGAGCCATCAACCTACTGACACCGTCGACCAACCAACTCGTATCTCTCCTCACTCCAGCGAGCTCAACTTTCTGTGCCTCGAGAGCCTCCCTCAATGACCTAACCTCTAGCTCCACTCTCTCGACTCTCTGTCCAATAGTGCGGGGAGCTGGTGCTGGAGCGTGTATCTCCTCCTGAGCCGGAGCAGCAGCCGGGGCTGCCTGAGCATCCCCCTGCTCTGGCTCAGCAGGCCTAGGTGGTCCAAGTGGTGCCCAGAAGTACCCATCTATCATCTCTTCACATATCCCAAGCCTAGTCGCAAGATAGTCCGCATCCATACTAGGTAATCTAGCAACATCAACTGGAAGATCACCGGGAATCTCATCACCTAATATCCCAAAGTGCCTAGCAAGACGAGAGACAAAATGGCCCCCAGTCATCTGGCTCCTACCATCTCTCCCTGGAGCAACTCTGTGTAAATAATGTGCTAAGAAGTGAGGGATGTTCACCACAGCTCCCCCGTCCATGCTCCGTAAGAGAAAAAGATCTAAAGTAGTCACCTTCTCAGGGGATTGTCCCCTCCCGGCAATAGTCAGGGCAATCAGGCGATGACAAAGCCTCCTCATCGGCTCTCTAATCAGTGTATATGACGGAGTGGTGGAGGTAGAATCACCTCCAGATGAAATCTCGACCCAATAATCTCCCAACTCCCCACGATCTGAAACAACTCTCAAACTGTTAGCCCAATAATCAGTAAAACCAGGAGATGCCATCTCTGCTGTAGTATGCAACCCAAGAGCGAGTATAAACTGCCCCATAGACATCCTTCTCTCAAAACCACCCAATCTGAATACTAGAGTGTCAAATGTGTCGAGACCGAGATCAGTCTCCCTATAGTGTAAAGTGCAGAAAAACTCCAACATCAAAACCTTAATTAACGGTTCCTCTATCCTAAACAACCTTTCCCAGGCGTAGGACCTGAATAAAATCTGCCCCTCCCCATCTTTGTATATCATTTCCAACCTAGTTCTCAACCTTTCAGCAGCGTTACCATCGTCAATATTGTTGATGCTGTCAAAATTCAAAACCGGAACACTGAATACTTTCCTCTGATAAAACTTTCTGAGCTTAGTCATATAATCATCAATAGCACCCTGTGCTAGCCCCATCGTTTCAAAGCGAAGCCACGGGTGTCTACGTGCAGGTTCAGGTAACGCCATCTGCAATAAACATTCAAAGTCAGTAAACAGTCTGCAAGTAAGGTAGATACGGCGCATTTGATTAAATCAATGCGGCGTATCTGTATTAAGTATAAGAGATGCAGTGCAAGACAACAGATACGGCGTATTGAGATGCGTCGTATCTAGATTAATCAATACGGCGCATCTAAAAGCATATCAGCATAAAATAAAGGGTTAGGCACGTTTTTCAAGAATCCGTATCCGTGACGTAAACTTCCACTAAATATCACAGTATAATATTCTCCTTATATCAGTTCAAATATCTCAATCAACCACAGCTAATTTACCTTCCCGCTAAATATTCAAAATCAAACCCAAAACCTAAATTTTCGGTCGATTCAATTAGTGCCAAATTCGATGTCCAAATCTAAAATTAACTTAGGGGAAATAATTAATTCCAAGTTCTAATCATATCCCTATATCGTTTAAGCGCGAATCGATTCAATCCTATAAACCCTAATTTTCGTATTAATCAAAATTAAATCGAAATGTAACAATTACCTTAGTATTTGTGATTAGGAGAACGTTTTAATGCTCGGATTAAAGGCGGATTGAAGAAAGATGATCGGATTTTGAGTATAATTTTAGTGCGTGTTCTTAACTGTGTGTATTTATGCGGCGTATTCCCGTCGTATTTATAAGGCGACACGATGCGCCGTATTAGAAAATTGGGATGCGCCGTATCTAGTTAATTCCGTTGACTAGTCAATAAGTCCTAGTTGGTCAGGGATACGGCGCTTCGGATATTTAGATCCGCCGTATCTCTATGTTAGTTAACGAAATTTAAATGAAGAACGTACCTTGGCCTCCGCAACACAGTTCCTTATACATCAAATTTGGGTAAAAACGGCACACCATATAGATGAATTCAAAATAAGAGTAATAGGCATAAACGTTTCATTAATAATCGTAATCTTATTGTTTAGTGGATAAGGATTTATTCCGAGGTTAGGAACAAATATCGTTTTTGAGCATACAAAATTAAGATTACGAATTGAATCAGACGTATAATAAGGATAATAAAACTGAGATCATAGTGTAGAGAACTTTCCTTTGGGCAGTTGAATTATCGTAGAGTTTACCTGGGATTCTATTTCAAGAATTAAAGAAGTTCAATGTTACCAGTACTGAGTTTTCCTCCACTCTTCCCGTCTTATGTTCGGTCACTTCAGCTAGCGTCTCTTGGTTTGGTTCAGAATGTAATCCTTCTTGGTGATGCTTGAGTCATCATTTATCCTGAAAATAAACAACTTGCACACGAGAGTAGCGGACCGATCAAAGTAAATATCAAAAATCAACTATATTTATCAAATTATATTCGTCGTATTAACAAAAGTTAATGGGCCGTATTTTCGTTACGTTTAAAAAATAAAAGATTTTTGATTCAGTAAGATGCGCCGTATCGACGGAAATCGATACGCCGTATTTGTTTAATAATTCGCAAACTGTTTTTAATTAAAATAATAGATACGCCGTATCTGCGAAAGCAGATGCGTCGTATGGCGTTAACGTTTAGAAAAAATTTTTATCAAAACAGATACGCCGTATCTACAAAAGCAGATGCGTCGTATTACTTTATCGCTTAGAAAAATTTTCTTGTTAAAAACAGATACGCCGTATCTTGGGGAAAAGATGCGTCGTATCGAATTAATTAAACGCGTTGTATATAAAAATTAAACGCAATACGCCGTATCTGAGAGATCAGATGCGCCGTATCGTTTGATTTAGCACAGTACAACGATAGCAGAACAGAAAAATACGAAAAATAAAAATAAAAATTAAACACACGAAACAAAAATAAACACACAAAAAATAAAAGCAAACAAATAACACACAATACAACAAATATGCAAAATAGTACAATGATGCAATTAATCTAATAAAAAGAGAAAAACCTAATTAAAATACTAATCAAATTAACAGAAAATAACAATTCACTCCCCGGCAACGGCGCCAAAAACTTGATGCGCGTGATGTGTCGTTGCGGTTTAGCAGTTTTAATGCCTACTCAAGTTTTAAATTTATATTTAGCCGACTTATCAATAACACACACACTTAACGAGCAGTGTACCCGGTCAGTATGAAGATAATGGTAAGTAGAGTGTCGATCACTAAGAGTGGAACGTATAATCTCGTTAATCTAATCAGTATTTTAATATCCTAACGCAAGGGGGTTTCAGCCTGAGAGACTGGCACAGTTTTGTTTGCAATTAAATAGTAAAATAAACAATAGGCACGAATCAGCAAGTAGCACACACGTACACAGATAGATACTTGAGACAATAAGAGGGCTGTCCTTATGATTAAGTAGATTGTCACTTGTTTTATTGATAGCTTTATATGAAGTGTATGTAATTAACCCTTTCTCGTTGGTCCTATTCTTATCGGCGAGTAAACCCTTAATGATTACTTATGTCTAAAAGTCATTCCTAAGTGATCAATTTAGAAACAACCGTGGGAGCCACATCTTGTCCCGCAGTCGGATGCCCGCAAGCCACTAATAAACACAGAGGTTATCAATGCACTAATAAGTAGTAACCAAAGACATCAACATATAAACTTTAATTAATGGGAAAGCAAGTATTAAAGGGAGTGCAATCTTTCCGTTGCCACATTACACAAGCCACCAATCCTGATGAATTAAAGTTTGCTAAAACAATAAAACAAAACTACTTAATGAATTAAATACATGCAGCACCTTCTTACAGCTCTTGTATCTTCGATTTGGGTGTGTCTTGTGCTGCCTCTTGACTGAATTCGTCCTCCTGTTCTGCTGTCCGAACTTCGGTTTTAGGGTTTCGAACTCTTTTATCTCGTCTGGTCTACGGGGTATTTATAGTTTGTGTCTGAGGGAAGATGCGGCGCATCTACTAAGTAGATGCGGCGTATGTACGTAACTTCGCGTGGGGTCCAAGATTATAATATTCAGGAATATTCGTACACCGCCAGAAGATGCGGCGTAACTCTTGATTAGATGCGGCGCATGTCCTCTTGTATCTTGGATCGTATCTGGTGACATCTTGATAGAGATGCGGCGCATGTTGATAGTGAGATGCGGCGCATCTGGAGCAGATTAGTCTTGATCTTCTGCATTTCAGTAGACTCTTCACTTTATGCACGTTTTGCTCCATTATTAGTCCAAAATCGCCAAGTTTCACCAAATGCTTGTTTTTACCTGAGAATTACAAAAGTAAACGATTAAGTATCAATCCTCATACATAATATAGTAAAACAAGTCAAATTAATAGGATAAATGATAGTAATAAAATGTACTTATTTGAGTTCATCAAAAGCATTATTATATCTTGTCTTCCTGACGATATAATGGAATCAGTCATTAACTTTACAACAGCCGAACAAACTTGGCTTGACTTGGTTCATAGCTTTGAAGGTCCCTCAGATACCAAGGAAAACAGGATCATGGACCTGAAACTTGAGTATAACACTTTCAGGGCAAAGGACTCTGAAATCTCTCTCAGACATATACCAAAGACAAGACCCTGATAAATGAATTGTCAAATGATGGTGTAGTTTTGTCTAAGCATGAGATCAATATTGGCTTTGTCAACAGTCTTCCTGAGAAGTGGCTAAACTTCTCTTAAGGCCTCAGGAATGCTAATCACATTCAGACCCTTGAGCTCCCTGAGATCTATGGGAAGTTTGTCTATGAAGACAACTTAATCTCTAGGAGATACCCAGACTTAAAGAAAGCTCTTGAGACCAAAAAGGCCCTGACTTCCTCACCCATATCAACTGCCTTTTATTCTAATGGTATTGTGCAGGATTTTTAAGAGGATTCTGATGATGAGGTTGATGAAAGAACTAGTGATGAGTACCTAAATGATTTACACTTGGAATTCCAAGAAAGGGCACTCCTTGCTAATTCAAAACGTTTTATCAAAAGAAATCAGTCAAACTTTTCAAAAGCTAAAGCAAATGAAACCACTGAATGTTTCAAATGTGGTAAAAAAGGGTCATTTTGCTAAAGACTGTTATTCAAAGACCATCTCAAAACCCTCTTATAAATTTTCTGGAAACAGTTCTTCTTCAGGAACTAGCAAGTTTCAACCTAAAATGCCTCAGTCTACCCAACATTTTCAAAACAATAATGTTCAAAAGGGTCAAAAAGATTTTGAGGCAAAATATAGGAAAGCTAAGGCAAAACTTGCTCTCCTTGAGGCCAATCCCTCAATGTCTCAGGCTGCTCAACCTTCCAAACCTGTTCAAGCAAAGAACAAGGTTCTTGTAGCTGAAGCCTATGACTGGGATGATGAAGAAGTTAGAGTAAGTGCACTGATGGCACTTTCAGATGGTGATCAGCTGGCTGTTGGAAAAAGCCATGCAAGGAATGGAGAATGGGTCAACATAACCATGAAAAAGGTAAATATTTTACTTTCAATGGATGATGATTCTGATTGGCAGTCTTATATGAATTACATTAGTGTAGATCTTAAGTTTGTAGAAGAACAAAGGCTTAATCTGCTTTCAAAATATAACAATCTTGTGTTAGAATTAAATAAGTGTAGAGATGAATTGCTTGTATTAAAACAGGCTAAGTTAGAAGCTGTTACACTACAAATTCAAAACACTGATATTTTGAAACAAAATCAAGCTCTTCAAAATGAACTTAATGATGCGTGGTTTTGCAACCTTACAACAGGTTTTACCTCTCGAGGGATCTCAAGAGGCTTACAACCCCACCAGGCAGTGTACCTGACTGATGTAGTATAGTGTAGTGGTAAGTACGGGGGATTGATCGTTCTTCACAGGGAATAGTGTTCGTTAGGTATGAAAAACTACTCTAATAGGTCTAAGGGTGAGAGAAGATTCTTTTTTATGTTTTTATAATTTTATGAAAGCAAGTAAAATCTCGGGTTTGAAAGAGTGGGCGGAATTAGTTGCTAGTCAACTAACCCAAATAACTACGAATGCAAATAAAATAAAATAACTGAAAATGAAAATGTGGTGAAACTTATATGGAGAGAAATGTGTTTACTTAGATTTCCTTACTCCCTAACTATCTTTTACCGATTGATTAGTGTGTATTAGTTGCGTGGATGACGGGTGTATTCCTTAATACCAATCGTGGGGTGGCGTACGTACTTCCCCAACTCTATGAACTCCTACTTCACTCCTATGTCGAGCCGGCTAAGAAGCTCCTAACATGGGATCACTAGAATTCGCTCATGCATTAAATACAACCATAAAAACCTTTAGTACGCATTGGTTCATGTTTCTTAAGACGTTCAAGCAAGTTACCGAATAGGAAGTTAGCCAGTTTTCTTAAGCCTAACATAGATGAACAATCATCCCATACAACTAATAACACACTAATAACCAATAATCAATAGCTAGGTTTCATTAGATCTAAGCAAACACAAAGAAAACCTAGCCTAGCATGTTAAACAAAAGACAAGAACAAGATAGAATCAAACAACACATAGACATATTGAATGATTAATTGATAACTTATCTTCAATGTAACATGGAAGATCTCAAGGCAAAAAGCCTTGAAAAAGCTGCTAAAATCGTCTTAGGGTTTCCTCCCAAAAGGTTACACACAAAGTTCCACACTAATGACAAAAAATTGCAAAACTATATATAGAGATTAAGGTCTGACGGCGTCACGTTGTATATTCTGACGCTGATGAACTCAAATAAGTACATTTTATTACTATCATTTATCCTATTAATTTGACTTGTTTTACTATATTATGTATAAGGATTGATACTTAATTGTTTACTTTTGTAATTCTCAGGTAAAAACAAGCATTTGGTGAAACTTAGCGATTTTGGACTAATAATGGAGCAAAACGTGCATAAAGTGAAAGTCTACTGACATGGACAAGATCAAGTCAATTCTGCTCCAGATGCGCCGCATCTCACTCTCGACATGCGCCGCATCTCTATCAAGATATCACCAGACACGATCCAAGATACAAGAGGACATGCGCCGCATCTAATCAAGGGTTACGCCGCATCTTCTGGCGGTGTACGAATATTCCTGAATATTATAATCTTAGACCCCACGCGAAGTTAAGTACATACGCCGCATCTACTTAGTAGATGCGCCGCATCTTCCCTCAGACAGAAACTATAAATACCCCGTAGACCAGACAAATTAAAGAGTTCCAAACCCTAATATCAAGAAAATCCATGTTTCTACTAGTTTCACGGGTGAGTCCTTTCGGCCTACTCTCATCCCATTACACTAGCTCTTTTTGTGATCAAATGTATGAAAAAGATGATTAGTTAAATTAGTTCTTACGAGTCTTTTCAACCCAATCTCGTGATTAAATATTTCCGAGTTCATTTAAAACTTGCATACTTAATATTCGTCACTTATCAAATACCAATCCATTTGTGCACCAACTTCTTGGAATCAAACAATATTAGAAATCTTTTCAACCCTTAAATCCAATAATGTTTAACCAACAAGTTTTAGAACACGAATTATATTTAAACAAACTCATGAAAATAATCACTTTTTCTAACCAACTAAACATCCAAAATTCATACGAAAGTCACCTCATTCCCAAACAAGCATCACAAATTATTCAATAACAAGCATCATCATAAAACATAACATTGCATTCAACATCAAATGGTTTAACATGATTAATTAAAATAAAGAAAATTACCCAAAAGTAAGATTACAATGAGTAATAAAAGAGTTATAGCACTCCTTAGGGCCTCCAATTGAACAATGGAATCTTCCACCTCTTCTAACAAGTATCTCCAACTCTTCCTTTGTTTCTACTTGGAATCTTTCTTTAGAATGGCAGAGATTATTAAGCTCTTTTGGGTTTAGTAAGTAATGTGATCAAGTCCTTATGGTGTAAGGCTTGATTGTAAGTGTTGTGTTTATTATGGGGTGCTTAGGGGTTTATTTATATTTGAATTCTCCCCTAAAAACTGAATTAAGCCTTGAATATCCATAAAAGAGAGGGTAATGATCGGACTCTAGTCATAATGGTAGTTAAAACTTAGAGTTAATGCAACTCTTCATCTCAGAATTTTCTCAACCTTCGGTTTGGACTATGGACCTGCGGTTTGGAATGTCTGCTGAACCTAAGGTTGAGTTTCTTGAACCTTGGGTTTGAATCTCAGCTTCAACCTTGGGTTGAGACCGATTCTTGCACATAAATTTTAACTTTAAGCTAGCATATAACTCCAACTTTTAACACACTTTTTAGCACTCAATCTTGACTTCATCTTTTCATCCTTCTCATGTACAACGGAAATAATCATATCATGAATCAATATCTTTGTTGACGAGCTTTTCATCAATATTCTCTTGATTTTTGAAGCTTTTCTTCGTCTTTCTTGATATTTCCTTGTACCTAGACTTGAACACATCTTTAACAACTTTTAAGCGTAAAATGATCATAAACATAACTAAATAATATGCAAAAACATACAAATAACGCGATAAAAACATGTACAAAATAAGCGTTATCAAATCTCCCACACTTAAGTTTTGCTTGCCCTCAAGCAAATTAATCTTTTAAAAAGTAGGTTTTCAATAGCCAAGAACTATGATCAACTAGAAATTTCACTAATCTTCCTTATTACCAAGGTAAAAGATCAAAAAATGATTTTTACTTTTAATATGTGAAATTTAAACGACATACTCGATTAAGCTAGATAACACACTAAGCTCCTCACGAAAAGAAAATAATATTTTAATTCACTCACACTCATTTCTTTTGTTGGGGGTATATTTCACTCAATTGCACAGTCGTGATTTCATTTCATACCATAGGCTTGTACGAGTATCAAAACTAATCCAAATCATGTAAGAAATAAATTAATTTATCAAAGAGGACTTTTATTCGGGTTGAAATGTTAGGCTAAGGGTTAATATCAACTTATGCTCAAATAACTACTGTACAAATATAATAGATCGCTAACAACGAATTCTTGACTAGTTGAATAACGGATGGTCACTAGTTTGTACCTTGGTTCGCTAACAACGTTACTTACATAACGGATGGTCACCAAAACACGCTCTAGCTCGCTAGCGACGTTTTCCAACTATTCAAAAACCGGATGGTCACTACAATATTCATACAATCGATATCTTCACAAAGCAAAAAGGGTTAGGATAAGACATGGGATTATTTTAGTGGATATAATAATATACAAAAATCAAGTCGAATACCAAAATTACTTGCTGCAAAAACAATCGAACCATGTATCCCCAAATGATTATAGCCTCATAACAAATCTTTCCTTCCTCCTTTATTTCATTCATCGATCACCATTCATATCAAGTCTTAGCACATTGGCTAACCTTCAAAAGTACTGCATCTTCATAATTATAGCACATTGGCTATTTTATATCTCTTTTTCCTTCTCTTCCTTTTTTTTTTTTTTTTTTTTCATACATCACATCTTCCCCCCACACTTTGGATGAGCATATACCTAAAAAAAAACAAATAAGAAGTACCTACCTTCGTCTTCGTTGAAAAGGTATATCCGAAATACAAAGTGTAAGCTCATAATCATCAAAAACTTCTTCAAGCCACCAACAACAAGTAATTCATCGATTTGACATGACTAAAAAGGTAAGGCTAAAGTTTAAAGGCGCAAAATCTTTTTGTATTTTTTTTCTGGATGTAACAAAAATGAAAAGATAGGCTCGAAGGGTGTTCTAAGGGTATCTAGTGCTAAAAATGAGCACTAACAAATGGGTCCATAGAAGGTGGTTAACTAACCGATGTGGCTAGCTAATATATCAATATATGAAAATGGAAGGCCATTTGGTTTAATCCTAAGTTGCCTCTTATCACTTAAATTCATTTATATCACAAAAATGTGACCTTACTTTGGAATTCGTAATGTATGACAAGCACAAGTTCTAGAATCAAATCAATCACCGGCACACTCTTAGCAAGAAAATAGAATTTAAGCATAGAAAATATATGCTTCAAATGATAGGTTCAAATCCTCACATATTTGGTAGAATAGGCTAAAAATGCACAAGTAATGTTATCAATCCTAAGAACAGATCGTTTTACTTAACCGAGATTCGTTAAAAATTTCAAATTGCCATTTTATGCTATTGGAAAATTTCAAGTTGTTTCAATTATATATATTCTTTTATGTGTAAAAACAACTACTTCCTTAAGGGCAATAAAACAAATTCCAAAATAATCAAAAAAAATTATAAATTGAATCATTTTCACTATTTACTTCCCTCCCCCACACTTAAGTTTTACATTGTCCTCAATGTGAAAAATTAACTTCAAAGTAAAAGAAATAGGGAAAATAGAATAGTAAATGATATCACCGAGAAATCATGCGAGATCCATATTTGGTGTTAAACGCATGAGTTGGGAACTCCAAGCTCCAAAATATACCAACCATATGAACGAGCAACGATTTCATGGTATCTCAAACCTGAAAAATAAACAAACACAAAAACACAAAAAACAATATGCAAAAATACTAATAACCAAAATACCTTAAAATCCTAAAACATAAGAATAGACATAGTTCTAAAACATAATAACAATTATAATCCTACATAACATAATAATAATAAAGTACGAATGAAATTGATAAATTGTTCATCACATCAGATAATCTCGAATGATAATCATAATCATTCATCTTCCATATCGTCACCTGGACAGTTAACCAACGATCCAAATCCTAATCCACCCGATGATGTTCCAGCTTCATAACCTTGTGTTCCTGCATTAGTAGAATAATACCCCGCGAAACCCTCCTGGTTGACATTGTACCCATCATTTTCTTGATATGCGCTAGATGTAGGATAAGGTACATGCTCCGATGGATAAGGTGTATATGGGTATGGGTAAGGTGGAACACTAGTCGGTGCATACGCCATTGGGAAAGAATAAGGTGGTTCACTATGCTGTCCAAGGTAAGTGAGAATTGGTGCACAATAGTCCATTTGGTGTCCAATCCTTATCATCGTCATGTCTCTCCAAACATCTCTTCTCTCCACTTGTGGCAAATTTTCATGCCAATCACCCCAACTCGAATTCAACCCTGAAGATTCTCTGATATTTTGTTGTTGAGGTTGTTGTGGTGGCGGTGGGTTACGAATCAAGTTCTCAATTTGATCAACCAAACACATTCTATCATCATCAAGCGAATCTTTCAAATTCTTTTTATCCAGCTTTTCACACTCCTTAATCACCGTTATCTTTTTCATCTCATCAGATGTATCATATCCCAAACTTTTTCCAATCTTCGTCACATAATGGCCCCCATTTATAAAACCATGCTCAGAAATGATAGTTGCTCTCTTTGACAAATAAACTGCCAAAGTCCATAACACATTCATCTTCCTATTTGGATCCATAATCATCTCAATTATCCACAAGTCCGGTCCATGGACTTTGTCTTGACTATGTCCTCTGTGCACAAATGAGTTCACAATCACTTTGTGTAAAAGCCGAGCCATCGGTGAATGTATCTCCGTTTCCTTAAATCTCCCACTGTTGGGATCTCCTATCTCATTCCATATCTTCCTACCAACATACTTCAGTGGTTCTTTTTCCAACTTAGAAAGGTGGTCTTCAAACTCTTCATGGGTAAGATCATTCTCATCATACAACCCAAGTAATTGCCCAAATTCCGGCAAAGTAAATGCATGCTCCTTCCCACATAACCTAAATCAAATACATTTCTCCTCCATAATGTCACTAAACTCTTGGTTGAAATAGATTGTAGAAAAGAACTCTAAACACCACTCTCTATAAATTTGCTTTTCCTTTACTCGAATTGCGTATTCCAAACTAAAATCTTCAAAAACTCCGTTTTCAGATTCCGTATTAACCTCCCATAACTTCTCAAGAGTCTTATTAAGGTTATATTCTCTCATTAAACTCCAACTTACTAGCTTCGGTACCGCATTTTCTTTTCTTTGCAACTTTGCTAACCTGCTATTGTAAAAAGCTTTTGCTTATTTACTTAATTTGCTCCACCTCAAATGTTCACTTGTTACCGGCATAAGGTTAACATCCCTCGCTTGACGACCTTGTCGCATGTACAAAGCAACCAAGGGGTTTTCCTCTTCTTGATGAACACATTTCTACAAAACAAACAAAACAAGCACACGAGAAATATTGGAACTAAAGGTTATAATATAAGATAAATTAGACAAAATAATTTTTTTTTAAATGTGGGTTGAACCGCCGCGGTTCACCCTTGAACCGGCGGTTTGGTTTTTTACTTAGTTTTTCCGAGACTCAAACCGCCAAGGTTCACCCTTGGACCGGCGGTTTGCCTTTGAGGGTTTTTTACCGAGAGTCAAACCGCCAAGGTTCACCCTTGAACCGGTAGTTTGCCTTGTTTTTCTGGTTTCCTCGACCGGCGGTTGGAGCTTCCGACCGGCGGTTTGCAGCAGCATTTTTTTTTTGCAATTTATCCACATTTTACTCCTTCTTCCATTTGCTTATTAGTGCTTATTCCTCTATCACCTTCACTTCTCAATTTCAAGAATCTAAGAATCAAAATCAATTCAAACAAAGTAGTGGTCCATATAATCAATCATATAGCATACAAACACTAATTCTTAATCATATACCACAATAAACCCAATCAATTTTGATTAAAAATCCTCAAAATTTTTGACATACATAAACCCTAGGTCTTAGAACATCAAATTCTCTTTCAATACTTAACCATTTCATCTAATTCCACTTCCAATCAATCCTTACAACAATCCTCTAGTAAACCCATCAAGTAATTTCAATTAATTCGAACTCTATCAAATTCGCCCAATTGAGAACCCAAAAAATCAAATTCGAATTAAGTGCAATGCAAAGTAATTAGATGGTGTTACTTACCCTTTTTGATGCCATAGGATTGCTAGAACCTTAATTTGATACTTAAACTTCAATCTTGGAATGATGAGAATGGTTGGTGATTGTGGTGTTTTTTCCTTCTTTCTATCCTTTGTTTCTTTTGCACAAAATGAAGGCTCAACCGTAGGTTGGGTACTTCAACCGTGGGTTCGGTCTTAAACCGTTGGTTTGCAAAATTTTTGAGTACAAAACTCGTTTCAAACAAAAACGTTCTTTCATTACTTGATCATTTCCAAACATCCCCACAACTCAAAACATTTCCAACATTCCATTGAACTTAAATTTAAACAACTCCATAAATTAAAAACAACTAACTCAAACTTAGATATTTCTTATTAATCATAACTTATAAAGCTTAAAAGCTAAAACGCACTCAACTTAACAAACAAAAGCAAAACATAATAAGTTCAATAAACGATAAGTAAACAAGATAAAACTCATAAGGGACAAAATGAGCAAAAGCTTAGTAATAAGCTTCTTTATTCTTCCACATCACATGCTTCCTTTAATCAAAATAACTCCCAAATCTTAGAATATCCTCCGAATGGAATTTACCCGAAAGAACTCTATCGGTTTCCTTTGTTTTGAACTCACGAGTGAAACGGCGTCCACCCGGACTAGTAATCTCTATCTTAGTGTGCCAATCATTGTCTCCTTCAACCTTTGATATTTGCTATACCCATCCGATGTTCATTCAATATTTTTAAGCTTAATTGGCATAGAACCAAGGAAATCAACCATCTTCTTGTACACTATAATGTTCTTGAAAGGATTGAAGTAATTCTCCATAGCCAATGCTCTCTCTATATCATCTTCAATATGATCAAACGATGGGGCTGTTTTCCCATATTTTGGATTGCCTTCATTGTCATGACTAATATCAAATACATCCAACCAATCTTCTTCATCTGATTCTTCATCTGCTAGAACTTTGTTTCTTTTCTTGGCGTGGTAAATCCTTCTAGCCACTCCATCATCAATTTCCATAGTTCCTTTCCCATTATCAATTATTGCTCCTATCGTACTCAAGAATGGGCGTCCAACCAACATAGGTGTCTCTTTATCAATAGGTACATGCAAAATCAAAAAGTCACACAAATATGTTTGGAATCCAATTTGTAATCTCACATTCTTCACTTTACCATAAGCTTTTGCCATGGTATTATCGGCCATCAACAACACATCATTGGAAAGATAAGATCTTCCCAACTCCATAATCTTGTAAAGCTTATAAGGCATTATACTAACACTTGCCCCCGTATCAGCCAAGGCATTGATTGCAATGGTTCCATTCACTTTTAGTGGAATAAGATAATTCCCCGAATCTTCTTTCTTTTTAGGTAAGCCTTTCTCCATCACCTTCTCCTCTTCTTCTTCCTCAATTTCATTCTCCTTATCAAGTTTCATCTTCTCCACTGAAATTTCATCCAACAACTTCCTATAGTGAGCATAGTGTTCCAACACATGAAGTATTGGTTTTTCATTTAGCAATTCTTTAAACTTTGTAGTAATCTCCTCAACACATTTTGCTTCATCAATGGGTTTTTTAGTTGGTTTTTCTTTTGGTAAGGATGTTTGGTTAGAAGAACTTTCTCCTTTAATTAGTGTGGTGGGTTGTGGTAATGATGACGGTGAAGGTATAAGACCTTTAAAAGGTGGGTATTTTTGTTTCAAACGAGTAGCTTTTCCCATTTTCACTATTTCCATGCTCCCAAGAATACCATCTTCATTTTCACAAACTTCCTCCATTTGTTCAATTAGCCAATTAACATCTTTATCATCTTGTAACTCTCCAACCTTAACTTGCATTTCACCTAGACCAAAATCAATGGTGCACTTTGTTGCCAACAAGAAATTTCTACCAAATACAACGGAAGGATCCGTCGTATCTTCATACTCATCAATAATCAAATCCATAGCAAAGGTATAGCCATGAATGTCAATTTTCACATCCCGTGCTATTCTCCTATTATACTTGTCCACATCATATTTCCCATTTCCAAACTTTTCATAAAAAGCAAAGGTTACATAACTATCACTTTGTCCAAGGTTACATTTCGCATCCCAAGCTCCTAATCCTTCTATTCCACAAGGTGTGGAATACCTCATACTTGGCTCGTCATATTCTCTTAACTTGGCACGGGTAAAAGTAACTACCCTAGGCTTTTCATGTTCATATTCAATACGTTCAACTTCCTTTCCTTTCGCTTGCAACTTCACTTTTTCAAAATCAACCATTTTTTCCATCCTAGACATAACATCACCATCATCCATCAATTCCATTTCCAATTTTTCCAAGTAAGCCGAAACTTCGCTAGGTGAATCCATATCTAAAATAGCTAAACATTCATAGACAACACATCGAAAATAAACGTTAGGGGTTAGTGAAAACTAATTATCTTAAAAAAGAAATCATACGAAAATCTAGAACAAAAATAAACTAAATAATAATTAAAATAAATAAAAGAAAAGAGTAACAAAGAAAACAAAAATTATTATTATTTTTTTTTTCACGGTTCACACCCAAACCGGCGGTTTGAGATGTGAAAAGTTTTTAGCGAGGCTCAAACCGGCGCGGTCGAGCTTCAGACCGGCGGTTTGAGTTTTGCAATATTTTACCGAGAGTTCAAACCGGACGGTCGGAGTTTTGGACTGGCGGTTTGAAATTTGAAAAGTTTTATCGAGAGCTGAACCGCCGTGGTCGAAGGTTGGACGGCGGTTCAGTGAAAAATTTTTTTCTTAGTGTCGAAGGGTAACCGGCGATCGAAAGTTGAACCGCTCGTTTGCAGCAAAAAAATTTCTTTTTTTTTTTTATATATTTTTATAACTTAACTCGAGACAATAAAAATAAAGACAAGAGAAACACATTGAAACTAGAACAAAGCAACACTTAACAATCATTATCCAGACAATCAAACACACACAAGCAAAATGAATAAACTCTAAAATCATGCAAATAATAAAACAAACTTATGCTACTATTACAACTAACTAACCAAACAAACTGAACTAAAAAGTAATAGTCCTCGGCCGCGGCGCCAAAAACTTGATGTGCGTTCTCTAGAGGTGTATATATTATATCCCAATTTCACTCAAATTTTAAATTTATAAAATACCTTTTTACCGTTTATTTAAGAAACACATACGAGCAAGTATACTCGTTCGATTGTAGTATGGTTGGTGGTAAATAAGGATCGTCCCAAAAGAATACTAGTTTTGGTTTAAGCAATGTAGATAATAGCAAAAGAAATAGTACTCAAGATTGTCACGCTCTTAAGCACTTTAAAGTAATTAAACAAACAATGGTTTCAAATCAAATCAATCAAACACACAAATACTTGTTTAGGAACAATGACTAATCGTGATAGAATGTTGAACATGTTTGGGTGAAACTTAGAAGGCACATGTCAATTTTCACAAGGACTTCTAGTCAATGGGTAATATCAAGAAAATCCATATTTCTACTAGTTTCACGGGTGAGTCCTTTCGGCCTACTCTCATCACATTCCACTAGCTCTTTTTGTGATCAAATGTATGAAAAAGATGATTAGTTAAATTAGTTCTTACGAGTCTTTTCAACCCAATCTCGTGATTAAATATTTCCGAGTTCATTTAAAACTTTCATACTTAATATTTGTCACTTATCAAATACCAATCCATTTGTGCACCAACTTCTTGGAATCAAACAATATTAGAAATCTTTTCAACCCTTAAATCCAATAATGTTTAACCAACAAGTTTTAGAACACGAATTATATTTAAACAAACTCATGAAAATAATCACTTTTTCTAACCGACTAAACATCCAATATTCATACGAAAGTCACCTCATTCCCAAACAAGCATCACAAATTATTCCATAACAAGCATCATCATAAAACATAACATTGCATTCAACATCAAATGGTTTAACATGATTAATTAAAATAAAGAAAATTACCCAAAAGTAAGATTACAATGAGTAATAAAAGAGTTATAGCACTCCTTAGGGCCTCTAATTGAACAAGGGAATCTTCCACCTCTTCTAACAAGTATCTCCAACTCTTCCTTTGTTTCAACTTGGAATCTTTCTTGAGAATGGAAGAGATTATTAAGCTCTTTTGGGTTTAGTAAGTAATGTGATCAAGTCCTTATGGTGTAAGGCTTGATTGTAAGTGTTGTGTTTATCATGGGGTGCTTAGGGGTTTATTTATACTTGAATTCTCCCCTAAAAACTGAATTAAGCCTTGAATATCCATAAAAGAGAGGGTACTGATCGGACTCTAGTCATAATGGTAGTTAAAACTTAGAGTTAATGCAACTCTTCATCTCAGAATTTTCTCAACCTTCGGTTTGGACTATGGACCTGCGGTTTGGAATGTCTGCTGAACCTAAGGTTGAGTTTCTTGAACCTTGGGTTTGAATCTCAGCTTCAACCTTGGGTTGAGATTTGTGAACCTTGGGTTGAGACTGATTCTTGCACATAAATTTCAACTTTAAGGTAGCATATAACTCCAACTTTTAACACACTTTTTGGCACTCAATCTTGACTTCATCTTTTCATCCTCCTCATGTACAACGGAAATAATCATATCATGAACCAATATCTTTGTTGACGAGCTTTTCATTAATATTCTCTTGATTTTTGAAGATTTTCTTCGTCTTTCTTGATATTTCCTTGTACCTAGACTTGAACACATCTTTAACAACTTTTAAGCGTAAAATGATCATAAACATAACTAAATAATATGCAAAAACATACAAATAACGCGATAAAAACAGGGACAAAATGAGCGTTATCAACTCATCATGTCTCACTGAAGGTTATGGTTTAGTAAACTGTAGTGGTATTGTCTTTACTAGGATAGCTTATGTCAATGGTCTTAAGTACAATTTAATCAATGTCAGTCAATTATGTGATGCAAAATACATAGTTCAGTTTGATGATAAGCAAGAAACCATATTCAATGCAAATAAGGAAGTAGTCATTATTGCACCAAGAAGACAAGATGTTTATGTGTTAGACATGTCCAGTCTAACTCAGAATAGAACTTGTCTATTTGCTAAGGCCACTGAAACCCCCAACTGGCTTTGGCTTAAGAGAATCTCCCATCTGAACTTCAAAAACATAAACAATCTTGTGAAACAAAACAAGGTCCTTGGCTTACCATCACTTGTGTTTTCGAAGGATAAACCATGCTCTGCCTGTGAAAAGGGTAAACATCATAGAGCATTCTTTAAAATCAAAACAAATTTCTTCATCAGGAACTGCCTTCATCTTCTCCATATGGATCTCTTTGGACCCATCAGTCCTAGATCTATCAACCATGAGAAGTATACTCTGGTCATAGTGGCTGAATACTTAAGATATACTTGGGTTTACTTCCTGACCAAAAAGAGTCAGGCAGCTGGAATAATCATGTCCTTTGTCAGGAACATTGAAAATCATAATGACATAAAAGTCAAACAGATCAGGACTGACAATGGGACAGAGTTTAGAAACCATGAACCTGAATGTTTCTGTGATGAGAAAGGCATTTCCCAAAAAATTTCCTCTCCATACACACCTAAACAAAATGGTGTTGCTTGAAGGAAAAATAGAACACTCATTGAAGCAGCAAGGACAATGCTAAATGGATCAGTCCTATCTAAACACTTCTGGACTAAAGCAGTAAAAACTGCCTGTTACACACAAAACAGATCCATCATTGTCAAGAGACATAGCAAAACCCCTTATGAGTTATTCAAGGGAAGGATCCCTGACATCAGCTACTTCCATGTCTTTAGGTGTCCTGTGTTTATTCATAATCACAAGGATCACTTAGGGAAATTTGATGCTAAGGCTGATGATGGATACTTCCTAGGATACTCTCTTGTCTCAAAAGCCTTCAGGGTGTTCAACACTAGGAGACAGCAAACTAAGGAAACATTCCATGTTACCTTTGATGAGAGTACTGAAGCAATCAGATTCTCAAATACCTCAGTGGAAGAGATAGGAATTGATGATTCACCAATATATCCTCCTGATGAATATCATCCTGAGAATGATCCTTCCACTCAATATCAAGCAAATGCTGATATCTCCTACTACATTGTCCCTCACAACCTTCCTTACCCAACCATCACTGAGTTTGTTGAAGCACAAACATGTGCTGATGCAATCAATTAGTCTGAAAAAAGTGCTAAGGAACCAAACAATCTCAGTGATCAGCCAACCCAGTCAGACACTCAAGATCCTGAAGATCATCAAGTGTCTGCACCAGAACCTACACCTCCACCCAATCAGGCCTCCACAAGTTCTAATCAGTATCCAAGACCTCAGGACAGTTGGACTAGGTCTCAAGATATAGAACTTGTCAATATAATTGGAGAGCCTACTGAGGACATGCTCACTAGAAGCATGGCTACAAAACTAAGAGCAGCCTCAGCCAATGAATGCCTGTTTGTGGAGAGTGTCAAAGAAGCACTTAAACATCCTATTTGGGTTCAGGCCATGCATGATGAACTGGAACCGTTTGACAGAAACCAGGTAATGACCTTGGTCAAATGTCCTCAGGATGTTACAGTCATTGGCATGAAATGGGTGTTCAAAAACAAATCTGATGAAAATGGCATAGTCATCAAAAACAAGGCCAGACTTGTTTCCAAAGGCTACAATCATCAAGAAGGCATTGACTATGAAGAAACATTTGCACCAGTAGCAAGGATGGAAGCCATCAGGATCTTCCTTGCGTTTGCAACCTACATGAACTTCACGGTGTACCAAATGGATGTAAAAAGTGCATTCTTAAATGGTTCACTGAAAGAAGAAGTTTATGTTTAACAACCTCCTGGATTTGAAAGCAGTGAGTTTCCTGACTATGTCTGTAAGCTTGACAAAGCCCAATATGGACTGAAACAAGCTCCTAGGGCATGGTATGCAACTCTCTCAGCCTTCCTCATCCAAAACAAATTTGTCAGAGGCAAGATAGACAACACATTATTTATCTATAGGACAAATGATGATGTCATACTTGTACAAGTATATGTTGATGACATCATATTTGGCTCAACAAGTTATAAACTTTGCAAACAGTTTGAAAAACTGATGGCAAAGAAATTTGAAATGAGCATGATGGGAGAACTGACTTACTTCCTTGGACTGCAAATCAAGCAGACTGATAAAGGAACCTCTATCAGTCAAGAGAAGTATACCAGAAGCCTACTAAAAAAGTATGAGCTCAGTGACTGTGCCTCCGTCAAAACTCTCATGGTTCCCCCAAACAACCTTGGTCCTGACCATGCTGGTAAACCAGTCAATCAAACCCTATTTAGAGGAATGATTGGGTCACTGATGTATCTATCTTGCATCAAAGGCCTGAATCTCACCTGAAAGGTACTCCAAGCCTTGGATTGTACTATCCAAAATGCTCAGGCTTTGATCTCAAAGGATACTCAGACTCTGACTATGCTGGATGCAACATGGATAGAAAAAGCACCTCAGGCTCCTGCCAATTCCTTGGTGGAAAATTAGTCTGTTGGAGTGCTAAGAAGCAACAATCAGTTGTCATGTCCTCAACAGAAGCTGAATATGTTGCAGCAGCCAGTTGTTGTGCAAATGTACTATGGATGAAAAGTTAACTCAGTGACTATGGCATCCATTATAAGATGGTTCCCATCTTTTGTGATAACACAAGTGCAATTGCTATCTCAAACAACCCTGTTCTTCATCAGAGAACCAAACACATTGATATCAGATATCACTTCATCAGGGACCATGTCATGAATGGTGACATTGAATTACACTTCATTCCCACTGAATACCAGCTAGCTGATATCTTCACCAAACCATTGGATGAACCAACTTTCACAAGATGAAACTGAATTGGATGTGGTATTAGGCTCAGTTATGATTGAAAAAAATCTAAGTGTAAATTCTGAAAACCTCAGGTCCCTGACTCAATGTGTCTCTCAGTGAATAAGCTCATTGAATAACCTTCCCTGAACCCCTCAGACTGAATGAAAAGTCATTCAGGGGCCTCAAGATGACATTCCCTGAACCCATTTGGCATTTAATGCCTCTCCTCACACATCATATATATGTGATGATGTAACTCTGCAAATAACACTTTTTGCAGATGGCACAACTGTTCACCTCGACTGTTGCGCAAAACCCAGGAAAGTGGAATGGTGGCTTTTAATGCGAACTCCAAACATTTTATATAAAACGATTTTCATGTCGTGAGAAAAACCTGCTTAGTGCCAAAACCACCTCACCCCCTCCACTTCCTTATAAATACCCCCAAACAAAATAACACACACACACACGTTTTTTAGAAATCTAAATCAAACCTTTGCTTTTCTTTCAAAAAACTATTGTGTGTGTGTTCTTCATCTTTAGACCCAGACCATTTTTCTTCTTGCAAAACCAAGACTATCTTTTTAAATGGCTGCTTCTAAAGCTATAACCTGCGCCCCAAATGTGGAATTCACAATGGAGGGCGTGGATATGACCAAAAACAAGGTTGTAGGGAATTTTTCCTACCCCGAAAATTTTTGGGCGTATAAGAATGTGGTAAAATATCTTAAAACTGCTTTCTTTCTACAGCGTTTACAAAAACACCCCCAGTCATTTATCATGACTATCTTAGGGAGTTCTAGTGTATTGCAGTGGCAACTAGCCCTGATGACATAAAGGACACCTTTATTACGTTCTCAGTGATGAACGGGAGAAAACCCTCTCCCTGAATTACCAAACCTTTATCAAGGCCACAGGTCTTGATTTCGCTGAGAACTTCGACCCTCAGCCCACTGATGCAAAATTAAAGGTCAAATTACTTTTACTAGGGCCACATGATGAAAAACATCATGAAGTAGCCCCAGGAACCTTATTGGCCAAAACCCCAATAATCAAAACCTGGTTTCCTGCTGTCTAGAGGATCCTGATGACCTTTGTCATTTAGGTCGTTGGTGGCAATAAGTCCTCCATGGAGCAATTAAACACATCACAACAAATGATTGTGTTCAGCCTCCTGGAGGGCAGAAAAATACATATTGGAGAGATAATCTTCAGAGACCTCATAGCCAAGCTATCAGGGAAATCTAGGCAAAGACACATGTCTTACCCTAGGTTCATTTACTGTGTGCTTCAGGACTTACTAGGCTCCAAATATGTTAGACCCAATGTCCAGGGATCCAACCCTGACGTCTTACACAAGGCCAGCTATTCGAGAGACCTTACTGAGGTCACACCAGTTCCCCTGACCACATATATGTTGATGGTCATTTAGGGACAAGACGCTATTTCTCCTGTGCCTTCTCCGTCAAAGAAGGAGAAGAAGAAAAAGAAGGCAGGGTCCAGGAAGGTGGTTCAACCCAAACCACTCGCCACTTAGACCTCTGCCTCAAAGCCTAAAGAAAGGCAACCAACGACCAAGACTACTGAGACACCCGCAGTTGAGACCCCATTGGCCAAACAACAACCGCCAACGGAGGGTACTGTGAAATCACCCTCAGTGTCCTCGGGCAAACCTTCTCCTCAAGGCTCTGCTGACAAATACAAGTCAGTGGGGTCAGGAACCTTCCAACTCTCACATCCCGATGAAGGCACTCATAAATCATCACCTTTGCCTGAGGGAGTACAGGGTCCTATACCCTCAGTAGAGCAGCACCACTCTGCTGAGAAGGGGACCCACACCCTTTCACATCCCGCTTACGGCTTTGGTATATCACAGCCAGAGTCTCAGGGAGGACCGGCCCCTAAATCTTCATCAAGGCAGCACAACCTTGGTGGAAAGGGGGGCCTCAACATACAACTTCCCGTTTACGGTCCTGAGCAATCACACTCAGGATCTCAGGGAGAAACGGTCCTTATATCCTCATCAGGGCAGTACAAGCCTGGTGAGAAGGGGGACCTCAACATCTCATTGCCTAGTGATAGTACTGGAGAACACTCACCAGTCCTTGAAGGCACTCATGGGGACAAAGACTCAGGGGGCATATGACCACCCGCTGATACGGAACCAAAAACCCCTCACGGCAGATCCAGTCTCTTAGGAACTGACTCCATGGACCAGGAAGAGAAAACCCACTCTGTTCACCTAGAGGGGTCAAGACCTGGCTACAACAAAGGTGAGCCCTCTTTTGAGGGGGAGCCGGATTCGTCCAAGGTTCCTACTCTGGCAGATCTTGAAAGGCTGCTAGATGATGAGTCAGAGGAGGAAATGGTCGATTTTGGTGATGAAGATCTTTTTTGTGCTGGGGAGGAAATGGAGACTGAAACATACAACTCTCCTCAGCACACTGAACAACCATAATCATCTCCTCCTCCTGAGGATCAACCAGAACCCCAACCACAACCAACAACATCATCATCATCAGGCACTCCATCTGCTCCTGCTACTCCTCCTTATTTGCAGAAGTACGATAACGTTCTCCCACTCACTGAAAGGCAGCTGGTCAAGTTCCTCCGCAAAGCCAACACTGCTCTCTTTCGTGAGATCACTAAAGAACAATGGGATCAGCACACTGAAGCGGCAGTCTTCTATGCTTACTTCAGGGCTGCTGTTGAAGAATCTCAGGGTAAGTTACATCAGGTCGCTAAACTCACTGACAAACAACAAGGCGACCTGAGGGCATCTGTCGATAATATGGGGTCTGCACAAGACATGGAATTCTCCAACATCTTGAATACTCTTGACTCCATTCAGGAAGAATTCAGAGATGACCCAGCCCTGATCACCAGGCTGACTGAGTTCATGGATACTCAGAAGACTACCACCAACAACATTACTGAGCTACTTAAGCTTCTTCAGGGGGTGGGTCTAAAACCACTAAGGTCTCAGCAAGATGCGATTCAACAGTCAGTCGCTGATATCCAAGAGTGCCTGACAAAGGTATCCTCAGCTTTTGATCAGCTCTCCAACAAGCATAATGAGCTGATCAGCCATTACACCACAAAAGTCACTGAACTCAAAACAACTCAAGATACCATGGCGGATGACATCGCCGCACTGAAGAATAAGACCACTGATATAAACAAGATGGTTTCCAGCAACCTGTCTATTCTTCAGGCTTCTCCGCTTACCCCACCTCCTCAGTTAACAGATGCCTACACTAAAGCTCCAACATCTGTTGAGGGGGAGAAACTTGATGAACCTACAACTTCCTCTGCCCTTTTTGTTGCTACACTTCTTGTCCAACCTGAAGCAACAGCAACGAAAGTCCCTGAATCCTCCTCTAGTCAACCCCATCCCACTGAAAAATGGAAGGGAATCATGGTGACTGAAGACTTTCCTCCTCAATTACAACTGGTGAAGGCATCGACATAAAGGCATCCTGATGCAGATTCGCCTTTTGAAGTCACTTTAGATGATTGGAGTAAATTCTTTGGAACTCCACAGGAAGTGGTCGTAATCCTGGATGAACAGGACAAAAGAAGGGTTGAGAAAAAGGCTGAGAAACTCAGTAGGCCTGAAATTGTTAAAGTATCGAAAGAGGTAATCAAGGAAACTAACTAGGACATCAAGGGGGATGAATTCCTCAAGCTTCAGGCTGACCGCATCAAGGAACACAATGAGCAGGTTAAGCTTAAGGAAGAAAAGAGGAATAAACCCTATGAGAAGTATCTATGGTACCTGACAAAGACTAAGGGTGAAGGCAACATAACAGACATGACCATTCACAACACTAAGCCAGTAAGCATTACAGTTCACAGAGGACCAAGAAAGACTGAGATGAACCAACCCTTCCGGTTCTCAGATTACAGGCTAAAAGAATGAGACATGATGGGGCCCATCCTGAGTAAGAAGCAAAGCAGGTTTGTTCCCGGTCTCCTAGCTACCCTGAACAACAAATATGAGGAGATGGAAAGGGTGGCTAAGAGCCTGGGAATAGACCATGCGAAGGCACTTGCTTCTCATGGACTTGCAATTCTGGAACCTACTCAGAAGACTGGGAAGAAGAGGAAAGCTGTGGGACAGGAGCCTGAACAGTTCATAGCAGCTCTTCATTGCAACAGGATTCCTCCTCAAGGAGTCAAGTTTGTTCCTAACCTAGTCATCAAGCAGCCTGAGTATGGTATTTTCTTTGTTGATGAGTTTAGCCAAGAGGCCTTTCAACGAGTCAGTGATATAAACCTTGTGGAAACGACAACTCTTCTGGCATACAAGCTAATGGCAATTCATGTGAAGAGCCCTGAAAATGAAGAGTTTGTCAAGCTGATGGATAAGATGATGAGTGAGAGACCTGACAAAGAAGTGTTAGTGTCTAAGAAGGCTAAGTTGGAACTCACGGGAATCTTGGAAGGCTAAGTACAAGGTCCCTGAGTATTAGGTTTAGATGTTAGGACAAATGTAATGATATTAATAAAATGATGGCCCATGTTTTGTTATATCAGTGTCCTTTAATAGCTTTCTTGTATATTCAGTGTGAGAAGAAGCCCATTTGCTCACTCACAACTGATCAAAACACTTAGGCATAATTTATATCCAAATAGGGGGAGATTGTTGGGTCCGTCAATACCCAAGCGTCCTGAAAACAGGATTTGAATACAAATTAGTCAAGTGTTAATCAACCTTAAACACTCTCAAGTCATTAAACAGTCACTCAGTGAGTTACCTTCAGGATACTTAGGACGAGTCTAAGAAGAAAGATTCACCATTAAGTGAGGCGGAACTCCCTGAGTGTCACTTAAGCCAAATAAGAAGGTAATGGGTTCAGTGAGTAATGACAAGAACTCACTGAACCCCAGTCTCCTCAACAACTATAATGATTGAAGACTGAAGACTGAAGACCTAGACTGAAGAATCTGAAGTCTGAAAGAAAGGCGGGACAAAGCGGGAAGAGTTTGAAAAAGATAAGGATGGGTCTTATCATCGCCAAAGTCAAACTTTTTCTAAATGGCTTAAAGATGAGAAGTGTTATCACTGACACTCGGAAAGCACTTTTAAGCCATTCCCAAAATAGATTCTTGGAACTGACAAAATACTGTTGTATTTTATACAGACTAGCTAGGTTATCTTTTTGTACTTTTAGTCACGGGTGCTCTTTTATACTTGTGTATAAATAGGAACAGATGGGAGAAAAGTGGATTAAGTTTTGTGTATTAAAAGCTTAGACTTTCACAAAACCACTTTTCTCCTCCAAAGAGCAACCCAGTCCCTGAGACAGCTCAATGGTTCTTTTTAGTTGCCACTCAAGAATAACTTGAGTTTAGAGAGGAGAAAAACATACCATACCTTGTTATTCTACTAATCTCGGCTCAATTCAACATTGTAAGCCTCTTTACTACCTTTTCTCTTAATTCTGAGTCTAGGGTTTCTAATTTATGCACAAAATCAAAACTTGGGGATTATGTATTTTCTTAGATAATTCATAAAGTACATTTGTAAATTACAAAACTAATCATGTTTCCCTTAGTTAGGAATTGCATCTTATAAGACATTATCATGATTTGCTAAAAACCCCATGTCAAAATTTTGTAAAAGCTTCTCACTTTTAGGACAAACAATTTCTCATTGTTCATACAAATAAAAACGTTATGTTTAAAATATCACTTGCATAATGTCTCGTGAATGCTAAAGGAAGTACATAACTATTATGTATTTTCGGGTACATTCAATCGAAGCTACATTGAATTAGGAGCGTTTGGGTTATCTCTCGTTTTTGTTACAAAATTGCTAAAGAATTTCTTTTTATGCATTAAAAGGAGTCGAGATAACCGCACCTCCACATTTTCCTCATATAGGCACACACTAGAACATCATATCAAAATTCTCATTAGTTTCGACTAAAGTGTGAAATTTTTGTATCTAGGATCAAACATGCCTCCCGTAACCTTCTATAACCACAAAGGCACTCTCAACTACATCCCCAAACACCATAAGACTAAGGGACTCACCCCGGCTCAAGTTAAAATCTTCAAAGCTCTAGAGAAACGATATTTTCATGACGGTAGAACCATTGACTCATCCTTTCTAGAAGGCACTAACATTCGTCCTGAACTTGCAACCATTCACCTTGATTTCCTCCTAGACATCAACGAACCTATTGGTCCTAGATTTTTCCTAGAGTTCTATGCTAGTGTAATTCTTGCAAGCAATGATGATGGACTCATTTTAATACAATTCAAAGTAAACCAACATGACTTCACCATTCCTCTCCATCAATTTGCCAAAATCCTTAGAATTCCATGTGAAGGTACATGCCTTTACTCGGATAAATGGTCTCTTTCAATCCTTGACTCAATCGTTGATCATATGCCTCCATACGATACTCCTCTAGTTGCCAAAGAAATCATCCAAGAACATCTTTTCCTTCCAAGAACCTCAACCACAAAGACAACCCGTTCGGGTAATGAGGTTAACCGAGATCCATTTGGGATGGAACACAATGAACTTAAACCCCAATTCAAGAAATGGGAAGAAGTCCTTAGGGCAAATGTCTTGTGCACCATAGTTAATCGTGATCACATCAATGCTTGTCTTAGCTACATGCTTTATAGTTTGTCAACCCGCCAACCTTTCAACTTAGCCTACGACATTGCCAAAAGGATGGCCGACATACCTATGCTAGGAACCACCGCTCTTCCCTACGGGATGCTTCTCACCCATCTCTATAGAGCATTTGCACTCATTCCACCCAATCCTAAAGGGTTTTGTCCTGACTACTCTCTTGTCAATCACATCATGGTTCCATTAAGTGACAAAAGAATAGCTAAGACTCAAGGGAAACGTCCTCATCCTTTAAGTTCCTCATCATCATCATCAATGAGCATGGATGATGGTCTCCCCAACTCTAGGCTTCCTCCTCGTGACTACTTTCAAAAATTTCTAGTTCTTGAAAACCCATCGGAAGAGTTTAAGCAGACAAGAGGAATGTTCAAGTGCATTGGAAGGTTCCTCACCAAAATCAACAAGAAATTGGATAGGCAATAAGAGGTTTTATGAGTGTTTGGTACATTTGCTCCAAAAACAATGATGTTTCATGTATTTATCTTTTCATAGGATGATAACTTAACTTTGAACAATTATGTGAACTAACCTTGCCTTGCAAGTAGATAACATCTTGATGTTATCATTTTTCCATTTTTTCATAATATTAGTGAAATTATTAGCCCCTGCTTGATCTATACCCGTACATGTGTTAATACCTGTTTTGTTGTCATTTACTAATCACATTGAATTAATTACATATGTTTTTAAAAAAATTACGGAATTTGAAAGGGTTTCGGGGGTCGATGAATGCTCACTGTTAAGGTTTTTGGACTGGCGGATGGGGCGGAACCAAAAATTTGGTTCCGACTTTGTATTTTTTGGGTACTCCCAAAAACATACCCGCGGATGAAGCGGAACCAAAATATTGGTTCCGCCCGTTATGTCGCAAGGTAACTCAATCCTGCAGTTATATATTTTCAAATTTTGCTAAATCCCGCACTATAGGTCACTAGTTTTGTTACTAGAACACTTTTTACTGATACTCACTCATATTAGGATCATATTATCTCACTCACACCAATAGGATAAGTATTTCCCACCAAAATTCAAAATTTCTCAAAAAGCACTCAAGGAACCTTTCTCTATAAAGGAAGGATCCCTTTATTTGGTTCATTGCCATTCATGAGGCTCTGAAATTCAAGATTTTGCAATGATTGCAAGACATTAACTGCATATCCTTCTTCTTTCACTCAACTTACCCCCATTGGGTTGACTTTGGTGATTAGATAAGCTTCTCTACTGCCTCCAAATCATTAGGAACCACCATTTTTGTATGGATTAACACGAAATCAAAACACACTATTCCATGAATCTTCAATTCTATAAATTAGCACCTCCAGGATACACATTCCTCACACCTTCACCACCACTTCTTGTGATTTTTAGCATCCCTTAAGCAAATCAACAATGACAAAATCCACCAACTCATCACCCTCAGCTAGGCAACCAAGAAGAACTGCTAGAATAAGTGTCAAACCTTGTTGCTTCGTTAACATAAACTCATCATCATAAGACTCTTCACCCATTACTATCTCATCACCCATTAGAGATGAAAACTTCTTGTCTCTAACTACTCCAACACCTCCACCAAGATCAACTACCATTTTTACTACTCCACCACCAACTAAAACCCCAATAGCAACCACACCACCTCCCGCTCCATCACAACCACCAACATCATCATCTCCTCCAAAATCTCCAAAACTAGAACCCATCAAACTTTTTGCTACACCACCAACTTCTCCTCATCTATTTTTGGAGACTTTGG
The DNA here is from genome assembly GCA_021014915.2 of Artemisia tridentata subsp. tridentata. Taxonomy (NCBI): domain Eukaryota; kingdom Viridiplantae; phylum Streptophyta; class Magnoliopsida; order Asterales; family Asteraceae; genus Artemisia; species Artemisia tridentata. Next base: position 299,187,078 of record CP139506.1, read on the forward strand.
AAGACTTGCCACCAAGAACATCAAATCCACCTATTCTACCATCATTTGAAACAATCGAGCGTATCGCTCAAGAACAACCAAGGGCTTCATTCATGCCCAATGAACCCTTTGATAGTGAACCATCTCAACCTCAACCTCTACTTTTTCACCCTATTTATAGGGACATCCATGGGCCACTCTATGGAGACCATCCACATCATGAAATCCACAATGATCAACCTCCACCACAACCTCAATCTCAACAACCTCAATCCTTTTTCCCTACTTTTGAGGACATTGATGAGTCCATGTGGATTAACCCTCATGATGGGGTGCCAAGTACATGGATTTTGAATGCTACAAAACAAAGATTAGTGATAAATAATCCAAACCAACCATACATAAACCAACACACAAAACATAATAGAACATCATCCATTTAGTAAAATTCATTTTGACTAAGGTCAAAATGATGGGACATAAATGAGTATGAGGAAATGAAATGCAAAAATGAAAAATAACATAGAAAAAAAGATCCTAGAAAAATAGAAAAATAAAATCCTAAAACTATAAAAAAAATCCTAATATTATTATTTCATCCATCCTAGTTGTTCTATTGAGGAGGAGGATGGGAAATAGCGTTTAAACGTAGAGGATGAACCTCATTTCATCCTGTAGTTTATGGACCATTATGTTGGTCCTTTCACTAATCCTCGCGGTTCGTTCACACATGGAACAACCATGGCGAGGGAAGCTGGGTGGAAGTGGTAAGGCTTGATTGTCATTTGGTGGTGGTGGTGGATTTAATTGAGTGTTATGTGCTTGAGAGGTGTTTGGTGGTGGTATGTTGGTTGCATTTGAGAACAAGACTTCTTGTAAATGCATAGCTTCTTGAATGTGGGAACCCATCATGTTTTTGAAGGTGATGAGACCATTCATTTTATTGTGGAGAAAATATTAAACTTAAAGGGGAGAAAAAAGGGGAGAAAATATTAAACTTAAACTAACTCACGAATTGGTCACAATTGGTATTTTTATACAACTTAAAAATCAACATGTTGCATAAAAACAAGTTTAATCTATATTTTTAAAAGACTAGCACTTTATTTATCTCATTGCTTAAAAATAAATTTTATGTTTTTTCCTCAACAAAAAGGGGGAGATTGTTAATACAAATATTGTCTACAAAACGTTATTTATATTTTACGATCTTTGCTATATTTTGTTAACGACAATTATAAATTTATTTTAGCAAAACATAAATATAGGTAAGTCTTTTACATATATAGTTACAAGTCTTTCATAAACACAAATTAAACATCACTTAGGTAATATATACATTTTACAAAGTATACTTTCATAAACTAGTTAATCTAAAATGGAAACGTATTTTTTCATCATAGCATGCATCATCTTTGAGATCTTTGGAAGATATGATGAATATCTTGTTTAGATTGTTACTCAAAGAATCATGGAAAGATATGGTAAATATTTTGGTTAGATTTGATAAATATTTGGGTGATCCTCTGTCAGGTCCCCACGGAACCAAACGACTACATGGACGGAACCCTCATTTTGGTTCCGTCCCATCCGTGGTTTGCTGGCACTTGTTGCCTATAAATAGCAAGCCACACATTGATGTTTTCTCGTCACTTTCATACATAAAACAACATACATTTTCTTATTCATTATTCTCTATATCTAACTCTTTCTTATTTCATTTTAGTGAACTTCTTTCTAGCAAGAATATCAAAGCATTACAAGCTTCAACAAAACGTTGCAAGGCTTGTTTGTTTGTCATTGTGTGAATTGTATTCATTCATACATCATTGTTTGTACCAAACCATCATAAACCTCTAATAGTGATCGGTTAGTATTTTAGTCCTCAAAATACTTAGTGTGACGGGAGTGGTTGTACCCTTGTAAAAGAACTCGACATCTAGCTTTGTGTCGGAAATATTGTATGCGACGTGTAAAGGTTTTTCTCTGCCGGATAAAGGAGTTTGTTGACTAGTGAAGAAAACTCTAGAGTTGGATACTCAGGGAGTGGAGTAGGGCAAGGAAAAAGAGTCCTTTTAGACCGAACCACTATAAACACTCGTGTTGTGGTTTGATCGTTTCTTTCTTGCACTATTCTTATTTATTATTTTGTTTGCATACATTAAATCGTTTCATACAAACATAACAAAGAAAAAGAAATTAAAAACGGTAAAACTATTCAACCCCCCTTCTAGTTTTCCACAGGCACCTTATGAGCGCAAACAACAAACTATATGACAAAACACTTATGAGAATTTGTTATCAGAATGCATACAATCAACAATTACAATGACACGTTAGCCTTTAAAAGATGTCTCCAGATTTAAAACACACAAAAACACATACAATGACCGTAAGTTTGGCATTTACAACCATGTATTATGTTTCAAAAACCATAAAAAATCCCTACCAATAAACACATATGAGCCTTCCAAAGCCACAAAATTGTTTGTCCCAAATAGTGTCAGTTTTAAGGTCAACAAGTTAAAACAGTTTAAGTAACAACACAGTATAACATTTCAACGTATAACTCTTTATTGATATAAATAAAAGAATTACAAAGTGTTATGTAGAAGAACACTTAATTGAATGACAATGTATAATCAACTCTCTAAGCATGCAAACTTAGATTACTAAGTTTGCAAGTAAACTTATAAATTTATAAGAGATTTTCTGTAAGTTCAATAAGGAGTAAAATCACTTCAATAAATTCAACAATTCGAATGTGAAGCTACAACCTTTTACTCACAACCAACATTCCTATTTATACTAAGTACGAGGTTGTGGCTAGTGAGGTTAGGTAGGTGCGTGTCAAGAATCTAATGAAAGAGGTACAATAAAGTACATCTTCCATTTAATGCATCTATATTGGGAAACGCTCCTTTCTTGCTTTTGTGAACAGTTTTGCCAACTGTTCACTGCTTTATCACCAACTCGTACATGTTTGACTTTTCACTAAACTACACTTTATCACGCTCAAATGTATTTATGAGAAGTCCCGCCTAAACTTCAGAGGAATAAGAGCTATGCTCTATTTGCCAGTCAAAGAGCTGAGTGGTTCATCAGGGTATTGCCATCCTTGATGAACCTTTATACTTCAGCTTGAGTTTCTTCTACATACTGGCTGACCCGCATCAGCTATTGGGTATGTTTTCAAGTGAACTTGACGATGTCTATGACTTGAACTCTGCTGGAGCTGCTCGTTGACTTTATTGTCAGTGAGTCTTCTTGAGTTGCTCTCTGATTTCCCTTATCAGAGAGTCTTCTTTAGTTAGACTAATTTAAGTTCAAATCCTAGTCAGAGACCATTGGGTACTGAATTGGCCCAACAATCTCCCCCTATTTGGATATAAATTATACTAAGTCTAAAATTATTGTAAGTGAGCAAAAAAATTTCTTCTTACACATAATTTAATACAGACATTTAAACAAAATAAGAACTATCATTAAATGATTACAACACAGGTTATTACATTAGTTTAGTCCATCTAAGTTCTGGTTAACTATTTCATAGTGAGCTCTCCCTTCTATTTCCTTCATCATCTAAGCAACAAAAGACTTAAAAACTTGAGTTTCTAGTCACATGATTGTGTAGAGTCTGATTGTCTGAATGGTGGATGCCAAGTGAAACTCGCTCTGCCTCTGGAAGCACTTGTGATAACTACCGTTCAAAAATATCATACCTATTTCAGGGATTGACATCACTTAGCCTTCAATGCCATCGAATCCTAAGGGAAGAATTAAGTTCGTTTCAGCTCCTTCCATAATTGGTTCTTGAGTGACAAAAATTTCATCAATGTTCACTCTTTTTCTTTTCTTCTTGGAGGGTTTTGGGGCTAGCATATCTCCCCGAGCTTAGGTGTTGGACTATGACCAAGTCTTCTTGCAAAGCTTTTGACCCAATTAAATCTAGCAGCTAAATTTTTCTTTAACTCAATAGCACCTTGAGATTTTAACTTCTTGATTGCATCATCTAACTCTATCCATTCAAAGAAACCCAAGTTATTTAGTTTGAAATCACTAAACAGATCATAGTTGTGCTTTTCATGATTTCTGTAAACTTCCAGAGTTAATGTATGGTCCTTCTCAACTTTGGCCTTGACACTGGTGATCTTTTCTTGTCTTACTATGAGATACATGGCTTTGTCATATTTACCTTTGAGTTGAGCCAGCTCAGCTGCTCTTCTTGCTTCATGTTGTTTGTATGTCATCTATTGAGCAACAATCTTATTAGTACCAGCTTTAGCTATGAGAGCCTGAGTGGCTTCCTTAGCAGCTGTTTCTTCAACAACTTGTTTCTTAGCCTTCAACTCTTCAATGATTTCTTCTTTGGTTGCACCATGGATTTCGGGCAGTTTTAGATTTGATCAACCTGTTTCCAGGAGCCCAGCTATATCTTATTCTTTCTCTTCATTCACAACCTTTTCTTTTCTTTTCTCTTTTGCTTTTCTTTCACCTTCAAGACTTAGAGGTCTGTGTGTGCTAACTGAGCCGCTTTGAAACTCTGGTTGGAAGAGAGTTGAGGAGAATCTGCAAATGTTGTATCAGTGGGAATATTCATAGACCTAATAGGTTCTTGCATTGGGAATATTAGTGGTGGGGAAGGAATGTTTGTCATTGCTTTCTTTGCCATTCGTTCTTCTTGTTGTTCATCTGGAGTCTTTGATGATTGAGTTTTGGAAATTATTGCAAGTGTTTTCTCAGTCTCCCCTCAGTTGATGAGAGTTTTCAGGGGAGCTGATAATGACCTGTGGTTCCTTCACTTGATTGATTTCATTTTGTGGTTCAGGCTCCCCCTCAGCTGATGAGATGTTGGTTTTAATAAGGGAGCCTTTTGGAGTTTCAAGGAAAGAGACTCTTTTGGGCCTTTCATGACATGATACGAGTCCTCTGTGCCTGATAAGGGTTGATCTTGTGGTTCCTTCTCCCCCTCAACAGGAACAATGAAGGGGGTTGTTGTTGCATGTAGTTGCTTGGACAACTTTACCACATTATCAACTAATTCTGCATAAGCTTTGCAGGAACGACGCAACTATGTATGCACATTTCGAACATTGATGGGTAGATCCGCCTGTTGAACAAGAAATTTATCCAAGAGAACCACCATCTTGAGTAGAATTGAATTGGTGTAAAGCATCTGATTCAGAGCCTTATTCCACTTGATATAAGCCTTGGTGGTGATAGACTCATGTAATGCAAATAGCTTTTCATCCAGAGTTTTCTCGAATGCAGTTGTCATTCTCTACTTAAGAAGATAGAATCTTTGAGAGTTCTTTGCCTCTGCTTTGTTCAGGTCTTTGATCAGTGGTTGAAGGATCTGAGTGCATTTGGAGGTTTAAAAGCATCTCTGATGATTCAAGCAGCTTTTGAATCCAAGGTAGCAAGGTGATTGTTCATCATATCTGGAAGTGCAACATTTAAGGCAGATGTGATCAGATCAGGCATGGTGGAACTTAAGCTCTTTCAAAAGACTATGTAGCTGGTGGAGCAAGAGCAGGTTGATTTTCCCAAGCTTGGACTTTATATATCATTGGGTCAGCCCTTTGTGGATCAACATGATGAATCTGAGGCTGTTGAAAGATGAAAATTTGATCAGGTTGAGGAAGTATTGCAGTGACAGGTATGTTGATATGTTCTTCTAATTTTTCATCAACTTTTGGAGGAGACTCTAGTGTGAACTCTTTCATCTTTTTCACTTTTTTCATCATCATCTAACAATGTATCCACAACATACAGAGCTTTGTTCATATCATCTTCTGCAGCCTCTGAGTGATACTCATATGTTTCCTCAGGCTCAAGCTTAATTTCATATTCTGATTCATCAAACGTGTTATCTATATCTAAAAAAGTGACAGAGGATTAGTTCCAATAAATAACTCCTCTCCAGTAGTATGGTTTTGATCAACCTGGTTATAGAGCTAAATAGGACAAATAATATATGGTGAAGTGTGCGAGTGTTTCGTTGTCCCTTTCATCAGTGAGTTGTGATGTTCTCACTGAGTCAATGAGATTCTTTTGTTTATTCCTCTGACAAAGGATGTGATTGCCTAATGACATCAGTGGCATATATGAGTATGAATGGTTTCCCTTCTCTGAGGGGTTGTTCTCTCCATCTAAGGATACATAACCCTATTTCTCCGTAAAGTAAAAGCTTTGATATGCTAATACCATCTCTAGGATATGAGTGTTTGTAAGTCCCCTTGTCATTAGGTTTGTGTTTTCCCTCTGAGGATATAGGACCCTATGACTCCCATAGATAACAGTTGTGGCTAACTGAGTTCATTGGAGGGATGTGAATGTTTGTTCTTATCATAAAGTTGTATGTTTCTATCTGAGTCAAAGGAGTTTGAAAAAATTGAGGCAAAGTTTATGATGTACCACTGCCTTCTTTAATGAAAAATGATTTGGTTTTATTGTGAAAACATGGTAGGATTACCAATCCATTCTTTACAGTTTCAAAGCAATGTAACCTGTAAGGAACTTCACTATCAGAGAGTCATCACAAGTGATGATTCTCTTAACAGTAGGGCTTTAGCAAGTATGTTGAAAATGAAATGTAAGAATCAGAAGGTGTGTTGTAGAGGATGCTGATGTTGATTTGTCAACTCCTTACAACAGAAAAAGTTTGATTTTATTGTGATTTTGTACCATCAAGGTCTGAGTAAGGTACAAAATAAAACATACCTAGTCGGTCAACCTGATTAATCAACTCCTATAAATCCCAAAATGATACAACAATAGTGGTAAAATTACGACCACTAATACATTAAAAGAAACAAATAAGTGGTTTATATCGCGACCACTTAAACTATAATAAACGTTGATTTAAGACGTACGAAGTAATAAACATAACAATAATATAGTCGGTTAAGCTTAGACAAACCGAATATCTCACAATCCTCTCTCTCTCCCCCTATCTCTTATCCAATATAAAATAAACAAATAAATCTGAAAAAATCAAATAATGGTACAAGACATAAACATTTCATCACTAATAATCCATCTGTAATGGAACTCGAAATGCATAGAAACTTGGATGTAATAACAATAGTAAAAGTAGTGAAAAAACACACAAGACTCAAAATGCATACTTTCACATTCCTATTGCATTGTGAAATTTTCTCGACCAATGTATCTCTAGAAAAGAATCAAATCAAAAACTCACACGAACACAACAAATACACGTAGCAACTAGCAACCAACCAAGGACTTAATCTACACAGTAGACTAAGGTGTAAGGGTGTAACGAAACATAAACGTATAATGGGGTTAACAAATGAAAAGATAGGCTCAACAAGTTATTCTTGGGGTATCTTACTTTAAAAATAAGAGTAACAAAGGGTTTTATATGGGGGGGGGGGGTTAACTAACTAGTGTAGTTAGCTAATAACATAAACAAATGTAAACGACATGAGTCATTTGGGTGAATCCTTATAATTTGCCTCATAAGTTAATTACCATTACACCATATTTCCCTAATGCAATGCTCATCGGCATGGTCTCAAATAGATATACCAAGCCAAGTTCTAAAGTCTACTACAAGCCACCTACACACTTATATTTTTGTGGAATTTTGGTCAAATGGGGGAAATGGAAATGCTAAAATCCTTACAATTGGAAATAACGGTAATGTAGGCAGGTTATGCGACTAGTGATCTACAAAAACCATGTAATTTAAAAAAAATTAAAGTATAATTTAGGCATTTTTCACAAACAAAGGACAAGTAAAATTCGAATTCTATCGACCTCCCGCCACTTGAATTATACAATGTCCCCATTGTACAAATAACTATTAAAATATAAAAATGATAGAATTAGAAGCGTAATACTACCCTGATTTTGTTCGGTATGATCCTCCATGGTAAGAATGTGAGCAACAAAATGTGTTAAAGTTGTCCTACCGACCTAAATACCAGCATGGCTATTCAGTACGTAGAATGTCATAATATTTATAGACCATCATTCTTGTGACTTCTTGAAAACCTGTAAACACAATAAAAGAACAAACTAAAAACTACTTGCCTAGAGTGAAGAGATTAGATTTTTTTTAAACGAATGTCTTGTCAAGAACTGGAGTTGAATACACCGTATTCATAAGATTGGATACACCATATTCAACAAGCTAAGGTAAAATAAATCCTTAATAATTTAGTAAAGACTGAGATGTTAATACGCTGTATTCATGAGATTGAATACGTCGTATTAACTATCTATATAAAAGTTATAAATACGAGTTAGGGTTCGAATACGCCGTAGCCAAAAATAGGGAATACGTCGTATTGAAAACCAATGTCTAAGTCCAGGAGTGGAATACACTGTATCCAAGAAGTTGTAAATCGATACGTCGTATCGACTACATGGACAGGACAGTTTAGAACATAAATAAAATAAAAAGAAAAGAACACTCCGAGTTGTCTCCCCAGCAGCACTTTTGTTTATTTATGAGTTGATGAGGTTTAAAACCATGCGTTTTTAAGGGTTTATTTAGCCTCTAAACTCATACATATTTGATCAATTATTACCCTAAATTGTTTCTTTTCAAGATTTAGGTACTTGGTAAGCAAAAGATTGGAATCAATGTGTTTTTGGCTCATTTGGACAAGAAAACGAAGAAAATGACCAAGTCACAAAAACGTCTGGAAACGGAGACCTGACGGCGTCATAAGTACAATGTAACGCCGTCACTTACAAAGTTACGAATATGATTAAGTTACAAATTTTCCAAGTGACGGTTCAGGAAATGGTGACGGTCTAGAGCTGACGGCGTCACTACCATGCAAACAGTGCATGACGGCGTCACAACCTATAAGGTGACGCCATCACAACGGCAACAGTTTGAAGGACGAAACCCTAATGACGACGATCTGACGGCGTCACACCTATAAAGTGACGCCATCACAATTGTAAATCTATATATAGTTTTTGTAGGATTTTTATTATGTGTGACACGTATTGATAGGATATTGGCAAGACTTTGGTGCACGAATTTTCCAGCTTTTGTAAGGGTTTTTAACCCTCTTGACTCCATATTTTAATTGAAGATAAGTTATTCAATTCATTAATCATTCAATATGTCTATGTGTTGCTTGATTATTTGTTTAGCTTCTCTTCTTTTTAACATGCTAGGCTAGATCTATTAGCGTTTGCTTAGAATTGAATGAAACATAGTTATTGATTATTGATTTTCGTCTCTTATTTAATTAGTTGTTTTTGGCATTAGAAGTAGGAAAACTGGCTAGGTCAAATATATTAATTGCTTGAACGTCCGACTTAACGCTCCACTATAGTGCAATAGTTGTTTTATTCGTTGTATTTATTGCGTGAATAGCAGTCGGGGACAATAAGAGTCTTAACGAGCCCTATAATTTCCAAATGTTGCGGAACTGCGGATGTTGACCTTAGGATTCTTAACGAGATCAATACATTCATAGAGTTAGGGAAAGTAGCACCACCCTACGACCAATATTAAGGAATACAACGCGCTAATTAAAACAAGGACATGACAAATCGAATGTAAAGACCAGATTCACGTTGAGGAGGTCGGGGAAACTCGAAATAAAGGTTAAACATGGTAGAATCAGTTTATTGATTGGCGGAGGTGTGTATGTTTTCTAGAGAGAGATAGTAAAGAAAACAAACACACCTCCAAGTAAAATGAGAATCCCACCTTCCTAGTTGTGACTAGGAAGGTATTTATTACAACAATACATGTCTAATTTAGTCCTATTGTCTAAACTAGCCCTTGTACTTAAATGCTATTGCAATTCCCGACAATAACAAAATTTAAAGGCTAACAATCTCTCCCCAAAGTGAAGTTATACGGGAATTGCTTACAACGTTCCCTACAAGTAAAATGTAAACCATAAGCACAGAGAAAGGTCTTCAAACTTCATTAATTCGTTCAGCTTGCAGAATCTTCTCAGCTGTCATTTCTTTACTTGTAGACGAACCATGTGAGCAAATTCTAATTAGGGTTTAATTCAGAGTGCCCTGAGTGCTCTCCTCTAATTAGTGCTCTCCCCCAAACTGACAACCTCATTTTATGAGTGCCTTGAGTGCCCTGAATCTGTTCGGGGGAATAGAGTATCAACATCTTTATCTCACTAAATGCATCCCAGTTGTTTTTCCCATGAGAGATCAGCCTGTACATTTCTCTCCCCTGCTGGTTACGATTTATCGGAATCAGCATACTGATGTGTACGTGAAAGACAAACTGGAAGCCCTATATCAGGTATCATATCAGCCCATGAGAAGATGTCGATATACCCAATCTACTAATCATATCAGCCCATTGCGATAAGATGTCCGATATATAATTGCGATAGAGTTCTCAGACACAATTGCGATAAGGTTGTCTGTCAGCAATTGCGATAAGTTTCTCGGATGGCAATTGCGATAAGCCACAAAGTTGAATTGCGATAAACCACAATGTTGAATTGCGATAAAACACAAATTCTGAATTGCGATAAATTTCAGTCTTTGAATTGCGATAAAACTCAAAGTTTGCAATTTTGATAGAACGCCCTTATCACAATCTTTACAAGATTGCAATAGTTTATGATGAATTGCGATAGTTGGCAGATTCCTATGAATTTCGACAAATGGTAGCTCAACTACTCCTTGTCCTTTAGTCACTTGCCCACTGACTCAGCCATGCTTGTCATATCCAACCACTTTGACCAACTTCTATCAATAATTCTTGAACAAGAATTATACGCAACACAAAAAGAACAATGATTATCCAAAAACAAATCTTGAACAATCTTCTTGAATTATTGTCGATCTGAGTACTTAGAACAACAAAAAATCCAGCCTTTGACCACAAGATTCTTAGTGAAGAACAATCAAATCTACCCAAACCAAATCGTTAAATCACTAACAAACACAACCTTGAACCTTGATTTTTGCGTACGATTCCAAGAAAGACACACAAGCTAACATTTTTATATAACAAAAACGTAATTGTTGCTAACATAAGAACACAAATCGAACACAAAAACTTCAAAAAACTCTACTGATGAACAATAACGAGATAAAACACACCATAAACACCAAAAGGTCACGTTTTTATGATACTAATTATAAAGACCAGATTCACGTTGAGGAGGTCGGGGAAACTCAAAATAAAGGTTAAACATGGTAGAATTGGTTTATTGATTGGCGGATGTGTGTATGTTTTCTAGAGAGAGATAGTAAAAAAAACACACACACCGCCAAGTAAAATGAGAATCCCACCTTCCTAGTTGTGACTAGGAAGGTATTTATTACAACAATACAAGTCTAACTTAGCCCTATTGTCTAAACTAGCCCTTGTACTTAAATGCTATTGCAATTCCCGACAATAACAAACTTTAAAGGCTAACATCGACTAATCAATAGGAGATAACTAGGGAGTAACAAAATTCTTAGTAAACACCTTTACTTATCATATGAGTCCACCACTTTATTTTTCTGTAATTTAGTTTAATTTAGTTTAATTAATAGTTATAAAACCAAACTCTTCAAACCCTGAAATTTTACTTGCTTTCTTTTAAATATAAAAATACAAAAAATAATGGGAAAAAGATTGAAAAAAGTATCATACTTGACACCATTTGTTTTTATGGGTAGCGAACAATTTTTATTGTTTTTACGGGTATTTTTCTTTCAAATTTAGCCTTTTTAGAGTATTTTGCAACATTTTGTGACATTTTGCCTCTTTCAGCTAATAGAAAATTTATTTTTTCGAAGGCCAAAAATGTCAAAAAATGTCGCAAAATACCTCAAAAGGATGAATTTGAAAGAAAAGTACCATTTTAAGCAAAAAAAATTGTTCGCTACCCAGAAAAACAAATGGTGTCAAGTATGATACTTTTTTTAATCATTTTCCCAAAAATAATCATCCCTCACCTTTAGATCTAATTCGTCATACACTTTGACCTTCACAACACTATTCTCCTAGAGAATGATCAATCCCCCGTGTCTTGCCTATACTACACTACAACAGTTAGGTACACTGCCTAGGAGGATTATAAAACTTAGTGGTTTAGCAAAATTCCGCATCATGAGTCATTAAGCTTGACACTCTTCCTCTTTACGTCATCGCGTTTATGATGTCGATATCTTCCTCTCTTTCTAATCCTTCCATCATTTCATGATATTTTTTTAATCTATGTCCATTACCCTTAAAACCTATTCCAGCAACTAGTGATATCTCCACAGTTCCATATGGGTAGGTTGGTTTGACTATGTAAGGACCACTTCATCTTGATTTCAACTTCTCTGGGTACATTTTTAATCGTGAGTTATATAGCAATACTTTGTCCCCTGCCTTAAAACTTTTATCTCCTCGTAGTTTAGCATCATGCCATTTTTCGTTCGTTCCTTGTAAATGCAATTGTTTTCGTATGCCGTATGACTTAGTTCATCGAGCTCATTAATCTGCATAAAACGATTTTTACCTGCACAAGATAAATCCATGTTACAGGTTTTTAATGCCCAAAATGCTTTATGCTCGAATTCAACCGTAAATGACATGCTTTCCCATATACTAAATGATATGGTGTAGTTCCTGTAGGTGTCTTAAAAGCACTCCTAAATGCACATAGAGTGTCATCAAGCTTTTCTAACCAATCCTTTCTATTATTATGGGTAGATCTTTCTAAAATACGTTTTATAGCTCTATTTTTTACCTCTGTTTGCCATTTGATTGAGGATGATAAGTTGTAGCTAGTCTATGACTAACACCATATTTTCTTAAGGCTTTTTCCATTTGAGTATTGCAAAACTGTGTTCCCCTATCACTAATTAAAGCTTTAGGCACACCAAAACTGGAGAATAATTTTTTTTTTAATTTGACGATGACTCGTGCATCATCTGTGGGGAGGGCTTGTGCTTTAACCCACTTGGATACGTAATCTATGAACACTAAAATATACTTATTCCCATTAGACACAGGGAATGGACCCATAAAAACAAGATCCCAAATATCAAAAATCTCACAAACTTGTATGGCTGTCTGAGGCATTTCATTTCTAGATGTAATATTACCTGATCGTTGACATGCATTACATCATTTTACAAAATCATCAGCATCCCTAAATATATTAGGCAAATAAAATCCAAACCAAAAAACTTTCTTTGTAGTCAAATAGGGTCCATGATGCCCTCCGCTTGGCCCGAGTGACAATGTTCCAGAATTTCAGTAATTTCTTTCCTTGCTACACATCATCTCATTATATTATCTCCACACAATCTAAACAAATATGGTTTGTCCCAATAATAATGTTTCGCTTCAGAGAAGAATTTCTTCTTTTTTTGATATGTTAATCCAGGAAAAAGAACTCTAGAGACGATATAATTTACATAATCAGCTTACCATGGTAGCTTAAATCCATCAGTGTTCATATAACCATCAGGTATTCGTCTATGAATTCATCATCGATTTCTTCCTCAATTAAAACATCCAAATCAGGGCTTTCAAGAAGCGAAAGATGGTCAGCTGCCAAGTTCTCTGCACCTTTTTTTATCCTTTATTACAATGTTGAATTCCTGAAGCAAAAGAACCCAACGAATTAACCTTGGTTTAGCATCCTGCTTGTTAAATACATACTTTAACGTTGAATGATCAGTATATACGATAGTTTTGGATAAAATCAAATAGGAACGAAATTTATCAAATGCGAATACAACAACCAAGAGTTCTATTTTGGTGGTCAAGTAATGTTCTTGAGCATCGTTAAGCATTTTACTAGCATAATAGATGGCTTGAAATGTTCATCAACTCATTGTCCTAACACAGCCCCTATTGCAAAGTCACTTGCATTGCACATTAACTAAAAAGTTAGATTCCAATCTGGAGTAATTATAATAGGAGTTGTAGTTAACTTTTCTTTTAGAATATTGAAAGCATTTTTGCATTCACTAGAAAAATCAAACTTGGCATCTTTCAACAGGAGTTGGGTTATGGGTCTTGAGATTTTTGAAAAGTCCTTAATAAACCTCTAGTAAAAATCGTCAAGACAAAGAAAACTCCTTACTCCCTTGACGTTAGTAGGATAAGGCAATTTTGCTATGGTCTCAACCTTAGCTCTATCGACTTCTATCCCCTTGTTAGAAATTTAATGTCCTAAAACTATTCCTTCTCTAACCATAAAGTGGTATTTTTCCTAGTTGTGCACGAGACTAGATTTCTTACAACAGGAGAGCAATTTGCTATGATTGATTTATCTGTGGTACCCTAAGGTCATAGTAATACCTACTCTTCTCATGCGGTTGCTTTATTGAAGATCACTTATGATAACTTACATGATTTAGTCGTTTATGTCTAACCTCGAGGTCCTAATCCACGAGTCCTAAGGAAGGGCACCAATGAAGCCAGGTCAATGGTACTAACCATAGTGATACGCATTACCTACATAGCTAAAGAACTACACTGTGATAATTAATCAATAGACAGAGAACGATAAACATAATAAAAGAACATATTTTTTGAACGATAAACATATAAATTATCCAATATTAAATGCATCAAGTCTTCATAAATGGAATCAAATTAATGTAGCAATTATAACATGGCTAACACCTAAAAGTGTTAGCTCATAACCTCAGTAGCAAACATGAAAATAGATACAAACGATTCGCTAATAAATAACATGATGAAATTGATAAGAAAACTGAACAAATATAATTTGTGTGATGATACTAACCTTCTCCTCTTGATCTCTTGGCTTTGGAATTGATCTCTTGGTGTTACTTAGCTTCTAAAGTCGTTTGGTAGTGGTGGAATGGTGTGAAAAGACAAAGCTAGGGCTTGAATTTATACTTTTCTCTTCTGACGTGCCAATACGGCGTATTGAGGTCCAATATGCAGTATTCCAGATATCTAGAGTGGGGTACAAGAATAGAATATTCTAGTTTATTCGCCTGGCTTCTTTAAGTAAGGCGTATTGCCAGAATGTGATACACCGTATACCTTTAAATCTTCAATAAACTTGGACTAGGGATAAGATCTTCAATACGACGTATGACCAGAGTTTCAAATGCCGTATTCCTTCTACAGTTGACTTGGGCTATGACTGCAAGGGTTCGGATACTGTGTATTGCCAGAGTTAAATACACCGCATGTCTTCAAAAGAATGATTCTTCATGAAACCTTCGAAGTGTTTGATACGGCGTATCTCCAGAGTATGGATACGCCGTATGCTCTTGCTGGAATTGTACATATTCTTCTAATTAGCTCCAAGTTTCGTTGTTTTTCGTGTCTTTTTTAATATTGCTCTATAAATACTGAAAATCATAAACTTAAGCAATTAAGTAACAATTCTTGTATAAAAGCATAATAAATGAGTAATATAGTACTTATTTGATGCTATCAGTTGGTGCATTTTATTTTGAATCACAGAAGTACAATTTTCTTGATTTTGCATTTAGGTTTGCTTCATTATATTGTGATTAATCGTGTTTTAATGGTCTAATTATTGTTGATTCGGTGGTTTCGGGTTTTAAGATCGTAACCATTTTTGGGGAAAAGTTTTTGAGATAAATGTGTGGTTTTTGTTTTGATTAAACGAGGAGTTAGTAGCTAGTAGCACATTGTGTGGTATTAGATGAATGTGAATTTACACTTTGGCCTTTTTTTTAGGCCATCCAATGTTGTTAGATTAATGGTGAGGATTAGCTCTTTAGTTTGTACTACATCCGTCCCAAAATAAGTGTTCAGTTTGATTTTTTGGAATCTTTCTTGTTCAAATTTGATTTTAAACACTTCTATTTGTTTTATATAATACTTAATGAAAAATATATGAATAGATTGAGTTTTAAATGTATGTTTATTAATATAATTTTAATCAAGTATTATATAATACAAATAAAAATATTTAAGATGAAAGTTGAACAAAAAAGACTCCATAAAACTTAAATTATCCGCAAAAATCATGAAAGTTGAACAAAAAAGACTCCAGAAAACTTAAATAAAAATAATCAAGTATTATATAACACAAGTATTATATAACACATATAAAAATAACTAAGGAAACAATTTGAAAACTTAAATTATCCGCAAAAATCATGGAATTTTGTTGTAGTATATTTATTTAGGGGCGATTTTTTGGGATTTTTTTATAAACTTACCTACATTAAAAGTTGACAAAATATTTGATAGTCGATACCATGAGATTTAATCTAAAAATAATATTAACATTAACATCTACCATTTGTATTGTGAGGATCAAATTGTATCAATAATGAATCAAATGATATGTATGATACAACCCATAATGAATCAAATTGAATCAAAATCAAATGATATGTATGACACAAAATCAAATCGTAATAAATTTATGATACAACCTATAATGAATCAAAAGCAAATGTTTATCCAGATCATGATTAACATAGATGGAATATTGGAACCTGAATATTAACACGCATCATTTTTGGATGAACAAATCCACAAAGACCGCCAAATCCATTCCAGTTCCACATCATCACCACATGATTGACTGAAGAATTGAACAAAAACATAATGACACCTAAATCATACAAAACAAATATAAATTATACAAAATCTGAATTGACAGGTCTATAATGAATCAAAAGCAAACAATATGTTGGAAAACGTACCCATTTTCACATCAGATCTATCAGTCATCATTGAAACTTTTTAAGGATAACCGGTAATCACCAAATGGATTTTGGACTATGATAATATACCAAAATAATGCTTCTTGAAATCAACAATTCGAAAATACGTATTATAGTCATATGCCTTATTGTTTTGGTGAAACTAGAAAATGATTATGATTTGTTTATGGTAATTAGATGATAATGCAATAGAATATGGTGATTTATCGTAAATTGATTTAATTGGTATGGATCTTGATTTTTATTTGTGGTGTTATGTATTAGGGTTTATTAGGGGTGTTCACGGGGCGGTTCGGCTCGGTTCGGTTAGAGATTTTAACTATCCATCGCAGTGCGGGTAGTTCATTTTACTATCCGAAATCGAACCTTACTATGCGGGTACCCGAAATGAGTGGTTACCTGCGGTTCGGGTCACGGTTAACCATTTAAAAAAATTAATCGAATCAACTCGGAGGAACAATAACATAAATTAGAACGTAATATGTCATTGTAGTAAAAAAATAAATAACATTGAAGTGATTAGAGTCAGAGTAATGTTGTCCCGTCGTAATAAAAACATTCAAAATATCATATGTAACAAAATAACTAATACGATTTATTTGACGTTTATATATTACGATCACTTTAATCATATGTAATCCATGGACGTTAGTAAATGATCACATTAGGTAAGTAAAAATGCGTTATACGATAAAAATAATGCAATAATATAGTTAATACTTGTACATTTTTATGAATGGTTTGTTGAAACCTACATATATATTATACACGGTTCGGTTCGATTCGAGTAATCGTGGATAACTAAAAGTAAAAACCGAAACAGAACCGTGATAAGCGGGTTTTTCCGGTTTCGGGTTTTCTCGGTTTCGGTTTCTTCGGTTATCGGTTTTTTGCGGTTTCGGATTGGGCGGATCGGCTCGGTTTGTCGGTTTCTCGGATTTTTTGAACACCCCTAGGGTTTATGGTTGAAAAGGGAAGAGTGAGAGAAGTGTGCGTGTTTTTTTTAGAGCAGGTGTAGCAAATGAAAGAATGAAAAGGTATTTCGCCCAAAATTTCTTTCCAGTGACTTTCTTAGATGTCAAATTAAGCAGGACCGTTGGATAGGGCAAAATGCCACATGGCAGGTTTAGAAGATTTTTGGGGAGGAGATGAGTTTAGAAAACCTTGTTTTATATAGATAGTAGATGGATATACATATAAATACATAAGTATGTTCTATGTTCGACTATAACCTAGATACCATTTTTTTGGCCTACAACCATAAATAAACCATATTGTTTAAAATACTTCTAAACCATTCTAGTGTTTCATAACTTCTTATTCTTCTTCCACATCAATCACCATTTCTTTTTCTCTTCATCTCTACGACCAAAAAGGTGAGACACCAACATGTGTTCTACAAATACAATAAGTCATATGTATTATGTCTCTATTTATTCGTTCTTATTGAGTTACTCAACGTTATTTCCTTGTTTTTGCTTGCTAGCAGAGGAAGGAAATGGCAGGATATGGAAGAACCGAGGAATTTCTGTCCATAAATGTTCACGAACATGAGGTATGTTATCTTCGTTTTCGTCACCTTTGGTTTTGCTATCATGTCATTGATAAAATTAGTTTCAAATTAATTTCCTTTATGTTGCTTGTTTTGACTTGATATCATGGTTTCATATTGGATGCATGAAATTGAACAAAAGAAGGTTTAAACATTCAGTAATGGTTAAAAAAAGTTAATAGAATGGAAAAAGAAGTTTAAATACATACGTAGTATATTTTTATCCTTGGTAGTTAAGATTAATAGGGTTGGACACTTGGAGTTTTAAATCTTTGACAGCATTTTAAATATCATCAATATGCTTTCAAATTCATATCAATTAGTATGAAAATATTTGTAGACATATTATATGTATTTTGGTATTTTTCTAACTTTAATTTGTGCATGCTGACACGCTAGCTAAACTTATCACACTAAGACGAATTTAGAATTAAAAATAATCATTCTGATAAACAAGATAGTAAGATTTCAATAATCGCATATCAAAATGATTATATGTGTCTTCAGTTTATAGATTTTACTCATATCATAGCTACATAAACATTGGATGCAAGAAATTGTGAAACGATGTTTATTTATGGTTCGAAAGATTTAAATCATAGACAAATAAGTTTACATGTATTTTCTTAGATCAACCAATCCTTGGTGGTTAGAGGAACACATGATACATGACAACGAAATTAAATATAATTGGAAATTTGAATATTTGGCAGCATTTGACAAATGGCAAATCTACCTTTTTTATACTCCGTGTTAGTTAAACAAAATCAAGACTTTCCAAAATGAAATTCCAATTTGACATGAAATTGTTTAGTCGAAGTGAATGGTTGTTTTTAATACAAGGTTAATGTGTTGGATTAAGTTCCTAAGCGTTTTGATCATTTTCTTATTTCACTGTTTACTGAATCATGTAAACGGTGCCTGAGATGTCTGCATAGTACGTGTCGCGGTGCCTTGGTTTTGATATAAATCTATAGCTATAATTAGTAAAAGACGTTCAATCATACACCGTCTTGCTCTTTTTATAGCAAGTTAGTGTAAGATTTTTTCTCCCGTCACGTCTCCTTGAAAAATAAACTTTAAAAAAAACCGAGTTAAATTAAAGAAACAACTACCATGTAGCTAGTTTTAGTTTGTGATGTTTGATCATAACTAATTTAGACCAAAGTATCGGTCGATAGGGGCATTACTAGTACTTTCTAAGGTGCTTTATTAAGTATTAACCACACTCATCTCTGGTCTCTTTCCAGCCTTTGCGATTTCATATCCCAAACTTAAAGATTTTATTGGACGAAACTTGCATTATTTTTTAGGGGTCCTAGAACCACATTAATCACGTGGGAAATGGCCTACCTATTGGTATATAGGTGGTCCTTTGTTATGGGATTTCTTTTCAATTTAGCAATTAGCTTTGAAGGGTAATATAGCCATTTCACATGTTTGGGATAGATCATATGTCGTTGTTGGGTTGTCAAATGAATCATGTGTGTTGCCCCTTGGAATGAAAATGACTGGGTCATAAATATCACACTTATTTGATAACAATGAAATACTATCAAATACTTGTTTTAAGAAATTAAATAAGTTTGGCTCAACAAATAAGATGTCCATTATATATTTATGGGTTAATTGCTTGAAAATGTATCATACTTACCATTTTTTGTTATTATGTGTACTAAACATTTATTTATTTTACTGTGTGTACTAAACTTTCAAATTTTGATTATTGTGTATATTTTGTGATCATTTTACTCTTACTTTTTCAAAATTTTAAAGGGTAAAATGATCATTTTACATGGCTGAATAGTCACAAAATACACACAATAATCGAAATTTAAAAATTCAATACACACAATAAGAAAAAAAAAAAGTTTAATACACACAATAATAAAAAATGACAAGTATGATACATTTTCAAGTAATTATCTATATTTAACGTGCAATTTTCACAAACTGTTAGCTTTATTAAAGTCACATTTGTTAGGTGGCGATTAAAATCTGTTAGAACTATATGAAGGTATGGAGCTTCTAGACCTATCCCCATGCATTAGTTATGCCATATATAATACACCATGGTTTACCTATGGTTTGACGTGATCACATGTGGTGTTGTACAAATTAATTTGTCTTTGAAAAATCTTATGTATGTTTGTTGCATTTTAGAAGAAACACTATTTTATTAGCAAAAAAAATTCAATTATATAAACTAGAAGAATTCATTACAGATTATATCATTTAAAGAAAATGACAATTTTGGATTGGTAGTCAAATCGGTAACGTAACGAACTAAAGCCTATCATGAGTAAGTGTCGGACACGGGTATTATCAACTATTATTACATAACTTGAAATGAGAGCTCAGTTCAAGTACAATCAAGTTTCGTGTTTCGCTTTTATCGCCCTTGTTGATCATTACAACTATTTTTTACATACTCTGTTGGGTTCAAATACAATCTAAGCGTTGTGTATCGCTTTTAGGGTGCGACAATGGGACAGAAATATGGAGGGCTAGTACCAAAGAAGAAACCCTTGATTTCAAAGGCATGTTATATTCCATTTTACCATATGTCGAACTCTTTTATGTGAAAATTTGTTAAATGACCAATTTACTTTCTTCAATATATACTGATACGCATATGTTCTATGTTATATATTGGGCCAGGACCATGAACGTGCTTTTTTTGATTCAGCAGATTGGGCCTTGTGTAAGGTAGCTTCTTGGGTAGACCAGGCTTAAACTAATACTATTGATTAGCCCAAACATATTGGTTTAATTTAAATTAATGATTTTTTTTGTTTGTTTCTTATTTGGTCAATAGCAAGGTGCAGGAATAAATGAGAAATCAACAATAGCCATAGAGACATTGCGACCTAAGCTAGAGGTATTTTCCAATTTATGTTCTAAGATGCATGTTTTTTTTATTGATCATGTATTGTATTAATTTCTTGTTTTGAATGTAGCGAACTCCTCGTCAATGCTTGCCCCCTAGACGACCTACATGTGTATCGGGAGAAGACCACCATGTAAGTTTCGTAGCATCATACAACAATGACGTTCTGTAATTTATTTATGTTTGTGATATGATCCATCTATATGCAAGATGTTAATAATTTCTTTTTTTGTTTGCTGAATTTACCATTTTCAGGCTGAGTAAAGGTGTACAAAGTACACAAAAGAATGTTGGTGGTTTAAGTCAAGTATAAAACTTTTCTTTGATGTTGGACTAGTCGAATCCGTATGATGTACAAAACGATGCATGTTAGACATGTCAATTCAATATAAAGATGGTTTTAATATCTTTAATGTCAGAGAAATATTTATATTACTGATAAAGTGAGTTTTGGAGTTTCAAATCTTAAACTACTCCTAGCAGTTAAATCACTTTACCTTCCACCTTAAAGGAAAAAAAAAAAAAAAAAAAAAAAATGAATACTGAAAGAAAAAAAAAAGAAAGGGAATATTGAGAAAAAAAAACTTTTGCATATATCTTTTGGCCCACTTGCCCCACTTCCACCCACTTCCTATCTTCTTCTTCATCTACTGCTGTATATAAAAAAAATACCCCATCTCCTTTCATCTGCTACTTCATCTGCATATTTGCTACAATTGAAAAACAAAAAACCAAAGGAAAAAAAAAAAAAAGAAAAAGAAAAGGCAAGAAAAAAAAAAAAAAAAAAAAAAAAAAAAAAATTGTCTTCTGTTTTTACTGTTTGATTATAATTCATTTTTGTGGTTTGCATTAAAGATTAACGTTCACCTTGTCAGAGTTGGAGCTCGTCGTGCAGACGAGCAATTGTTCTTCGGCGACCTTCGGCGAGATGGACTGGTGCAGCAACGAGAGTCGGCGAGCTCCAGGTCAGCTTCGGCGAGCTGCATCCCCTGCTCTAACTCTCACACCACTTCACTTTCCACATCACCGCCACATCAGTTTTCTCTCCCCTTCACCACAATCTCACTTTTCACTTTCAACCATCTCACATCACTCCACCTTTCAACATATTTTTTTATTTATTAAAATACCACAGTAAATATTCAAACACACTCACAACTAAAAAAGCAAATAATAAAAATCATGAAAGGCACGAAGCCCGAAAGGTGAAGGATTAACCTTCGCTGCTTATTTCTATCTACATGCCAACTGCTCACCTTTGGCTCCCAATGGCTTTGTTGCATAAGGTGAGCTTGTCATTTGCTCACTCTTGCCCCGTTGGGGGTAGCCTAAGCGGTGAGTACCTCACCTTTGGTTGTATTTTTTTTTTGCTTACGTGTGACTTTTGGCTGCCAAGGGTGATGTAAAACCCTAAATTCCCGGTTTCACATTTTGACGACTAATTTGAGCTTAATCTAAGATTAGTATTATTAGATAAAAGCCTAAAACTATATTAATACATTAACCTAAGTGGTAAATGAATAAAAGTTTGTTTAAAAAAAAAAAAAAAAAAAAAAAAAAAATTGTCTCAATCCCTATCCTAAACACCAAAACCGGTTTTTTTTTCCCCCTCCTAATCCCTTTCACACGTTTTCTTTAACACAAGGATAAGACCAAATAGAAGATTAGACCAATTTGATAGCTGTCAATTCTATAAACTCATTTAATCATTTCCTCAAGTATAACGATTCATCCGCTCCAAGTTTCACTAATTTCGAAACGGTTGTCCATATACACGATAGAGATGAGATCCATGACAAACCATTGGTTTCTAAAGATCAAACCACAACATCCCAACCATCCATTCTACCTTCATCCAACGGTTGAGATCACATCTAATAATTACAAATAAGGGCAAATCTGTAAATATACCTCTAACCTATAAAAGAAAAAAAAAACATTCCATATTCTCGTTTATTAACCCTAAAAACACACAGTTCTCAAACCGGCGTCTTTAAACTTCGCAGGAAAATCAACCTCGTCGGAAAACCTCGCCGGAAAACCGTCATTCAAAGCATAAATCAACGCAAAAACCGTCATTCACATCATAAAAACCGCCGTCGTTCTCAGATCTACTTTTTCTCTCATCACAATTACAATAAAAACCGCCGTTGGATGAAAATCACCGCCGGAAAATAACCGCCGTCGTTTAAAATGGAGGAAAATCAAAATTTAATCGATATTATAGATGAAAATCAGCTAATTGAAGTTCCACTAGATGCTGTAGACACAGGAGTTGTTGTTGATAATTTGGCAGATCTACAAAACGATTTACCCCAAGTTGCAGATAAAGGTGATGCTGAAAAACAAATTGAAGGTAAATCACATGTGATTTGATCTTTCTTGTTTATTATACAATTTTTTTTTGTGTATTATCTTTACAAAATAACAAGTGAGGTGGCTAATGTGTATTATCTTTACAAAATCACAAGTATGGTATGTTTTTTTTGTATGTAGTAAATCACAAGTGAGTATGTTATTTTATTGTACATATCACATGTGATTCATTCATAAATCACATGTGATTCTTACGTAAATCACATGTGATTTATGCATGAAAATCACATGTGATTCATATAAAAAAGCTTGTGAATCACAGTTCAATAAGTATGGTATGTTTTTTTTTTGTATGTAGTAAATCACAAGTGAGTCTCTTATTTTATTGTACAGATCACATGTGATTCATTCATAAATCACATGTGATTCTTACGTAAATCACATGTGATTTATGCATGAAAATCACATGTGATTCATATAAAAAAGCTTGTGAATCACAGTTCAATAACATGTGATTATCTTTTTAATATGCAGATTCTATGAGATCTCCACGACCAACTTTATATGAACATAGTGAAACACCAAATGGATCGATATATTGGGGGCCTCATGTAGAAGGAATTCCAATACCAGTTGAGGGAAAATACTATGATACTTTAGAGGAAGCAATAGAGATGTATAGTACTTATGCTCAAGCAGAAGGTTTTCAAATTAAAAAATCAGGGCAACGATTAACAAAATCTGGTATGGTACAACACAAATACATCATGTGTAACAAAGAAGGTCTTCCGAGACTTATTAATGTTGATACTTTGGATCCTCAAAACAGTGACAAACAAAAGAGAAATACAACTTTGCATATAACAGGTTGTAAAGCTCGTATAAGATTAGAATTGGACATTGTTTCTGGAAAATACAAATTAGTTCAGTTTATTTGTAAACACAATCATATGCTTATACCAAAAGAGTACAAGCATTTTACAAAAAAAGAAAGAAGAATGACTCAAGCAGACAAAATGTTTGTTGTCAAAGCGGCAACAAACAAGATTGGTGCAACACGGGCTCATAACTTGTTAACCAGTATGAAAGGTGGGTATGAATATGTTCATGGGACATCTGATGATTTTAAGAATCACCAAAGGGATATTAATGCTTTCATAGGAGAAAGTGACGCACAAATGCTTATAAACAAAATGGAAAACAGAAAGATTTATGTGCCGGACTTTACATTTCAATATAAGATACAAGACAGTGAGTTAGTGGCAATGTTTTGGGCTGATGAAGTTGCCAAATGCACCTACAAAGAGTTTGGAGACATAGTATCTTTTGATGCAACATTCAGGTGTAACAAGTAAGTGTTTTTTTTTTTTTTTTTTTTTTTTAAGTAAGTGTTTTTTTTTTTTTTTAATATGTTTTCCTTTTTAACACAAAATCACTTGTGATTTATATGAATCACATGTGATTTATATGAGTCACATGTGATTGATGTTAACAATCACATGTGATTCATACTCAGAATCACATGTGATTCATACTCAGAATCACATGTTATTGATGTTAACAGTATATTTATTTGTATTTGTTCCTAGGTACAACATGGTGTTTGTACCATTCACTGGCGTCGATAATCACAGAAGGTGTGTCACATTTGGTTCGGGAATGCTTTTACATGAAGATACTGAATCATACACTTGGCTACTAAACGCATTTATGACTGCCTTCAAGAAAGAACCAACCATGGTGGTAACAGATCAAGATGGAGCAATGAAGAAAGCTATTTAAGCCGTTCTCACTCAAACAAAACACAGACTCTGCATGTGGCATATTGACCAAAAGTTCCAGCAAAGGTAATTTTATTCTCTTTTATGTTAATTACATGAGAATCACATGTGACTCATGAGAATCACATGTGATTCATATATACATCACTTGTGATTCATATGTATATATCATGTGATTTATATTGAAGAATAAGCCACTAAAACTCTATTTATCATAAAACAGATTTGTAAAGCAATATACAATGAAACTGATTTCAAGAAGCGTTTTAGGAAGATCATTTGGAATATGTTCATTACACCCTTGGAATTTGAAGGGAAATGGGCCAAGTTGATTGAAGATTTTGGTTTGCAAAAACACAAATGGATGACAAAGATGTTTAAACTTAGAGAAATGTGGATTCCAGCTTATTTTATAGACTCTCCATTATTTGGATTGATGAGAACCACATCAAGGTCTGAGAGTGAAAACTCATTATTCAAAAGTTTCACAAGCCCAGGATCAACACTAGTTAGTTTCATGATGTCCTATGAATCAGCAATGGAAAGGCAACGTTATAGGCAAGAACAATTAGACTTTAAAACACTAGACGCGGCACCAAAGTGTGAAACAAAGTTAAAAATTGAACGTCATGCAGCAACAGTTTATACTAGGACAATATTTCTGCTTGTACAAAAGGAAATATATGAAGCATGTTGGACTTGTACAATACAAGATTTGAAAATAGAAGAAGGTTGTGAGATTGTCATGGTTAGAGACAAAAATGCGGCGCCTTATAGAACCCTTAACAAAGAAATTGCAAATGAAAGTGAACAAGTAGCACAAACAGTTGTAGAATATAAGGTATGTTATTTTGAAGTTTTAAAATATCTGCTAGTTTCTTGTATGAATCACATGTGATTTTGATTGACTTTACATGTGATTTTTATTGAAATCACATGTGATTTTGATTGAAATAACCTTTCAGTTAAAATCACATGTGATTTCTGTTAAAATCACATGTGATTTCAGCTAAAATCACATGTGATTTCTCTCAAAATCACATGTGTTACCATTTCCAGTATATAATTCCTTTATTATTTTAAAAAGGTACTACGTACTATAGAAGATGGGTCGGTGGTATGTTCTTGTAGACATTTTGCTCGATATGGTTTTCTATGCCGACACGTATTTTGTGTCTTCAAGAATCGTGATATTGACATCATTCCAAAACAATATATTTTGAGAAGGTGGACAAGGGATATAATTCCACCTGACTTGAGAAGAAAAAGAAACAGATATGGGGAAAAAATGTAGAAGTTGAAAGACTTACAAACGAAGCAACTTGTCTGGTGGATGATTGTTTATTAAGGTTGAGCAATAACGTAGGGAAGATGGGTGATTTTGTAGAAAAGTTAAAGATATTGAAGACAGAAGTGGAGACTGAGGTACCAATTCCTCCTTCGGGAAAAACGGGAGATGTGATTGGTGAACATTTTGCTATTTCTAAACCTGAGAACCAAACAGTTAACAATCCAACAAAAGCAAGAAATAAAGGGAATATTACAGAAGCAGAACGCAATGAAAGGAGAAAGAGTGAAAGAGAAAAAGCACTTAAAGTTAAAAAGAAACAAATGAAACCTTGTGGACATTGCGGGGAGAAGACCAACTTGCATACGAAGACAACTTGTCCATTGAACCCAAAGGCAAGGCAAAAGGCGAAACCAGTTGATGCTTGAGCAGTTTTTATTTAAAAAGATATACTGAATTTTTTAGAATTTTTACTAAGATTTTGTTAGTTCTTTGAATAAATGGAAGTCTTCTTTACTTATGGAATATATACATAAAGATTGCTTGAAATAGTTTGAATTATTACTTGAAGTACATTTAATTATTGTTTACTTTTTATATTCAGAAAAAGATTGCTTGAATCACATGTAATAAGTAAACAAATCACATGTGATTCGTGCATGAATCACATGTGATTTGTTAACAAATCACACAAATCACATGTGATTCGTGCATGAATCACATGTGATTTGTTAACAAATCACATGTGATTTGTGAATTATTACTTGAAGTACATTTAATTATTGTTTACATTTTATATTCAGAAAAAGATTGCTTGAATCACATGTAATAAGTAAACAAATCACATGTGATTCGTGCATGAATCACATGTGATTTGTTAACAAATCACATGTGATTTATGTATGAATTACATGTGATTTGTAAACAAATCACATGTGAAGTCACATGTGATTTGTTACTAAACATTTTGCTATTTCACCTGAGTAAATGTATGCACAAAAATCATAAAAATAACATGTAGAAACATACAGTTTTTTCAAGAAACTAAAAGCAGTACTTGTAAAAATCATAAACCCTGCTTGTTAAAACAGCTATTCTAACCCTGGAAATTTATACTAGTTAAAACTAGTGTTCTACCATAGAATGTTTTAAACGCCTTCACAAAGGCACAAAAGACATAAAAAGCATACCATACTTAAACTACTAGTTAAAACTACTGTTCTACCATAGAATGTTTTAAACGCCTTCACAAAGGCACAAAAGACAGATTCTACTATTCTTCTTCTTCTGTAGGCTTAATGAGTTCACGTTCTTCCCTGTTCCTAAATGCTTCAACAATTATATTAATCTTTGTTGCAGTATCAAGTTTCTCAAACTCCTTTGCCTCCTCAAGCATCTTTTCTCGATGCACGTTAAGCTCATGTAACAATATCTTTGTAGCAAACTTGAACCTCAGCCTCCTCAACATGTCAAACTGCAACTGTGATTCAGCAACAAGACCACAATCCCTCTTTGTAGGAGCTTCACCCATAAAGCTTTCCATGTGCAGCATGGCAAAAATACCACAATCCCGGAAATTTGACTTTGTCCTCCATTTTAGCTTTGGGATCTTTAGCTGCAATTTACTGATGCTAGCATGCTTTTTGTGGCCACAAAGCTTTAGATAACGGGCAAACATCTTTTTCTACAAGAAAAACATATAAAAATGAACATGTGATATGGGTAAAATCACATGTGATCTGGGTAAAATCACATGTGATCTGGGTAAAATCACATGTTTACTTATGGAATACATTGAACAGGAACTCTTGTTTACTTATGCAAATAACAAATATAAAATGATATAAAAAATAAACTCATACTTACAAGAAGGTCACATGCATCTTTATATGCCCCACTGCCAATGTTATCGAGGATCGTCATCGTTGGTGTTTTACCAAAGTTGAAGACGACAACATAAAAATGGCCATCATAGCAAATAGGAAAAAATGCCTGATTTAACAAAAAGTAAAATTAATAAAAATTGATAAATAATGAATTTACAAAGTATAATTCTAACATAAAAATAATGAAATTACCAAATCAACATCAAGAGTAACGCCTGATTTAAAATGAGCCGTAACTTGTGCATGAAAACTATCCCATTGCTGCTCGGAATTCAAAACTCCATCGATCATAGGCTTTGTCTGTATAAAATAACAAACATAAATGTAAAAATCAAAAATATATAATTATATAATAAAAGTAATAAAATTAACAAACACTTACAATACAACCAGTCGGGAAGAAATGCCTCGATGGAGATCCAACTTCTTTGAAACTCTCTTCATGGTTAAGAATAGCACCCCAACAGTCAACCACATTCGCATCAAGCCACAAGCCGGGTGTTAAAGTTTCCATATTCAAACGAATTGCTGAAACTTTGTTCATAGAATTTGTTTCAAAAACATTTTCACTGTATGAACACAAAAAACACATGTGATTAGCTAAAAGAAAGAAAGAAGTTCAAAGAGAATCACATGTGATTTATACTGAAATCACATGTGATTTGTATTGAAATCACATGTGATTTCTCTGAAAAATCACATGTGATACCATTTCCAGAGTATAATTATTAAAAAACTTTGAATAAACTTACATCTTATCACGCTGCATAGAAAACAAGTTGTTTCCCACCATAAATTCCAGCTTCTTAATTAAGGGTACAACTTTGGTCTTCTTATTCATGTATGGGGAGCAGAGGAACGAAGACGGTTTCACATCTCGTTTTTTAGGAAGGATGACCTCAGGACTACCTTTGGATGCACGAGTACTCACTCTTTCAGGAGTAGCCGGACCTTGATTCTTGACGGGCATTCCCAGGCGCCTCTCTTCATCCATCGCTTCACCCTGACAAAACATAATTTAATTAAAAATCAAAGAAAATTAAAAGATAAAAGAATCATAGCCGTATTCTGTTAGAATATTACATATAGGTATTCATCAACAATACAATTAATCACCTCATTCACAAAATCAGCATTCTTTTCTAGCCACTGAGTGTAAGTCTCGGGCGTATTGGTGATCTCAAACTCTAAATCTTCATCACCCACCACATTCTCAGCCGGCTTCTCAATGTCAGCAGGAATATCCGTTTCCTTTTGAACATCAGCTCCCTTCTCACGCTGAGAATTGGCTTCTTTCTCAACCTGAGATGGATCTTTATCAAAATCATCTAAACTAATTTTTCAAACCCACCGAAATCTTCGTCATCATTTCCACCATTGTCATCTTCGCCATCACTTCCACCATCGCCATCTTCGCCATCACTTCCACCATCATTATCCTCACCTCCCTTGTTGCCCAAAGAAACAGGTTTCTTGAAAAGTTGAGAATATCTCTCATATAACTCAACGAACTTTTCATCATCAGCATAATTTAAATATGCTTTTACCAGATCAGCTTCAAGAGCACGTCTTTCAGAACATATGAAGGAAAGCTTTTCTTCAACTTTGTTAAACAAAACCTGTATTTAATAATGATGTCAATGACAGTAAGTAAATTGGTTGGCTGAGTTTAAAACAAAAAATATAATCATTAATTAACATAACACTAAAAGATCACTTCAGTAATATTGAAGTTAATCACATGTGATTCTACACTAAATCACATGTGATTCTACACAAAATCACATGTGATTCGAAAGTAAATCACATGTGATTCTACACTAAATCACATGTGATTCTACATAAAATCACATTAAATGAACAATTATAATATATTAAACATACCTCTTTGTCAGAAGATTCAGACAAACCAACATCAACAAAGCCTTCTGACTCTTTAGCCTCTGCCTCAGTCGACTCAGGATTAAGCTCTAACTTCCCCAACTTCCTATCAGCAAGTTCTAGATCCGATCGTTGTCTAATTAACGTTGTCGACCAGTTTAAGATAGCCGGACGCAAACGAACAACATGAAACTTTTCAAACTTTGTAGAATCTAGATACACAAGCTGAAAACAAAACAAAAAGGATAAAAGTTTCAAATCAAAATAAATCAAGAACCAGTTTTAATCTGAATAGAATCTATAAACTTACCATGAGGACGGCTAATGGACCGGTGTAATGGCACTCTCCTTTTGGGTTGTAACTATATTGAAGGCAGTGGTGTATGTAACCGCACCAATCAATCTCACATATTGGAAGATGTTCTGGAATACGTCTAACCACATCTAAACAAACTTTCCCTTTCATGGTGCCACACCTTCCCATTGTGTTGGTAAACAACATAAGAAAGTTAAGCTTGAAAAAATCGTCAACTATATTTGCAGAAGCCAACTTTCTACCAATATCCGGTGCTCGAATTTCTTTCAAGGACTTGGGATAAAACTGATCAACCCAAGATTTGACAAAAGGATGGTCAACAGGTCTTTCCTCAAAAGAAAACAACGAAGTACCACCAACCGGAATCCCTAGCATATCATGAATCTTCTGTGGAGTGACAAGTATCGACAGACCATTAAACAAATTCAACTTATTTGTTGCTGGCATAAAATTTGCAGCCATAAACCTACCCAACTTGGATGGAAGTTGATCAATGTAAATTTTATGAAACGACTGAAAACCTATTTCAGGCAGAAACTGTCCCATATCGAATTTTGACTCACAGATAGAAGCAAACAGAGAAAAAGGCGCATTCCTTACCCTAAGAGTTGGAAATTCTTCAAGATACTTTACCTGTTCTGCCTCATCCTGTGACAACAACATATTTTTCTTTCCTAATCTTTTAGGTTTCTTAACACTAGCTTCATCTTCATCACTACCCTCTATCTTAATCTTACCCTTTGGTTTCTTAACTTCCTTTTTTGACTTCCGCACAACAGCTTCATCTTCATCACTACCCTCTCTCTTAACCTTACCCTTTGGTTTCTTACCTTCCTTTTTTGACTTTGGCATAATAGCTTCATCTTCAGAATCAGAAAGATCACTCATATAACCCTTCAATTTCTTAAACACATGCTTCAAAGACTCCATATCCTCATCATCACTCATTAACAGTTTCTTAAGCTTCTTGCTATTACCTTTATCAAAAACCTTCTTGCTCTTAAGCTTCTTAATACCACCTTCATCAGAAGCCTCATCAGACAACTTCCTTTTTCGAGACAACTCAGATGCTAACTTCAACTTTGGCTTCAGCTTTGGCTTCGAGACATCAGAAGCCTTCACCTTAGGTTTCGGTGCCTTATCCTTCTCAACAAACTTCTTAGCAGACTTTGCAGCCTTGATAGACTTTGCAGCCTTCGGCGCCTTATCCTTCTCAACAACCTTGTTAGACTTGTCAACAACCGGCGCCTTAGCCTGAACCTTCACCTTCTCAACAACCTTCACCGACTTCTTAACAACCGGCGCCTCCGCCTCAACATTCCCCTTCTCAACAGCCTTGACCGGCTTCTTAACAACCGGCGCCTCCACCTGAACCTTGCCTTATCCATAACATCAGACACCTTCACGGAACCAGGCTTCATTCTAATACCAGACACAACATCGCCAGATTTGGGATCAAACTGAGACACCGGCTGTGGGTTCAACACTATAGCGCCTTCTATCATATCCTTTGTAACCCATCTCCTAGGAGAAATTGTAGGTTTACCAGCACCTAACATAAAAAACATTAAAAAACCATCAGTGACTCATCCTTAGTTAATTAAGCAACAAAAATTTACAAATGTTAAAGGTATATATGAATCACATGTGATTTTTGAAAAATCACATGTGATTTATGCATGAATCACATGTAAGCAAAAGGCCTACTGAACCGTTTCTAACTCTAAAAGATACACTTAAAACACTATTGTATGCACAAAATCACTTATAAATAAGAGTTGAATAAGCTAGAAACCTACAAATAAGCTACAATGAGCTAATACCACAGAATACTTATAACCCAAAAATGCCCAAATTTCACTATCAATTGCTTATTCAATTTAAGTCAAGAACAGATGCATATAGAAATAAAATCTAATGTAGACATGGAATAGTCCTAGTGGGGCTTATTGCAGACTGAATTAAGCTAGTATTATAAGCTACAAAGTGAAATATAAGCTCAGAATTATGAAACCACTACTACTAGCTATTAGCAAACCAATTACCAGGCAATAAGCACAAGTGAATAAGCAGTTGCAAGGTATAAAAGAAGCTTGGCTGAGCAAAAGATGTGCAGTTCTGCACATATAAATCTGATGCAGCAGTAAGGGATTTTTGCACTTAACTCTTTCAATTCCACATGAATTAATACATACTCTTGGAATTTCACTTTAAACACTGAAAGGAACTCAAATATGCCAAAGGTTATGTCCTAATAAGCTCAGCTTATACTGAGCTTATAAGGACAGGTTAAGATATAATTTTTGCACCTAACAGCTCAAAACTTCAAAAGACATCAAAACCACCTAAAGTCTATCAGAAATAGCTTATACAAACTTAATTAAGCTAGATCAAAACTCATCTAATTGCAAATGAACAGTTCCAATAGCTTAATCACTTATAAATAAGGCTACAATGAGCATATTTGATAAGTAAATATGGCCATCACTCATCACAGTTAACTCAAATCCACAAAAACCTACAAATAAGCTAGAAACCTTCTGAAAACAACTTATATAAGTGAGTTAGGACTAGATCAAAGTTAACCAATATGCCAATGAACAGTATCTCTCATTTTGCCCCATTTTAACCCTATACAAGACTATCACTGACCTATTTAAGCACTAAATAACCTCTTAAGTTATGACCGACCTATTTAACACTATCACTGACCTATTTAAGCACTATATTAAACTGCTTTTAACTATGATTAGTGCTTAATCTCATGAATCCATAAAATAAATATCATCTTACGCAAATAACGGTTGAATAAACATAAAAAACATGAAAAAGAACCAAAATAAGCAAATGTATACCTGAAGCAACGTTTCTAGGTTCATTCTTATCGGAATCCGGCAACGAAGGCGATTGGGGCAACGACTGACCTCTAGATAGTGCTACTTATTGCGTTATATCCATTGATAGAAGTTAATAACATCAATTTATGAAATTAGGGATTAAGGTTTGAAGTTAACAAATTGGGGAAATGAAGGTTCAAGAGAGAGAGAGAATACGAACGAGGATGAGAGGTTGGGGATGAGAAATGAGGGGTAGGTTTGTATAATAAATTAAGGGAGTGAAATTACTAATGTGCCCATATGCTACATAAAAAAAAAAATAGATATTTAATATGGACCGTAGGATGAGAGAATGATCAATGGCTTATATCCACCCCCTTGATCTTTAGATAATATGTGTTCTGCATTGATATTTTCTCATACACGATATCTTCACAATTTTCAATCACCACACACATTACTCACATTCATAAAACAAGTTTCTTTGTACTTCTTTGGCCATACGAAGTTAAGTGCATAAACAGTTTCGGGTTGTTCGCGTTTTGGTTATTGTTCATCATTAGAGGAGGGATCACTTGGTTAGAATTTGGGTTTTCTCTGTTTCATCGATTGGGTCGTACACGCGAAATGCATTTGGTTCTTTCGTTGGAGGTTCGAGATAGTATTGTGTGTTTGAGGTTCGATCGGGTTTTGTTGGTCATAGTGTTTACGTTGGGTCATTCGTGTTCGTTTTTGATCTCACAGTCTAAACTCGTTTGGGGAGGTAAATCTTGAATCACATTTACGTTTTGGTTTCCATCCATCGTTTATAGTTTGAATACGTAATCATGTGTTACCTATAAACGGATTTGATGATGCAAGGATTACGTCACTTAATTTGAGGGTTAGACGGATGACGAGAGGTACCTTTTTCAACCATAAGCACTACTAGGGATGATGAGTCAACTGCTAAAGTAGGCGATTTGGACTTCAGCCTCATTTCTTCTGTGATGAGCATGGCGCGTGCGGTCTTGAAATCAGGAAACATGTCTTTGTAATGCATATACCCATAAACCTGATTGTATTTTTCCAGGAGACCATCAATGGCATAGTGTACTACATCTTCATCACTAACGGGCGAATCAAGGCTAGCAAGTATTGTCATAATGGATTCAATTTTCTGAAAATACGCCTCCATGCTTAAAGTGCCAAGCTTGATCGACCGTAATTCCGTCTTCAACGCCGAGGTTCGTGACCGTTTGTTGTCTTTCACTAGGTCACTAATGAATTCCCAAGCAGCCTGTGCGGATTTAGGTCGAGCATTGACCAACCGTTTTTGTAGGGAATCCGAGAGAGTCGAAAAGATCCAAGAGAGGATGATCTTGTCGACTTTTTACTCTTCGGGTGTGAAAGGTGTGTGAGTACTAGTAGTCACCCCATTAGTAGTGCCATGAATAAACTTGGAGACTTCGTAGGTTTCACATAATTGTTCAAAGAAAAACTGCCAAGATCCATAGTTCCAATCTTCAAACTCAAGTTTGACAGGAACCCGGGTGTTGAGATGATGATGAGTAACGGTGGATAATCTTTCGGAAAGTGAGATAGGAGGGGGGTTTTGTTGAACCAGTCATGGTTACGGAGTAGGGGATGTTTTATCGTAGTGAAACAAACTGTTATAATGATGTTTATGTCGAGACCTAGCTCGAGTACAGAAACAAGGTACGATCGAGACCGAGCACGATGACACACAAACGATTCATGTGGACCAATGACCTAGCACTGATCACCGACACGAATAAAGGTAATAATGATTATGTTGTTACAGAGGGTTTCGTTGGTGGGAGAAGGAGAAGAATAAAAAACTGATGGTTTGTGTTGAAGGTATTAGGATCGGTGGAAGTGAGCTCGTGATACCATGTTGACACATATGCTTCATTGTAACCCCTGTCGGACTCCTGTTGACACTGAGTCCAAACTGGGGGATGATGGTGACCCGGTTTCTGACCCTACTTTATATCGGAATCTTGCAGGTTCTCTGCAGTATCTCACATTTACCAGACCTGATATATCTTATGCAGTTCAGCAGATTTGTCTTCATATGCATGATCCTCGGGAGCCTCACTTTTCAGCTCTTAAAAGGATCCAGAGGTATGTTCAGGGTACTATGGATTATGGCCTACAGTTATTCTCGTTATCCACTATCGATTTGGTTGCGTATACTGATGCTGATTGGGCTGGCTGTCCCACTACACGGAGATCGACTTTAGGTTATTGTGTATTTCTAGGAAACAACTTACTCTCCTGGTCCTCTAAGCGACAGCCGACACTCTCTCGTTCTAGTGCAGAGGCCGAGTATCGTGGTGTTGCAAATGCTGTTGCCGAGACATGTTGGTTACGAAATCTTCTTCGTGAGTTACACACCCCATTATCTTCAGCCACGATTGTCTACTGTGATAATGTTAGTGCTGTCTACTTGTCTTGTAATCCAGTTCAGCATCAGCGTACGAAACACATCGAGATAGACATTCACTTTGTCCGCGACTTAGTTGCTACTGGTCAGGTTCGTGTTCTCCATGTTCCTTCAAGATATCAGTATGCAGACATTTTTACGAAGGGTCTGCCATCCGCTCTGTTTGAGGAATTTCGATCCAGCCTCAGCGTTCGGTGCCCTCCCGCTTCGACTGCGGGGGAGTGTTAGACGTGTGCAAAGATAGAGATAATTCCAAATCATGTCAAGACGTGTACAAAGATAACACCAAATCAATTAGTGTAGTGTGTGATTAAGTCATTAAATGTAATTGATATAGTCCACAATTTATGGGATTTACCCATAATTATCTTTGTAATCACCCCTTTATATTGTAGCCTCTGTGGCATCTATGAAGCAAGACAATCATTCGAATATCATCTCAACACATTACTTCATGAAATTTTGTTACTACGTATATCATTAGTTATAGTAAAACCTTAAACTAAACCACCATCGATGCTGAAGCGGATGTAACTTTAAAACATATAAATGGAATGAGACGTACAGATATGTAAAACTGTGTATGCATGAAATTTACATGCATGAAACATATTAATATGGTGACTTGATAAGTATATCATGATTAGTAATAAGCTAAAAAAAAAGATGTCCAACTGGTATATCATACTTTCATATACTATGTGTAGAATATTAGGATATAGTAGACTACCATAAGAAAACTGGTTGCTTATGTTCACCCTCGTAATCATGTTTAAGCATTTAGCTAAACTAAAACATAGTCGATCTTATTTAATCACTATTATTAGTCATATCGAATCTGGTTTCAGAGGTTTTAAACGGGTGACATAAAGAGCTTTATATAATGAGAATGGCAAGGTCAGTTAATGTTAAAAGTTACTCCATTGTATGAATCAAATGTAAATGCATGTTTATGCCATGTTTTAAACGAAATGAAAGAGATGCTCAGCGCAAGTTGCATGGTAACTTGTACTAATTTTGAAATTCAGTCCATGTATTTTACGTATGTTAGCACATTTGTCCCTGTCGTATAAAAACCTTTTCAAAACAGTCCTTCAAATACTACACGACGTACCCATGAACTGTTAAAATATGATGGTTGGGATTAGGTTTAACCATTAAGATTTTCTACGTTTATAAGCTAATATGAACATGTTGTTATTTTTACATGTCGATGAAATCATCACAATTCATTAATATATATAAGTTTGATCAGCTGTAACCTATCTTAACTAAATAAAATAAAAGTAATCAATTCATATTCGTAAAGTTAGTAACATGCATGAATTTAACGAAATGGGTTTCATTGTTGGGGTATGTACAATGTGAAAGTTGCATTATAATAAAAGTAATTAAATAAAAACAACCATGTATCTAACTAGTTGTAGTATAAAGACCATACAGATATTGCGTAATTACCAATGGGCTTGTGGTCCACTGGGTATTGCTTATTCAGTTAAGCGTGCCTAGATGAGAGTAGTACCGGTATGGGTGACCTATCGGGAAGTCCACACTTGTGGACCATAATGCTCTGTCGGTATTAGGCAATGAAGAGGAAGAGCCTGTAAGCCAATGTTGCGCAGGTTCCAATCCGAGCCGCCCTTGGTTTTCATCCGGCCGTTACTCCAGCGAGTAATCTCGTGTGGAGGCGGTACGGTTTCCGGGAGGAAGCCATTAATAGTCCCCACTACACCAGCGTGGATCCGGTTCAGACAACATAGTCTGGGTACGTGGTGGATGAGTGTCGGCCGTGGGCGTCACTACAACCCCAGCGAGTAATCTCGTGTGGAGGCGGTACGGTTTCCGGGAGGAAGCCATTAATAGTCCCCACTACACCAGCGTAGATCCGGTTCAGACAACATAGTCTGGGTATGTGATGGATAAGGGCCTGCCGTGGGCGCAGGTGTGACTCCAACCCAAAAAATTGAAAGTCACCTTCCAAAAAAAAAAGATATTGCGTAATTAGATGAGTACTTTTCATAAGGATGTATATGATTTTCATTTAAAAGAAAGCTATAGATGTCAAATGTCACAATGGGAATATTAACCAATGAAGTAAATATTAATTTAATATACTAATAAGGTTTAGTTAAATTAATCTGAGACAAGATCGTAAGTTAAATTATTAATAATTAAAACTTATCAAATTCTTGTAGATAAGACGAAGAAGGAGTAAGTGTATTTTCGGGTACGCGTTGAATTTCTTTTAAGGTACATATATTTTATCCTTTATCAGTAAGGATTTCCTCATGACTCGTTTTGTTATGATATGGGTCGATTTGTTCGTGACTTCAATATTCGTATTTGAATCCTTTGATACCTTATAATGCATTAGATATTATGACTTGTATGAAAAGCCTTTTTGAATATATATCTTGATGATGGTTTTGGGAAATACTATTTTTTTTAAATGATTTCTATGACTATGAGGTAACACCACTATTTATATGAAGGCTTAATGACTCTTATGAAAACGGCTTTTAAAAGAATACTTTTATGAAAACAACATTTAAATGATTTTCATAATTACATAATCTGGCTGTACTCTATCCTTAAGGATTTATCATGACTCATTGTTTCCTGATATTTGTTATGCTCTGATCCGTATTTGTTTAGTTATTCGTTTGATTACTCGCATGCTATATTCTATTCGTATAGCTATTATCTTAGTTAGATAATTTATAATTATCCCTTATCATTAGATTGCATGTACTATGCCTATTATGTTGCCCATATTTGTAGCCAGCCATGGGGAGTCCATGGCCTTGCCATTTATGCACCAATGGTACTGAAACTATCTGTGGAGGTGGGTTTTTGTCCACAACGTTCTCATTTGTTTATATAGCTATATATATGGCGCACCTGGCCCATGTTTATTATATGTATGCTTAGTCTAGAACTAGCATATGTATCACTGTTTTGAAGGGAGCGTATAGATGCATCCTAGATACTTAGTTCAGTTTTGATATATACTTGTGAATGGACTTGATTGTCTGCAATACACCCCATTTCACTTTTGGTACATCGAGCTAGCTACTCCATGTACAATTTGCTATATGTTTTGTTGGGCATTTCCTTTGATATTGTTATCCAAGTTATGTTCATTATTATCCTTTGATCCCTTTCATATGTTACATATTCTGTTTGGCATCTTGTTTAGCAGGTTCTCTTGGATTCATTCGCTTATCATTTCGTATATGCTTATTACCTTTCATTTGTTTATATCTGTTTAATTTTATACCTATACATGTTTAATTTTATTTCTTAAAATTAAATTATATATATATATATATATATATATATATATATATATATATATATATATATATATATATATATATATATATATATATATATATATATATATATATATATACACATATATACATGACATCATGGCATACCTCATTATATATATATATATATATATATATATATATATATATATATATATATATATATATATATATATATATATATATATATATATACACATATATACATGACATCATGGCATACCTCATTAGGAAATCTTTATATATCTTGGTAGATTTTTTATATATTTTGGAGAGATCTTGAAGCTAAAGAGTTGACTTTACAAGATCTTAACAAGACCTCACAAGATATGGAAAGATATGGGAAATCCTTAGCTGGCATGTCCCGGCGGAACCAAACCAATATATGGGCGGATCCCATATTTTGGATCTGCCGGATCCGCCACCTGTTGATCAGCTTTGCCTATAAATAGCAAGCTGATCGTTCAGGCACCATCATCACTCATATAGCTTAAATTATATATTCATTCATTTATACATCACTAACCCATATCATTCATTTCATTCTTAGTGATCTATCTTTTGTAGCAAAGAAGATCAAGCATACAAGATTCAACAGACTGTTGCAAGTTTTTGATAATTAGATACTGTGTGATTTGTTAGTGTTCACACATCATTGTTATACCTTTCATTCAGTAGAGTTTTGATGAAGCGAAAAGTGTACCGCTTTTAGGGGGTCATTTAAGCCCTAAATCGTATTTATTTGATCAAATATTGCCCTAAATCGTTCCTTTTGTCATTTTAGGTACTTTGGAGAAGAAATCTGGAAAAGGAAGCATTTTGGACGTTTTTGGAGCATAAAAGTGAAGAAAACGACAAAGTCTCAAAATTATGCTGGAAAGTACCTTTGACGGCGTCAGGGATTGGTCCAGACGGCGTCATGGCTTGGCAAAAGAGGTGGATATGAAAATTACTCATGATAAGCCAGAGAATTTTGCATGAAAAATCTGACGGCGTCACCCTTTGAAGTGATCAAGGCCATCACGGTTTAAATTAAAGAGGGACGGCGTCAAGCTCAATTCTGACGGCGTCACCCCTTGATTGGCCAGAGCGGATTTTGGAGCACTAAAGAGGGACGGCGTCAGGAAGGCCATCCGGGAACCCTAAAAGCGGCGAGGTGACGGCGTCAGGATCTACAACGTGACGCCGTCAGCCCTTAAACTCTATATATAGTTTTGCAATTTTTTGTCATTAGTGTGGAACTTATTGTGTGTAACTTTGGAGGAGAAACCCTAGGACGAATTTCTACCATTTTTAAGGGTTTTCATACCCTTGGATCTCCCATGTTTAATTGAAGATAAGTGTTCATTTAATCAATCAATATGTCTATGTGTTGTTTGATTATATCTTGTTCTTGTCTTTTGATTAACATGCTAGGCTAGATTTATCTTGTGTTTGCTTAGATCTAATGAAACCTAGCTATTGATTATTGGTTATTAGTGTGTTATTAGTTGTATTGGATGATTGTTCATCGATGTTAGGCTTAAGAAAACTGGCTAACTTCCTATTCGGTAACTTGCTTGAACGTCTTAAGAAACATGAACCAATGCGTACTATGGTTTTTATGGTTGTATTTAATGCATGAGCGAATTCTAGTGATCCCATGTTAGGAGCTTCCTAGCCGGCTCGACATAGGAGTGAAGTAGGAGCTCATAGAGTTGGGGAAGTACGTACGCCACCCCACGATTGGTATTAAGGAATACACCCGTCATCCACGCAATTAATACACACTAATCAACCGGTAAAAGATAGTTAGGGAGTAAGGAAATCTAAGTAAACACATTTCTCTCCATATAAGTTTCACCACTCTTTTCATTTTCAGTATTTTATTTTATTTGCATTTGTAGTTATTTGGGTTAGTTGACTAGCAACTAATTCCGCCCACTCCTTCAAACTCGAGATTTTACTTGCTTTCATAAAAATATAAAAACATAAAAAGAATCTTCTCTCACCCTTAGACCTATTAGAGTAGTTTTTCAATCCTAACGACACTATTCCCTGTGGAGAACGATCAATCCCCCGTACTTACCACTACACTATACTACATCGGTCAGGTACACTGCCTGGTGGGGTTGTAAGCCTCTTGAGATCCCTCGAGAGGTAAAACCTGTTGTAAGGTCGCAAAACCACGCATCAAGTTTTTGGCGCCGCTGCCGGGGAATAGTTATTGTTTAGGTTGAATTTTTATTTTAATAGGTCTACTCACTAGATTCCTTTCTAGTGAGATTTTTATTTTCTTTTTCTAGGTTTTCTTTAGTCTATCTTTTTTCTTCGTTTCTTTGTTCGTAACCATTACCATTCGACATCATGGAAGATGGTAATATCCTTGATCCCAACAACCAACCACCACAACCTCCTAGAGCCCGTACCTTAGGAGACTACTCCCGTCCTAGCCACCACGGCTATCGAAACACCATTGAGCTCACTCAAGGAGCCAATGTCACACCCTTGCGATCCGACACCATCCGGTTGGTGCAAAGCGGATGCGCATTCCATGGACTTCGTTCCGAAGATCCTAATCAACATCTCAAGGACTTTCTCAAAATCGTTGATTCCATAGACCTTGATGTTGCCACTCGAGAGACGACCCGACTGCGTCTCTTTCAATTCTCTTTGCGGGACCAAGCTAGTCAATGGCTAGAGCGTCTACCCGCAGGATCCATCACCTCATGGGATGATCTCACCACTCGTTTCCTTGCTCAGTTTTTCCCACCAGGAAGAACTACCAAGCTAAGGAATGATATCTTGATGTTCCAACAACGTCAAGGCGAAACCCTCTACGAGGCATGGACTCGATTCAAGGACTTACTCCAAAAAGTCCCTCGCCATGGCATAGAACTTTGGCTCCAAGTCCAAATCTTCTATGACCATATCAATCTCTCCACGAGGCAAACCATTGACCAATCGGCCGGTGGTAAGCTACGTGATCTAAGTGCGGAACAATCATGGGCTCTCCTAGAAGATCTTGCTCTTTATGACAACGAAAGTTGGAGTGATCCTCGTGATTTGAATAAAACGGTCAAGGCAATATCTTTGCCTTCGAACAATTCAAGCACTTCCGACCGTAGGATCATAGAACTTGAAGACCAAGTCAAGTTTCTTATGAAATCCTACGAAGCTCCTAAACCTTCAAGCCAAGTGAACAAAATCACTTCTTCATGTGAATTATGTAGTGGTCCCCACGACACTCGTGATTGCATGGAACTCCCCGAACAAGCTTTTGTGGACTACGCATCCTCGCGTACCGACGGAGCGGGAGACAAGTGGTACACTTTCAAACCCGAGCCAAACCCCTACGGTGATTCATACAACCCCTCATGGAAAAATCACCCGAACCTTAGGTGGAAACAAAACAAAACGCACAACAAACCAGTTCTTCCAACCCACCTAATCGTTTCCAATCAAGCGGTTCCAACTCGAACCGTACTTTCAACAACAATCCTTCCGGCAATGGTAGTACCAATAACTTTGAAGGATTGATGTCCCAATTTATGGCATCTCAAGAAGCTCGTTTAGCCAAGTTTGAAGCCGATTTCAAAAAAAAACAAAGCGAGATGACCAATAAGATTGACACTTTGTTGAAAGCCCTCAATGACCGAGAAATGGGAGCACTCCCTAGCAACACAGTCAAGAACCCGAAACTAAACGTCAACGCCATCTCGTCGGTTTCGTCTCCTAGTTCTTGTCTACAATATTATTCGGTCAATTCCATGAGCTCGTGTTTCAAACAAACCCAAGTCGTTCAAAATGACCAAGAAGTTATGACATCCAAATTGGTCAACAACATAGTTGAAACACCTCCCACTCAAAACCTTGACAATGAATTCAAGGAGCTCCACCTTGAAAGTCCGGTTGTTGATGTTTTGGATGAGAAGAAGCTCAAGTTAGGCGAAAAAGGGACCGCCTTCGTTCAAAACAAGCTACCTAAGAAGTTAGATGATCCGGGCTTATTTGTTCTACCTTGCAAGATCGGTAATTCGGAGGCTTATGACACATTAGCCGATCTTGGATCAAGCCTTAACCTACTTCTGTTACCTCTCTACACCTCTTTAAAACTAGGAAAACTTGAAGAAACCGAGGTGATAATAGGTTTAGCGGATGGGAGTGTTGCTTACCCGGTTGGAGTAGTCAAGGACGTGTTAGTACACATAGGAAAACTAACCATTTTAGCTGATTTCCACGTCCTTGATATGGTTAGCGACCCTACATGCCCCTTGTTGATAGGTAGAGGATTTTTAGCGACCGCTAGTGCTATGATTGATTGTAAGGAATCTAAGATAGCGGTAGGAGAAGGTGATACTTGGTCAGTCTATGATGTGAAGAAACATGCCTATGATACTAGTAATGAACCGACACCCCATTGGTTAGAATCAAATAGGAGACCATCTAGATATGGACCTTGGATCGATAGAGACTTCATAGGACCCCAACGCCCATTTTACCTAGAAGAGGACTTTGTGAACCGAACACATACGGTAGAGCAACTCTTGGCTAGGGACACCGAATTGGATCCGTTTGAAGACCCTCTAGTTTTTAGGAAGATGATTGATTTCCTAGGAGTTTTGCCAATTAACCTAGGAATGAATAAGTGGACTTGTGAGGAAGATGATCATAAGTGGGATTGGGACAAACCACCCAAAGATGGAGATGGGTCATGGCATTTTAAGATGACATTGTATGACCCGGATGGAGAGAAGTTTGAAAGGATATATTGTACTAAGCGGACCAATAGGAAACTTCAATCCAAGCTTAACCCTAAAGACGTCCTCGATGACGAGCTCACTTACATAGGGTAGAAGGACTTTGAGTCTAGCTACAAGACTCGTTAATAAAGAAAAGCGCTTCTTGGGAGGCAACCCAAGCTTTATTTGCTTTGTGTGTTTATTTGGTTGTTTGATTTTATTTGTTTCCGTATGTGTGTTTAATTTTTATTATTATTGATTCATGTTCAAAACTAATTTGTGAAAATGCTTTATCTTGTTTTTAACTTCGTCTTAACTACATATAAAGGTATTTTGCAAAAGTTAAGTGTAAGGGAAATCTAAATCGGTTTATTAGAACAAATGAACATGAATCATAATAATATTAAATTAACATACATATTAGTATTTGTTTGAGTCAAATGCTTGTATCGAGTCATAATGATGTTTTGCAGGAATTCCAGGAAGTAAGGTATAGTTTTTTCCAAAATTTTTCCGGAAACTTAACATGAGAATTCTGTCAGATCATTTCTGACGGCGTCAGGATTTACAACCTGACGGCGTCAGGTTTTAATGTAGGATCGAGTACTTCGAGCTTGATTGAGCTTGGTATAAACAAGAACCTCTGTATGCTATACAAGCGTTTATGCGGAAACTAAACAGCAAGTATAATAAAGAAGAAAACTCTAAACGACAATGATCCTCTATGGATCAAACTATGAACTAAGAATTGTTTATTGAATATTGAAAACGTTAAAAGTGTACATAAACTCATAGACGGGTTTATCTTTTATACTAACAAGATGA
This sequence comes from Artemisia tridentata subsp. tridentata, assembly GCA_021014915.2. NCBI lineage: Eukaryota > Viridiplantae > Streptophyta > Magnoliopsida > Asterales > Asteraceae > Artemisia > Artemisia tridentata. The sequence goes on from CP139506.1 coordinate 299,231,796, forward strand.
CCTAACCCTAACCCGTTCTACAAGAAAACGTGTAAAGAGATAAACGAGATCTCTACTAAAAATAAATCTTAACAAACATTCTAAATATACGGATAACTAACAATACTATCCGCAGCAACAAACACCATCGGCAGAAACAAGATAACACTGTCGGCAGCAATGAGCTTCCAGCAGGAACCAAAGCTATCGGCAGGAACCAGCTTAACACTATCGGCAGCAACAATGAAACTCTTATTTCCCAGAGATCCTAACAATCCTCCCCTAATCTTGAGGTTGACTAGGTTAACCTGCAAGATTCCAATGTGATAGAGCTTGTAACTTCTCAGGCTTGAGGACTGCGACTTAGCAGCAGCAATTAGTAGTAACCAGCAGCAAAATCCTTAACTTGCAAGATTCCAGCCTCTATAGCATCCAGCAGCAACCTCAATAGTTCAGCAGGAATAAGAAATCTTCTTCAAAACATGTATACTGGTCACCATGACTTTCACTTGAACTTGGCTGCTACTAATGACTAGATGTACATCAAATCACCTAAGTTTCATACTATTCTCATCACATCCAGGTGTGTAAACTCCTGTGAGAGGTGAATCATTGAAAATTAATGGATTTGATGTCTCTTTACCAATAGCCATCACTACTGGAGTAGCCAATGTTTAGGTGTGTTAGACCATGGTACATTGATAACCATCTGATTTATTAGCAAATCAGCAACTATAAACGGATTTGACTTGTCTTTACCTGTATCCGTTTGCTCAGGACTAGCCAATTCTTTGATTACAGCAAAACCTTGGTGAATTGAATACCAAATATGGATACCAAGTGTCTTTACCACAAACCATACTTTTGTGGACTAGCCAATCCTTTGGATCCCATAAAGGGTTACATCCATGGTGAATTGAGCACCATTTTCAACTCTTAGAAATAAATCATGGGTGAGTTGAAGTACCCTATAGCTTTGAGCAAGCTATTACAGCTATCAACGGATTTGATTATCACACCAGAGCCGTACCCTCATGGTGAGTCAACTCTTTCTTGTCTGCAAGACATGGTGAGTTGAGCACCATTTATTGTGCAGGTGTAAACACCAACACTGTACCTGCAAGGTGTTGCTCAAAACCAATTTATTAGCACACAAAATATACAAGATTTTTTTTTTTTTTTTTTTTTTTTTTTTTTTTTTTTTTTTTTTTGAACAAGAAACACACCAAAAGAAAAGAAAGAAACTAAGAAAAGAAATCAAAAGAAAGAAATAAAAATATACAACAACAACAAGAACAATCCTCCCCTTAAGCTTCATCCTCCCCTTAAGCTGCAATCCTCCCCTTAAGCTGATGAACCTTTAGCTGCTAGTTGATCTTTGATGAATTTAACCAATTGTTCAGCTGTAGTGAGATCATTGCCAATTGTATGCTTGGGAACTCTAATCTTCTGAGTCAGCATTCTCTTCAAAACTCCCTCAGATAAAGGATAAGTAACATCCACAAACATAGTCAGGAACTTGCCAGAGATGAGCTCTACAACATGAACATTGGAAGATGGATATAATCTCCAAGAGAATACTCTCCAGGTAGATTGATTTCCCCATACCAATTTAGCCTTGTCTCCATCCAATGCATTCATCAAGACTTGTAAATCACCCCAAAGCAACAGGCCAATTCCAGTTGGAGTATGAGTTTGATAGTGATTATCCACTATCTTATAAAGATGCTCCAAATCTTTCCTCTCAACTTTATTCAAGATCTCCCTCAGAAAAGTAAAGAAGTTGATTGTCCCATTAAGAGAAAACCAAACATTGACTTCACCATCAGATGTAGACCTAATCTCCCAATGAGCAATATGACCCCAAGAATGAATAGAATCACCTTCTGAATCACTTTCAGAATCAACTCTAATCAAATCATGATCAACCACTTCAGAAACATCCACAGAAGAAGAGTGGAAAGAGTGACTCTTCTGCCTTGTTCTTAGACCATATTGCAGGATAGGAACAGATAAAGATGGCTCAGCAGGAACAGAGACATGAGCAGCAGGAATATCATCTGAAACAAGACCTGCTTGTGATGCTTTAGATTCATCTACATTAGGACTTGGTGAAATGAATGTGGCATCCTGAGAACCTTCAGCAGGAATAAAAGAAGATGCACCAGACAATGACTCTCCAGTCTTCATTTTCTTTGCAACATCAGACTCTAAAGATGAAGATGCTCTTTTCCTGCTTTGTGGAATATCAGTCTGTACCAAAGAGTTGAGCTTTGCATAGGTATCAAGGAACAACTTTTGAATTGCAGCATCAGTCCAACCTTTGAAGTAACTGATCTTGTAGTTAGCTTCATTCTTCAGATACACCTTCATAAAATTGATATTATCTCTGTTTGTGGGCATCTTATATCCTGACCTTTGTCTTTCCCTGATCCTGTGCATCAATTCATTCCAAGTTGATGCTCTTTGTTTCTTTAAGATAAATGCCTTAAGCTTATCTGACTGTTCATCTAAATCCAACTTTGAATCTTGAAGAACCATAAATCCATGAGCTCTAATAATCATGTCAGTATTCAATAAGTATTCAACTTGCTCACTGAACTCTTCTGGAGTAGGATCTTCTGAGCTTGGGTTATTCATAATCCCAGCAACATTCTGCTCATCAACAGACAATTGTCTTGCAAGCTCTTCATCTTGAGCAACCTGAGCTAGTCTAGCTTGTTCAGCAGCAATGTCCTATTCGTGGATCTGTCTAGCTACCTCATCATCATTCTGAGTAGCTTCAGAAGGAATAGTGTTACTTTCAGCAGCAATGAGTAGACTCTTAGTAGTAGTACCAGGAACCTCAGATTCAGAAGAGATACTATCAACATCAGCAGGAACAGCAAAGACATCAGCAGCAATGGTCCTTGTTACAGTGGAGACCTGTGCTTGAGTAGTTATAGTGTGCTCAGAAGTGGTAGGTACTTCAGTATTTGCACCATCAAGAGAAACAGACGCTAGCACATTAAGCCCATCAAACATCATATCATCCTGATCTTCCTCAGACTCAGAAAGAATAACCCTTCTTTTCTTTTGCACATGACTAGCCTCCAATATGCTGATCCTTTCATTTAGTTCTTGGACAGTTCTACTAAAAGCTTCATTAGAATCCCTGAGCTCCTTTTCCAAATTCTCCACTTTCTCACTAAAAATCCTTTTTGTCTCATTAAGTTCTGACTCCAATGCCTCAATTTTCTTCACAGATCTGTCAAGTAACTGGGACATAGAGGTGAGATCAACAGCATCCTCAGCTCCACCAACAGGAATACCTGAGGTATTAGGAGCTTCATTGGCTCTGGGTGGAGAAACATTAAATCCTTCCCCTGCATTGGTGTCATAACTAAATGGCTGCCTAGTAGGACTAGGAGATGAAAGCCTTGAAGAAGAAGGTAAATCCACAGAAGCTGTTGGCTGAACAATGGGTGTTTCAACTGTGATGGTCTGTTCATTGAGCTCATCAGGATCATTAGATTCAGGTGTAGGTGTCACTGGTCTAGGTGATGGTGGTAATGGATCATCAGCAGCAACTGATGCAGATGCATCAGCAGTAACTGAAGGCCCTTCACCAGCAGCATTGGATGCATTTGCATCAGCTGTATTGGGTGAGGGTGGAATACTGACAGGATCAGCAGGATCAGGGTTGTCAGCAGGATTGGCATTTTGTAACATGGCAGGTAATAAAGGCAAATGTTGGCCTACAAAATTCATCTTCATCAAGGCAAACATTTTAGGAGTCAATCTATTAACTATCTTGGGGGATGTGTTAATGGTCTGTACACCTAAGATCATCTGAAGAAACCTAGGGTACATCAAAAATCTGGTTTTATCATTAGTGATATTCTCAATCATTCCCTCAAAGATATATTTTGCCCAATTAAATATCCTACCCTGAGATAGACACACAAGACCAGAAGCAATAGGACTTGGACATTGATCCCAACCACCTGTCTTAACACTCATGCACTGTAGTAAAGTATGAATCAGAAATCTCCATTGAGGAGACAACTTATTTTTCAAGAAGGTACAACTACCAGTGACAGGATAACCTATAGCAGCCATACCATTAGTAATATCTTGTCTTGGAAGATCATATTCTCCATGCTCGGCAGGAAATTGAAGCTGAACCCGAATCAACTCCTCAGTAATAATCACCTCTTGCTTATCAATTGTGGCAACAATGTCGTCCTCCCTTCCCACAATGTGTCTGACCTTAGCTGTTTCCCAAAACTGCTTAACCAACGAATCATACACCGTACCTGGACAAAAAGTGAGTGCATAACAGATGGGAGACCCACGAAGAAATGCTAGCACCTCATCATAATCAACACTTTTTGAAGATGATTCTAAATAGGCAACCTTGTTATGATCATCCTTGTAGCGAAGAGTTGACATTGTGTAGATAAATGATCTAGGGTTCGAAATGAGAAATTTAGGGTTTGATAGGATTTTGAGAAATGGAGATGAGAGAAGTGCAATTTTAGGTTGGGTTGTCAAATATATCACTTTAAATTGCTGCAATTATGCTCACGTAACATTGACCAATTGACTCAAGAGGGTTAGACCAATCGGCAGCAATATTTGGTTAATCGGCAGCAATAAGATCTTTGACCATTCGGCAGCAATGAGTTGGTTTGACCGCAGTCAACCTTCCGAACTTAGTCATTAAGAACAGCTTACCCGAATTAAATCACAATACCAACCACCAATAAATTCACACTAATCTCCATATCATTATATAACCCTCAAATCACATAACTTTATCATCACATAACCCTTTATCATCACAAAAAAAAATCTTCAAAAACAAGCCAAAATATGAGTTCATCCAAACGTCCAATCATCAAAATCTCATCAGATTCTTCCTCCTCGAGTGACTCAGGGTGGAACAACTACTTTCCCAAAACAGCATCATCCTCTAAAACCAAAGGTAAGGCCAAGGTTGAGGAGGATTCATCTGATCCTCTTCCATCTACCCCTTCTTCATTTGAGTACTTTAGCTCTGATGATGAAGATTCATCAGAGTTGAAGTCTTTGGTTTATTATCAGGGTGAATGGGAGACTTTCCCTCCCAATTTTCCCTTAACAGATGAGCACAGAGAACAGATGAAGAGGACAGTTGCTCTGCTTACTGAAGAGATGGAGAGAATAACTGCAGCCTTCTACAAAGTACCGGTACCAAAAGGCAAGGCTAAACATCAAGAAGGCTCTAGCCGAGAAAAACCAAACCCTCGAAGTCGAGACAATCGACAACGTGAAGGCCAAGATCCAAGACAAAGGAAGAATCCCACCAGACCCACTCCCAAGCCAACCCAGCCAGCTCCACAATCAAGCCATCCAGCTCCACAATCAAGTAACCCTACTCCACAACCAATCCATCCAACTTCAAGGACACGCTCCAGAACACATCAAAGGCCAACTACCTCAAGCTCTTCAAAGCCACCCCCTGAACCAAGACAACCACTGCCAGTGATATTGGCACTTCCAGTCCCCCATGTTTATGAAGAGATCAGTCGCCAGAGAGGAAGGAGGTTCATGCCTGATAATCTGGGTAAGGGTAAAGAGAAGATGGAATAGGTGGTAGGGTTTAGGTAGATTGATGTTAGAAGGTTGGTATGATGATTTGAATGATGTTGATTAGTAGCTTTTGTAACTCGTAATCTTTTGTAACCAGCAACTGAATGTACTTATCTTCCTTATGAATGAAAATTGCTGTGTTTAGCTTTTAAGTCCAAGCATTAAGAAGCTGCAAAAAAAGTTAACTAACAAAAGACACTGAAAAACCTGCAAAACAAAATTAGAGAAACACAAACAAAACATAAATGAATGAAAAACAAGACAAAAATACAAGCATTAGCCTCCCCTTAGGCTAAAACTACCCTTCAAACCAGCAAACACAATTACAACAACATGATAAACCAAACAGAACAATTACCAAGGATACCATGGAGAATAAGCCATTCCCCCTCCAAAGATGTGATTATTATAGACAGGTCTGAAATCCCTTTGAATATATGAAGAGGAACCAGCAGAAATGGTTCCCTGAATATCAGCAGAAACAGAGGTACCAGCAGGAACAGGTCTATCAGCAGAAAAGGGACCCCTATAAAAGTTCATTCCTGCTGCTTGTGGAACATATGGTGGTATGTGTTTAACATTTTTCCATAATGATCTGGCTTGTTGCTTCCCACCATTCATTCTTTTCTCATGATAATCACAGTCTTTGATGAGATGATATTGACTACCACACACAAAACATGTCTTTTTCTTAGCAGCCTTGTTTTTACTACAACTTTTCTTAATATGGACACCATTATCACTAGTGGAACTAAAGACACAGTTGTTTTTAAAAGAATTAATTGAGCTGTTATCTGAAAAGGCTGATTTAGGAGCAGATTTACCATTAGTTGAACTTGAGGACTTATGATATTTGGGTGTGGTTGACTTTTCACTTGAGTCACATGAAACAAAGTCTTTAGACTCTGCTTCTGAGGACTTGTCACTTGTGGGACAAGAGACACAATCATTAGGTTCAGGTAAATCTTTTGACTTTTTACCATAAACCGTTTGTGACTCATTGGAGTCAATGTCAGAGAGAGAGTGGACAGGGGTAGGCATAAAAACTCCTCTGATAGGTGGAGGAACAGCATTCATTCCACCTTCTTTGACAAATCTAACAGGAATTTTATAGTCTATAGGTTCAGGGTTAAAAACACTATACTCGTTAGGGTCATAAACTTGATCTTCCCCTATGTAGTCACCAAACCCTAAACCTCGTTTAGTTCTTACAGACATAGAGCTATCAACTAGCTTATTTAGGTTTTTAGATGAATTTTTCCATTTATCAAACCTAGCCAAGGTATTGTCTAGCTTAGTCTGCACATCCTGTTTTTCTAACACCATCTTAGCCTTTTGAGACTCAGAATGTTTAAGCTCATTAGTGGTGTTTTTCAAGTCCCTCTCTAATACCCTTATCTTTTCCTCATAGGCTAACTGATTCTTTTGAAACCAAACCTTTTGTTTTTCTAATGTTTTAACTGCTTTGTCATAAGCTTGAACCTTAATAAAGTATTCATTATACTTAGATTTCATGTCATCATATTCATTATTAAGAGTTGAGTACAATTCTTGACAAGCAGGATTACATCTTTGTACCTGAGATGGGAATCCCAACAGAGCATATTCTTCCATATTCTCTTTTGTATTATAGGATTCACCTTTATCAGTTAGCTTTTCCATAGACTTATTTTGGAACAAATTCCTAATCTTCATTGCACACATTTCAAATCTATCACCCGACAGCAGCGACATTGTGAAAAGATTCAAGAAAGACAACTCAACAATGTTTCCTTCTTTATCAGAGATCCTTACCAGGCTCTGATACCACTTGTAGGATCGAGTACTTCGAGCTTGATTGAGCTTGGTATAAACAAGAACCTCTGTATGCTATACAAGCGTTTATGCGGAAACTAAACAGCAAGTATAATAAAGAAGAAAACTCTAAACGACAATGATCCTCTATGGATCAAACTATGAACTAAGAATTGTTTATTGAATATTGAAAACGTTAAAGGTGTACATAAACTCATAGACGGGTTTATCTTTTATACTAACAAGATGACCTAACCCTAACCCGTTCTACAAGAAAACGTGTAAAGAGATAAACGAGATCTCTACTAAAAATAAATCTTAACAAACATTCTAAATATACGGATAACTAACAATACTATCCGCAGCAACAAACACCATCGGCAGAAACAAGATAACACTGTCGGCAGCAATGAGCTTCCAGCAGGAACCAACTTAACACTATCGGCAGCAACAATGAAACTCTTATTTCCCAGAGATCCTAACATTTAATTTTCAGAAATTTTTGAAAGTTTTGTTTTCATAAAAAGTTTTTATTAAATCTCTAACTTATAATCTCCAGGAATCTGCAAAACTATCATTCCACAAGCATTATATCCTTATATATAGAATTTATCCCGCCGATGTTATGCAGGTTTTCGTGTTTGTTTTCTCAGGTTTAACAGGTTATTTGGACAAGGAAATGTATGTGGAATCAAGCTTATGGCGATGCATTAGTCTTGGAGCTTCTACATTCTCTTGGAAGAAGATCTAACCGTGTTACCACATTATCCACCGAGCGAATCAGGGGAGTATTTGATTTCATTCTTTTACCTTATTACTTTTACATCTTTGTATTTGAACATTGGGGACAATGTTCATCTTAAGTGTAAGGGGGGGTAAAGTACGATTAGAGAATGCTATTACGCTTGATTTTTGTTTGTTTAATAGTAGATGTGTAATAAAACTGAGATAAATACCTGTTAGGGCAATTTTAGTGCCAAATTTAAATTTTTTACAACATTTAGGAGTGAAACTTTGATCTTAATGAGCGTCTCATGGATAGGAGTTATATGACTAGCACAAAAACCGTACCACTAAAAAATTTTCCACCCCCAAATATGTGAGGTTCCGCCCTAGAATTGGTAGGAAAAGCATTTATGCTATGATGTGTGTACCGGTAGCACTTAGATTCTAGAACTTGCGTTAGGACCATTCCGAGGCCACAAGTGAGACTACATTCGTGTAGTTAGATTTACTACATGATAAGAGGCATTAGGATTAACCCATTGTTTTACACCTGTGTTTTTGTCATAATTACATTGGCTACATTGGTCAAGTAATTCTCCCCCACCCTTTGCGTTGTACTCATTTTTAGTACACGATACCCCTAGTACACCCCTCAGAGCCTATCTTTTCGTTTCGACCTTTAAGCATTTTACTTAAAGGAAGAATTTGTTACACCCCACTTAAATGTACACCCAAATCGCCTTAGCCTACCTTGTATGCACTCATTTTTAGTGCATTACTGTGACAACATTTGTTTAAACCCAAGTTAATTATCTAATTGATTACATGGTTGCTAAGTCGAGTCATATCCTTGTACATATTGTTTTGGGACGATTGGGACTCATGGGTAAAGTACTAGTGTAATGGAGTAATGGGGAAGAACATCATTTATTACCCCCATATGTGCTAAATATTTTAAAAGTACTCCAAGTGTTTCGATTATCTTAATTCGAGTCATTAGAATAGTTATTTGTAAAGTTATGTAAAAGTTCAAGTGTAAGGGGAATGCAACGCCCCTATGATGTATTATTTTGGATGGTAGGGCAAGAGTGTATGAAAAAAAAAAAAAAATCAAGAAAAATACAAAAAAAAAAAAAAAAAAAAAAAAAATGAGAAAAAGAAAAGTAGAAAAAACATACGGACTACCACCCCGTTTTATTTTATGTTTATTTTACGTTTTTGTTATTTTGTTTTTAGCTTAAGATTGAGTCGAGTCTTGGCTTAGCAACATTGTATAGTACATGTAATTGATCAAGATCTTTAACTCGCCACCAGTAAAATATCCCTTATCCAACAAAACCATGTTTATCATATCCCTACACCTCACGTTATAACCCATTTAAAAGCCCTCTTTGATAGTTTATCTTAGGTGCTTACGCCTAGTGGAGGAGGTTTTCGATCCTTTCCCAAGCCTATGGTAATCTATTTGCTATGACAGGTAGTGAGAGATATTATCCGTTTTCATTTATGAGATTTATTTTGATGACACCTGAGAGATGTGAGTATCTAAACACTACTTGTGAGGTGCTAGTATGTAATCTCCGTGCTTATTATGATTAAAGTGGAACGATTATTTGTTGTAATTACTTTTATATTAGCATTAAATGACCCCTAACTTGTATTTTGATTAGAATAAAAGCGCATTTGCTTGAGGACAAGCAAATCTCAAGTGTAAGGGTATTTGATGAAGCGAAAAGTGTACCGCTTTTAGGGGGTCATTTAAGCCCTAAATCGTATTTATTTGATCAAATATTGCCCTAAATCGTTCCTTTTGTCATTTTAGGTACTTTGGAGAAGAAATCTGGAAAAGGAAGCATTTTGGACGTTTTTGGAGCATAAAAGTGAAGAAAACGACAAAGTCTCAAAATTATGCTGGAAAGTACCTTTGACGGCGTCAGGGATTGGTCCAGACGGCGTCATGGCTTGGCAAAAGAGGTGGATATGAAAATTACTCATGATAAGCCAGAGAATTTTGCATGAAAAATCTGACGGCGTCACCCTTTGAAGTGATCAAGGCCATCACGGTTTAAATTAAAGAGGGACGGCGTCAAGCTCAATTCTGACGGCGTCACCCCTTGATAGGCTAGAGCGGATTTTGGAGCACTAAAGAGGGACGGCGTCAGGAAGGCCATCCGGGAACCCTAAAAGCGGCGAGGTGACGGCGTCAGGATCTACAACGTGACGCCGTCAGCCCTTAAACTCTATATATAGTTTTGCAATTTTTTGTCATTAGTGTGGAACTTATTGTGTGTAACTTTGGAGGAGAAACCCTAGGACGAATTTCTGCCATTTTTAAGGGTTTTCATACCCTTGGATCTCCCATGTTTAATTGAAGATAAGTGTTCATTTAATCAATCAATATGTCTATGTGTTGTTTGATTATATCTTGTTCTTGTCTTTTGATTAACATGCTAGGCTAGATTTATCTTGTGTTTGCTTAGATCTAATGAAACCTAGCTATTGATTATTGGTTATTAGTGTGTTATTAGTTGTATTGGATGATTGTTCATCGATGTTAGGCTTAAGAAAAATGGCTAACTTCCTATTCGGTAACTTGCTTGAACGTCTAAAGAAACATGAACCAATGCGTACTAAGGTTTTTATGGTTGTATTTAATGCATGAGCGAATTCTAGTGATCCCATGTTAGGAGCTTCCTAGCCGGCTCGACATAGGAGTGAAGTAGGAGCTCATAGAGTTGGGGAAGTACATACGCCACCCCACGATTGGTATTAAGGAATACACCCGTCATCCACGCAATTAATACACACTAATCAACCGGTAAAAGATAGTTAGGGAGTAAGGAAATCTAAGTAAACACATTTCTCTCCATATAAGTTTCACCACTCTTTTCATTTTCAGTATTTTATTTTATTTGCATTTGTAGTTATTTGGGTTAGTTGACTAGCAACTAATTCCGCCCACTCCTTCAAACCCGAGATTTTACTTGCTTTCATAAAAATATAAAAACATAAAAAGAATCTTCTCTCACCCTTAGACCTATTAGAGTAGTTTTTCAATCCTAACGACACTATTCCCTGTGGAGAACGATCAATCCCCCGTACTTACCACTACACTATACTACATCGGTCAGGTACACTGCCTGGTGGGGTTGTAAGCCTCTTGAGATCCCTCGAGTGGTAAAACCTGTTGTAAGGTCGCAAAACCACGCATCAAGTTTGGTTAGTGTTTTAGTCCTTAAAACACAAAGAGTGTTGGGAGTGGTTGTACCCTTGTTAAAGAACCAACGGGAGTGGTTGTACCCTTGTTAAAGAACCAACGAAGTGGTTGTACCCTTGTAAAGAACCCGGTGTTTAGCTTAGTACCGGATAAAGAGTAAGCGACGTGTAAAGGTTTTCTCCGCCTAGAAAGGGAGCTTGTTTCATAGTGAAGAACAACTCTCGAGTTAGAGGCTCGAGGAGTGGAGTAGGGCAAGGAAGATAGTCCTTGTAGCTGAACCACTATAAACATCCGTGTTGTGTGGTTTGATCATTCCTTTCCTTACTTGCTTTATATATATTGCTTGAATGTTTGCTTTACTTTGAAATCACGTTAAGTATACAAAGCAAATTAATTTTAAAAACGGTAAAAACTATTCAACCCCCCTTCTAGTCTTCCACAATTGGTATCAGAGCTACGTTACTCAAGATTTTTAAAATATATTGTATTTTAAAACTTGAAACGATAAATGGATTTTGAAAACTTTAAAGAAGGGCAATCTATGCAAAGACCACCACTATTTGAACCAAATTGTTTCATATATTGGAAAAATCGCTTTGAAACTTATGTGAAGTCAAAGGATATAGATCTATGGTATATTATCGTAGAAGTTGATTATAAACCTATATCAAATGTATTAGGTGGTCGGGATGAAGGTACTTCTCTTACTCGTCACAGTGATGAGCAAAAGAAGTTGATTGCCAAAAATAATGAAGCCAAAATGATGCTTTATAATGCCTTACCTAAGAAAGAATATGAAAGAGTTTTTATGTGTAAAACGGCTAAGGATATTTGGCCTTCACTGATTATCACTCATCAAGGGAACTCACAAGTCAAAGATAACAAAATTGATCTTCTTGTTCAACAATATGAACAATTTGTTATCTCTGAAGATGAGACCATTGATAGTGCTTTTGCTAGGTTTAATACTATAATTACTTCTCTTAAAGCACTTGACAAATCTTTTTCTAGTAAGAACTTTGTCAGGAAATTTCTTAGAGCACTTCATCCGAAGTGGAGAGCAAATGTGACGGCTATTGAAGAATCCAAGGATCTTTCAAGCATGACACTTGACGAGCTCATCGAAAATTTCAAAGTTCACGAAATGGTGATGGAAAAAGACTCAGAAATAGTTAAAGGCAAAAAGGAGAAGATGAAGTCCATTGCCTTAAAAGCTAAAGTAGAATCAAGTGATGAAGAGTCTAGTTCGGATAGTGAAGACGAAGAGTATGCCATGGCCGTTAGAGATTTCAAAAAGTTCTTTAGGAGACGAGAAAAGTTCGTAAGACCACCTCGTGAAGAAAATAAATCCTTCCGGAAAGGCCGTGATGATAGAAAAGGAAGAGTAGATAAGAAGTGTTTTAGGTGCGGGGATTCTAGTCACCTAATAGGAGAATGTCCAAAGCCTCCAAAGAACAAGTCTCAAAAAGCATTTGTTAGTGGAGCTTGGAGTGACAGTGATGGTGATGACGACGAGCCAAAGAACGACAAAGTTGCTCTCATGGCTCATGAATCAGAAGAGGTGAGCTTAAAAGTCGGGTTGGAACCGGACAAGTGGATCAAAGATAGTGGGTGTTCAAGACATATGACGTGAAACAAAAGCCTTTTCTCAACCTACCAAATGTACGATGGAGGTAATGTCACATTCGGTAGCAAGCTTAAAAGTAAAATCATCGGAAAAGGTACGATCTCTCATGACTCTCTCACTATTGATGATGTTGCTCATGTAGATAACTTAGGATTTAACTTGCTTAGTATTAATCGATTATGCCGCAAGAAGTATAACGTCCTTTTATGTGAAAATGGAAGTAAAATACTTAAGGATGGCGTAACCGTAGGAAAAGGTGTTTTGAAGAATAACGTTTACATTATGAAATTAGACAAAACACCTAAAGACAAAATTTGTCTCACCTCTCTGGACGAAAACTCAACTCTATGGCATAGACGTTTAGGTCATGCCAATATGAGGCTAATCCAATCCTTATCATCAAAGGAACTCGTTAGGAACCTGCCCAAGTTGAAATACAACCAACACTTTTGTGATGCTTGCAAAATTGGGAAACAAGTTCATAATAGCCATAAGGCTAAAAACATGGTGTCTACATCTAGGTGTCTAGAATTATTACATGGTACATCCGCTATACAAAGTTACGGGGGAAACTTCTATACTTTGGTAATAGTAGATGATTACTCTAGGTATACTTGGACTAAGTTCTTGAAAACTAAAAACGAGGCATTTGATAAATTTGAAATTCTAAAGTAAGAAAATTCAAAATCAAATAGAAAATGACAAAGAAGACGAACTGGTAAAAAGAGAAATAGTCAACATCAAAGAATCCAAAAGTCATCCATTAGACAACGTCATAGGAAAAATTAACGAAAGAACCTTACGGTCAAAAGTCCAAAACGAAAGTAATTTCTTTTGTTTTGTTTCGACTATTGAACCTAAAAATGTTAATGAAGCCATAAAAGATGAATCTTGGGTCATAGCGATGCAAGAAGAATTAAACCAATTTGTTAGAAATGACGTTTGGACATTAGTCCCTCAACCTCAAAATCAAACCATAATTGGAACTAAATGGGTATTTAGGAACAAAATGGATGAAAATGGAGTAGTGTCTAGAAACAAAGCTAGGCTACAATCAACAAGAAGGTATAGATTACGACGAGACATTTGCACCCGTCGCTAGGCTTGAGTCAATTAGAATATTACTTGCATATGCATGTGCACACGACTTTAAATTATTTCAAATAGATGTTAAAAGTGCTTTTCTAAATGGTTTTATTAATGAGGAAGTGTACATTGCACAACCACCCGGCTTTGCCGATTTTGAAAAACCTAATCATGTCTACAAACTTAAGAAAGCTTTATACGGACTTAAGCAAGCACCAAAAGCTTGGTATGATCAACTTAAGTCTTTCCTAGTTGACCATAAGTATACCATGGGCCTAGTAGACAACACTCTTTTCACAAAAAAAGGGATCACATATTATCATAGTCCAGATATATGTGGATGACATTATATTCGGTTTAACTTGTCAAGAGTTATGCGATGAATTTTCAAAAATCATGCATGATGAGTTTGAAATGAGTATGATGGGGGAACTAAACTTTTTCTTAGGTCTCCAAATAAAACAATTAGAAGATGGGATATTCTTCAACCAATCTAATTATATCAAGGATATGCTTAAGAAATTTGGTCTTGAAGATTCAAAACCTATTAAAACACCAATGTCCTCGGAAACTAAACTCACTAAGGATGAAGAAAGTGAATCCGTAGATAGCACTAAATATAGGGGAATGATTGGTAGTTTACTCTACCTAACAGCTAGTAGACCAGACATTATGTTTAGTGTTTGTCTATATGCACGCTTTCAAGAAGATCCCAAAATATCACATCTTGAAGCCGTTAAACAGATCTTTAGGTATATTAAAGTCACTACACATTTGGGATTATGGTATCCCAAAGGAACAGGAATGGAAACCATAGTGTATGCCGACTCAGACCATGCCGGTGATTATGTTGATAGGAAAAGTACAAGTGGTATTTGTACCTTTGTAGGACATTGTCTCACCTCATGGTTTGCTAAGAAACAAACGACCCTCGCAATATCAACAACTGAAGCCGAGTACGTTTCAGCAGGAAAAGCTTGCCAACAAGCTCTGTGGATGAAACAAGCTCTCGTCAACTATGAAATTGAACTCAACGACATTCCCATTCTTTGCGACAACAAAGGAGCTATCGACCTCAGAAAAATCCAGTCCAACACGGTAGAACCAAACACATAGAAATACGACACCATTTCCTACGCGACAATGTTCAGAAGGGAAACATCTCAATTGAGAAAGTATCCTCAGAGGACAACATTGCCGACATCCTCACAAAACCTCTTAAGAGAGAACCTTTCAACTTTCTTAGACTTGGTTTTGGATTAATGGAACCTAGTGAGTAGATAAAACATTAGCTTAAACCTTAGATTAACCAAACACGACAATAACCAAAATTTCAAGTCTGATCCTGCGGATCCAAACGACAACAAGGGTGGATCCCTTGTTTTGGTTCCGCCGGATCCGCGGCTTGCTGAGCTAGTTTTTAAGTTTATTAAACAAACACCCTGTACTATTCATCACACTTCCCAAAAACATACTAGCTATTGGAACTCGACCCTTATCACACCAAACTCACAATTTAGGTCATCCTCCACAACCAATTTGTGTCTAAACATCTCTGTAAGTATCCTTGTCATATCTACATTCCTGATCTGCGTCTAGGATTTCTATTTCATGCACAAAATCAAAACTTGGGGTTTATGCATATTTTTAGCAAAAACATGAAGAACATTTACTGAATTGCATATCAAATCATGTTTTCCTTAGTTAGGAATTGCATCTTGTAGTACATTATCATAATTCATCAAAAACCCCATGAGAAATTTTTGCAAAAATCTTCTCACGACTAGGAAAAATGATTTTTAGCACGTTGTTCATACAAATACAAAAACGTTATGTTTTAAACATCACTTGCATAATGTCTCTTGAATGCTAAAGAGAATACATAACCAATATGTATTTTCGGGTACATTCAATCGAAGCTACATTGAAGTAGGAGCGTTTGGGTTATCTCTCGTTTCATCATAAAACTTGCACAAACGAAATTTTCATGCATCAAAGGAGTCGAGATAACCGCACCTCCACATTGTCCCCATGTAGGCACACACTAGAAATTAATATTCGTATTTTCGATAGTTTTAACTAAATTATGAAACTTATGTGTCTAGGATAATCATGCCTCCCGCGACAAATTATGATCACAAAGAAACCACCAAATACCTACCCAAACACCACAAACCAAAGGTCTCACCGAAGATCAAGTCAAAATCTTTAAAGCATTAGAAAAACGCTATGGCCACGAGGGTAGAACCGTAGACCCCTCATTCTATGAAGGTACCATTCTCCGAGAACAACTAGTCGCGATTCACTTCAATAGCCTTCTAGTTATCGATGAACCTATAATTCCTTGATTCGTACTAGAATTCTATGCTAGTGTAGGTCTTAGTTTAAATGAATTTGGTTACATGAACATTCACTTCAAAGTCAACGAAAATCAATTCAACATTCCTTTAGATCAATTTGGAGAAGTCTTAGGAGTTCCGAATCAAGGAACTTGCTTCTATTCGGACAAGTGGTCGTTGTCCATTCTAGAATCCAACCTTGATCGTTTGGCACCATATGACACACCACTAACCGCAAAAGAAACCATTCGTGAGCATCTCTTTGTGCCTAAGAACAACCAAACTAGGTTAAGTCGAGGTCATCAAGTAGATAGGGATCCATTTGCCATGGAGCTAAATGAACTTAGGCCATAATTTAAGAAGATAAAAGAAGTTATGAGGGCAAATGTCATAAGCACCATAGGAAATAGAGACCATGTCAACGCATGCCTTTGCTACATGATGTATTGTGTGTCAAACCACCAACCATTCAACCTCGCCTATTATATCGCCTAGAGAATGACCGATATTCTGGTTTTAGGAACCACCGCAATGGAATACGGGATGCTTTTGACCTATCTCTATAGAGCTTTTACACCCATTCCTCGAAATGCTTTAGGATTCGTTCCCGACTACGCCGAAATTCCACACACCTTTGTTCTTCTAAGTGATCATAGGGTAGCCGTAGCAAGAGGAAAACGTCCTCATCCTCCTACATCATCATCATCATCATCATCATCCATTAGTGAAGAGGATGGTTTGCCAAACTCTAGAATCTCTCCACCCGAGTACTTGAGCCAACTTCCTCCTATCCCGAACGAATCAGCGGAATTTCGACAAACAATGGGTATGATGAAGAATCTTGGACGATGCGTAATGAAGCTTCACAAGAAGCTTAGCAAGAAGTGAAGTTAAAGGAGTGTTTGGTATTAGATTTTTTTTCAAACAATGATGTGATGAACTTGTGTGTTTCTTAGAATATTATGTTAGTATTTAACTTGTATGTGAACTAACTTAACTTTGCAGGATGATAACACTTATTGTTATCGATTTTACGAGATTAAGCCACCGTTTGGCTTAACCTCTTATATGGTAAGTTATTATCATCGGATTAATCTATGTATAAACGTGTGTTAGAACATATGTTTTTAGTTTTATTCTATCACATATTAGTAGTCACATATGTTTTAGGAGAATTCTCGGGATTTGAACGGGTATCGGGAAATTTGAAATGTTCTCTGTTTAAATTAGCACTTCTGAATGACGGATTTGGCGGAACCAAATTATGGGTTCCGTCAGTTGAAATTTTTGGCTCCGCCAAAATACAAACGGCGGATTCCGCGGAACCAAAATTTTGGTTCCGCCTTTGTTATCGGTTGGATCCGCCAACTCCAACAGTAACTTTTCAAAAATTCCCGACTAATCCCGATCCATAGATTATTGATTCTAGTTTTTAGAATTCTTCTACTGATCATTAGACCCATTAGGATAATTTAGGAACACTTAGAATCATAAGAAATCCATTTTCCACCAAAATTTGAATATTCAAAATTTTCATGTGAGTTACCTTTCTGTAACAAGCAAGGAACCCTCAAATTGGTTCCTTGAAATCCGTGGGAACATCACATCAACTGATTTTCCACTCACTCCTTGCATTTACTGCAAATCTTCCATAACTTACTCAACTCCATTTGTATGGATTGACCTTGGAGATGTGACAAGCTCATTTACTTGCTCCAAATCATTAGGAACCAACATTTCCCATTGGATTCACATCAAATCCAAACAGAAAGATCAATATTCTTACTGTCTATAAATTAGGAAGATTAGGATCATCACAACTCACTCACTCACCATCATCTCCAACTATCATTCCTGTACTCTAGAACAAATCTTCTCACTTTCCAAATGACAAAATCAAGTAACTCATCCACAAGTAGACCCGCAAGAAGGACAGCTCGTATAAGTGTCCATCCTTGTTGCTTCGTAAACTTAGCCAATTCATCATCAGAGGAGTCATCTCCACTTAACATATCCTCACCAATAGACAATGAGAATTTTCTCAACCTTGCTACTCCAACACCACCTAATACCATCATCAATACACCACCACCAACAATCACTCCTGTGGCTACCACACCACCACCCGCTCCATCACAACCTACTAGATCACCTTCACTACCACATTCACCACAACTTCAGCCCCTAGAGTTGTTTAGAACTCCACCTTCATCACCTCATCCATATTTGGATGATTTGGAAGACCTTCCACCAAGGTCCACTAATCCTCCTCCCATGACCTTTGAAGGTCAAGTACCTACGCTCTTTCATCCCATTTATCGGGATATCCACGGTCCTCTCTACCCTGATCCACCACCACCTCAACCACAAACACAACCCCTCTCACCAACATCCACACTCATTGCCATTGATGAGGCAATGTGGATCAATCAACCACAAACCCATGAGGAGATCAATGAGGAGTTCACCCGCCTCTATGCTCTTTCCAATATGGTAGATTCCCGCCTTGGTGAAGCTATGGATCTTCAATCCATCTTGCTCAACTCCATCACCCCTCCAACATCAAACAACCAACCACCACCACCCTCACCAAACAACCAACCACCACCACCACCACAAAACAATGAGCCCACTCTTCCTCCTGACTTTCCAAGGCATGATTGCTCACAATGCGAGAGGACCGCTCTCTTGGCCCAAAGGACTAACATTTTGGTCCATGAGCTCCAAAATGAAATGAGGTTCATTTTGAACCACATTCTCGAGCGCCTTAATGCGCTTTCTCACCCTCCTCAATAGGAGCCTTTAGTTTCTTCCTAGTTTCCTTTTATAGGAACTTTTAGGACTTTTTAGGATTTATTTAGGTTGTTTTTCTTGTAACATCATGTTTTGTGACTTATGTCACAAACAAATTTTCAATGAATGGATGTTATATTTTTATGCTTATGGGTGATCACTATTTGGCATAATATCTTGGTTTGTTTGATTTACTAACATTATTGCATGCTTGGTTTGAATTCTCATAATGATTTGACCACTTGTACTTAGTTGCATTTTTTGATCAGACAAGTATTTTGGACTTTTTATAGTCAAATGGGTTGAACTATCATGCTTGGTTGGCCTATACATATGCATTATGCTACTTGGTTGGAATTATTCACAACTAACCTTTGTTTTGTAGCTTCTCTCAACCTTGAATCATATACGTTGGTACCATAGCAACGGGGAGTATAGATCGAGGGGGAGTATATCATGTACTAACTCATTACTTTGTAGCATTTCTCATCCTTGAAACATATACGTTGGTACCCTAGCAATGGGGAGTATACATCGAGGTGGAACATATCATATTCAAACCATTTGTTTTGTAGGATCATGCATCATAACCTTGGCACTCCAATTAGGGGGAGTATTATCCAAGGGGGAGCTTTTAAAGTTCTCAAAATCATTGAAACAATCTTGGTACTCCAATTTAGGGGGAGTAATAACCAAGAAATGTTCACCACATTCCGCTACGCATATCTTCATTTTGTTTTGACAAAAATGGGGAGATATGATTAAGTTTATACATCACTGTGATCATCACAGTACATATTTTTTTACATCACAGTACATGTTTTCATGCTTAAAATAGTTTTTAAACTTGCATAAAACAAACTTAATCTATATTTTTAAAAGACTTTCACTATACTTACATCATTGCTTAAAAATAACCTTTATGTTTTGTCATCAACAAAAAGGGGGAGATTGTTAATACAAATATCGTCCTAAAAACGTTATTTATATTTTACGATCTTTGCTTTATTTTGTTAATGACAATTATAAGGTTTATCTTTAGCAAAGCATAAATATAAGTTTAAGTCTTTTACATTTATAGTAACAAGTCTTTTAAAGCACATTTTCTCATTACATGATCACTAGGAATTACATTGCATACATATATACCTATACATGTTTAATTTTATTTCTTAAAATTATATATATATACATGACATCATGGCATACCTCATTAGGAAATCTTTATATATCTTGGTAGATTTGTTATATATTTTGGAAAGATCTTGAAGCTAAAGAGTTGACTTTACAAGATCTTGACAAGACCTCACAAGATATGGAAAGATATGGGAAATCCTTAGCTGGCATGTCCCGGCGGAACCAAACCAGTATATGGGCGGATCCCATATTTTGGATCCGCCGGATCCGCCACCTGTTGATCAGCTTTGCCTATAAATAGCAAGCTGATCATTCAGGTACAATCATCACTCATATAGCTTAAATTATATATTCATTCATTTATACATCACTAACCCATATCATTCATTTTATTCTTAGTGATCTATCTTTTGTAGCAAAGAAGATCAAGCATACAAGCTTCAACAGACTGTTGCAAGTTTTTGATAATTAGATACTGTGTGATTTGTTAGTGTTCACACATCATTATTATACCTTTCATTCATTAGAGTTTGGTTAGTGTTTTAGTCCTTAAAACACAAAGAGTGTCGGGAGTGGTTGTACCCTTGTTAAAGAACCAACGGGAGTGGTTGTACCCTTGTTAAAGAACCAATGGGAGTGGTTGTACCCTTGTTAAAGAACCAACGGGAGTGGTTGTACCCTTGTAAAGAACCCGGTGTTTAGCTTAGTACCGGATAAAGAGTAAGCGACGTGTAAAGGTTTTCTCCGCCTAGAAAGGAAGCTTGTTTCATAGTGAAGAACAACTCTCGAGTTAGAGGCTCGAGGAGTGGAGTAGCGCAAGGAAGAGAGTCCTTGTAGCCAAACCACTATAAATATCCGTGTTGTGTAGTTTGATCATTCCTTTCCTAACTTGCTTTATATATATTGCTTGAATGTTTGCTTTACTTTGAAATCACGTTAAGTATACAAAGCAAATTAATTTAAAAAATGGTAAAAACTATTCAACCCCCCCTTCTAGTTTTCCAAATATTGTATTTAGATTATTGTTTGGATTAGATTTCATAAGTCTTTGTAATTCTTGACTTAGTATTTAATAAGAAGTCTTCCGCTTGCGTTTATATGTTCTGATTGACACCATAATGTTACACTTAGGCCCTTTTCGGGTTGGGGTATTACAATTTTTGTATCAGAGCTTAGGCTTCGACCTGTAGTACTTTAAGTTATGACCTGTGAAATATTTAGCCCTTAGGTTTGAACTATAGGAGTTTATGAAACAACCTTTGAGAATTTGCCTTAGGATTTCCACTCTGAAGAAACTTAGGTTATGACCGGTAAGGATTGGGTAGACTATAAGACATTTGTTTAAGTATCATTGCTTCTTCATCACTTTGATTCGTGCCTTACTTTTAGTTAAGCCCTTTTAAGATCACTCTTTCCGGAGATTAGAAACTTGTAATATTGCACAACCTAATACTAGTGACCAAGTTTAAGAATGCGTTGAGAATTCTGTGGTAATGCCTTACACTATATAAGCCTTATTTTCTGATTCCGACCTTAACCTCTGATTCGTTTGTTAACCATTTAAATGCCTCTTAGATCATTCTGAGAATTCTTGTGACCATGATGTGTTTGACACATTCGGTGATCTCTTGCTTTTGCAAAGCATATTTAAGTCTCCCTACACTATTAGATTCATCTTACCCATTCCTATTCATATGAGAATTCTTGTGGTGATTAACCACGAGTATGGGAATGTTTCCCTCACTTCTGAATGATAAGATCCACTCTGTTGATCTGTCTTTCTCTAGAATGCTAATTTCGATGTCATTCTGGTATGGATTATTTAATTGAGCATCAAGATGCTAACTACTGTCATACTGTACACCTTTGACGATTCGAACATCCTGAATTCTTTTACCATGATTTTCAATTGGTTAACCCGTTGTTATCATTAATACCCTAGAAAATCGTACGTTATTTTCGCGATTGTGAAGGTTTCCTAGCACCTATTTTGTACACCGTTGGCTGGATCTCACCTTGAGAGTCATTTTGCAATCTGAACTTTTTCAATGTAGTCCCTGAACGAACTACCAAGGTTTCCACCGAAGTGTGAAGTTGATTTGACCTGAGAGGTTGTTTAGTCACAACTCGAGGTAGAATATGATATCAATAAAGGCCTGTTTATATGATGCACGTATTATGACGCTTAGCCAACGTGATAATAGTTACATCATATAACCTGAACTTATTTGGATCATAGGATGTCTTTGAGAAGTGCCTGAGAAAAGTAAGTGGAATGAGTCTGAATTCTATTTGAATAGTGCGACGTTTTGCCTAACTCTGAAACTCTGTATCGTATAGCACTAGTTGAATTGAGAGAACTGAAGGGGCAGCAACAAGAACTAGGAAGTAGTTTTATTCGTCTGAGCGTATCTCCGTGGGGTGCTCCAGTTTTATTCGCGATGAAGAAGAATGGTAGCATGAGGTGGTATATTGATTACTGGAAGTAAGACCGTATTACAGTTAAAAACCATTATCCATTACCCTGAATCGACAACTTATCTTATCAACTTTAGGATGAGAAGTCTTCTATAAGACTAATTTAAGTTCTGGATATCATTAGTTGCATGTGAAGAACAAGATGTTCCTAGAACTACCTTTCGTACTCGTTATGGTCACTATGAATTAATGATGCCAATTGTATTGGCTAATGCTTCGACTGTTTTATGGACTTGGTGAATCGTGCCTTTCGTGGGTACTTGGACAAATTTGTCATAGTATGACATTTTAGTACATTCAGAGACGAAGGAGAAACATGAGGATCATTTTTGTATTATGTTGGAAACTTTTCGTAAGAAGAAACTTTATATATTCTGGAAGTGTGATATTGGTTGGGACAAGTGGCGTTCTTAGTTGATGGTATTATTAGGATCCTGCGAAGATGGAAACTATCACCAAATGGCCAAGACCGACGACAGTTACAGAAGTTAGAACCTTTTGAGTCTTGCAGAAGAATTGTGGAAGATGTTCATGACTGGCGTTACCGTTGACGAAGCTTATGAAGAGGAGAGAAGTTTAGTTGGGATGAGAAATGAGTTTTGGAAAAGCTGAAACAGAAATTAGCTCCTACTTCCATACTTACAGGTGAGTACCAATTTTTGGACGTTTCAAGAAGAGACTTGGTTATGCCTTTATACAGTACGAGAAGGTTATTGCTTATGCATCAAGACAACTAGAACCGTATGAGGCGAATTATTCAACGCATAATTGGAGTTGGCAGCAATAGTGGTTGTTATTAAGATTTGGAGGCAATTCTTGTATGGCGGATTATGATCTATGTTAGAAGACTTGAGGAAACTATTTGACTGAGGCACACAGTTTCTACTTCTCTACTCATCTTAGTTGTACTAAGATAAATAAAGATCAGGAGCAAACATTTTTGTGGGAAGGCAGTTAACAAGTTGGCAGAAACCTTTAGGCGAGAGATTATTTGGTTAGTTAGCACACCTACAGTGATCGTGTCTGAGATCCGCGTCTTACTTCATAATTCTAGGAAGATCTGCAGAAGGCTTGAGGAATCAGACTCAAGATGGCAAGCTGATGGCAAGTGAATCCTTTTAGACTTATGTATGAACGGAAGTGTAGAGCACCTTTTAGTGGAATAAGGTCGGAAGATTGTTTATTAAAAGTCCAGAGTTGATTTTAGTGACGAATAAAACAATTACCGTTGTGGGAGAAGAACTTTGGAATTTCAGAACAGAGATTATGTTTTCTTAGGGTGTCTCTAAACATAAGTGTTATACGTTCTGGCATATGATCGAGAATTATTCAGCGATTCGTTAGTCCTTAGGTTCATCCTTATCACTACATATATTCTACTGTTTTTGTTAGGTATTTGGTACGTTCGAGAAATCGATATAAGCTTCATTGATCGTTTGTATGCTTCCTTGATTCGTTCAGAACCTTAGATGGAAATGATGAGAATTCCTACCGTTTAGCATTTCCTTCGTATCTGTCTCATGTTTCAACTCATGTATCATTTTGAGAAATTACAACTATCATCCGTTACATATATGTTTCATATTCTTTGGATCAAATTCGTTATGATTTGTTTTGCTAGAGAGCCCGAGGCTATCCAAGATTGACTCGATCGAGTCATGAGAAATAAAAAAAAAAAAAAAAAAAAAACCTTTTTGTGGAAACCGTAGGGGGGGGGGTGAATACGTTTCCATTTAAAAACTTAAAAACTTTTTGTATCAAACACCCGATCAAGTATGACGTAATATGAAAAGTGTCAACAATGATCATGCAACATCTATAGATGGTATAAAGTAAACTACAACACAAACATAATCAAACCATGACACAAGCATAAGCAACAAACCACACAAACACAAACGCAATGCAAATACAAATATAAAGTGATAAAGACTAAAATAAAAGTAAAGAGATAAGTAAGAAGGCGCAAACCGGACACGATGATTTATAGTGGTTCGGTCACGAAGCTCCTCTTCGCCCTACTCCACTCCCCGAGTACCCAACTCGAGAGTTATTTCACTAATCAACAAGCTCCCTTCAGGCGGAGAAAACCGTACAACGTCGCTTATTCTTATTTCCGACACTAAGCTAAATGTCGAGTACTAATCTTAGCTAGCACCAATCTACCACGATCCACATGATCTACTCACGATCTACCCGATCTACCCTTGATCCACTTGATCAATACACAAACCCACAAACTACAAGAGATCTCCAAGATCTCACCAAGATCACAATGATCTACTCCCACTTGACTCGATCTACCCGGTCTACCCTTGATCTTCTTGATCAACACACAAGCCCACAAGTTACAAGAGATCTCCAAGATCTTAACAAGATCACAATGATCAACTCCCACTTGACTCGATCTACCCGATCTACCCTTGATCTTCTTGATCAACACACAAGCCCACAAGCTACAAGAGATCTCCAAGATCTCAACAAGATCACAATGATCAACCCTCACTTGACTCAATCTACCCTATCTACCCTTGATCAACTTGATCAACATACTAGCTCACAAGCTACAAGAGATATTCAATATCTCTATAAGATCACAATGATCTTCTCTCACAACCTCTCAAAAGACAAATGAACTTGATGTATACAAGATACAACAAGTATGTAACAAGTCTTACAAATGCTCTAACTGCAACTACAACACTTTGTATCTTTGTGATACTATGTGTTCTTCTCTTGCACTAGAAGAGGAATGAAGGTGATCTCTTGGTGGGATGAAATGATCACTCTTAAACAAACTAAGACTCTCTAAATGATCAAGGAAAGTGATCTAAGTGAGGAGGGATTAGACCAGAGAAAATTGACTGGAAAAATCAAGTTGGAAGTGTAAAATGGTCCACTATTTATAGGCAAGGAGAAAACTAGCCGTTACAGAGGGACGGCACTACTAATTGTCAGACGGCACCACTAAATTTAGCGGTACCGTCGGTACTTTAGTGGTACCGTGGACGCTCCTCCATTTTTTTTTAGTGGGGAAGGTTTATTTGGGAATGTTTGGAGCTATTTTGGGTGGAAATATGGCTGTTGGGATTTTTAAACTTATTTTTCAAAATAAAACATTTCTTTTTAATTCAAAAATAATTTGTAAACTGTATTTTTGAAAAAAAGTTTTGTCACATTAAAAATCTGAAGTTTAGAAAAAAATATAATCCTTTGATCATTTGTCAAGTAGTAGATTTGTTTGTCCATACCTTGAGTGATTTACTTCGGGATAGAAATCTACGACTTTGCTGAAGCATACTTGAGACGTCGAGAGGTGTTGATGTAAGTATGCATTGATGATTTGTGTTTACAAGTAACTTGCACATTTTACATTATGCATTACAAGTTACATGTTTGTCATTATTAAAACCGAAGAGACCGTTTAGTTTAAATATCGTAATATTTGCACTAACAATCTCCCCTTTTTTGATGATGACAAATATGTAAACCGTAACACATAGTAAAATGTAAAAGTTACCTGTTTACACTCCCTTCTCCCCCTTTTTTCGAAGCAAAAAGGTAGTTGCCTCGAGTTCTCCCTTGAATTCACTCCATACTCCCCCTTATTGCACTACTTTCCTTTCTCCCCAGAAAGGCGAGCTTGCATCATCCCAGTGAAGTCTTCTATCACCACTTGTAAAGACGACTCCATGCTATGTATTCAAATACCCCCGAGCTCCCCCTAGCTCAATGCTCCCCTATGGTAATTGAATCCTCTTGTTTATTCACCTTAGTGTCTAGCGGATCCATGGATCAAATTCTTACAAAGACTTTTCCTACATCAAGGGTTAGATTCGTGCAACATAATATATAAAGAAATAGGAGCAACAGTATAGGGATAGAATACACATAGCAAGACATGCACAGGTTAAACTATGTTAAAACGTGAGTGTCACAGCCTAAAAGTGTGCCAAAAGGATAAAGACCAAAAAGAAACCCCAATAAAGTTGAGCGACACAAAAAGATGAATGTGTATTACAATTCAAAGACACCTGAGTGTCACAACCCGACCGACAACCTAAGGTGTAATTGTTCAATCAATCACACTAATCAAGAACGAGATTCGTTCGTTGACTGACACACAAAATGACTTCTTCCAAGTTGTCATTGGGAAGACAAATTCTAACAAACCTTTTGAACAACATAATCATCTACCTAAGATGATTGATGTTAAGGATAGTTTGTTGATAAGACATGCTCTAAATGATTACTATTATGACAAGTCGTGCCATAAAGTAGTCTCGATAGAGGTTATACAAAAAAAAAAGAAAATGTGAACGATAAGCACCTAGATGTGAATGGAAATGATTCCATAAGGTGGGAGAGTGTTGGTTTTGCCCTTTGAGGAAAGGTGGGAAATGATGGTTTAGATTAATATATCGTTTGCACTGACAATGAGATGCATGATATATTTCAAAAGAGAAAAAGAAATTGTGCATGTGATCGTAACATGATTGGGGGTGGATATCTCTAACGGGGTTGAGGTAACAAAGTTCTAGATTTCTAGTTTGGATGATCCTAGGTGTGGATATCTCTAACGGGGTTGAAGTAACGAAGTTATAGAATTCTAGTTTGGATGATCCAAGGTGTGTGTTAGAGATAATTTGGGGCATGAAGGGTTTCGTTTGATTGTGAGGATTGAAGGTTGGTGAACTAACTATCACTTATCCAAAGTGAGGAATAGTTGTAAGGTTTGAGTGTGATGATCGATGGGTTGAAGGTTCTTAGACTAGCTATCACTGTCAAGAGTGAAGTGTAGCTAAAAGGTTTGAGTGGGATTGATATAAGGGTTGAAGGTTTTGAAACTAAATATCACTGTCAAGAGTGAAGTTTAGTTATAAGGGTTGAGTGTGAAGATGGGATGCACGATAAGCTTGCAATGGTGAGGCCTTATATAGGCAAGAGTTGTGGGATTCGAACTAAAGTTGGTGGTGGTGTCCTATGGTGTAGTGAGGAAATCTTAGGGTGTATGTGAGTTTGCAAAATTTTGCATGTTTGAGGTTAAGGATGCAGGGATCTAGAGGAAACAGTGAAAATTCATCAAACATAGGCACGGTACCACTAAATACCACACGGTACTGTTAAATTTAACGGTACCGTGGCTTATTTAACGGTACCGTGACCTGGAAGTCACGAATTTTCCTGTGCAGCCTAGTTCTGGGCAGCTAAAGGGAAGTTTTCTAGGGAATAAGAACCACATTTGTGTGTTCTTGAGAGTGTTTGTTGAAAGACTATATGAGTGTGTTTTCGCTCCCCCTTAATCTATGACTATCCGGACAGGATGTGAAAAAAATAAAGAGGAAAACAAACGTTGACGGAAGCGATGAGCTTAGTAACGTCATGAAAAGTGGTGGATAACATACAATAAGCTTCACCTTTGAAGTTACGTAGCTCTTCTCAATCATTGTGAATATTCATGGAATATTCATATGATGAGGCATGTGATCACGTGGATATATCCTAAGGGTTAAGAAGATAAAATCTTCAAGGTTATGAGTTAGTGATAAGGTTCTAGTGGGGTTATCTATATTGATGAAGAAGGGTTATCTCAACTCATCCTAGCGGTTCTTCGCTTGAAGTGTGTAGAAGATGAGTGGGATGCGGAAGCATTAGTAGTGTAGAACTAAGGTTGAAAAGTGTAGATAAGTTGAGAAGATAATGGATACGGAAGTAACCAAACATATGGTGTGTTCAGTACCATGTGGAAGTGAAAGGGGAAAAAGCTAAGGAATAAGAAGATAGATAGAATCTATTCTGATAGGAGACGGTTCTGGTTCAAGACTACATCGAGTGGGTTTCGATAGTGTTTTTGAAACAGTGAGAATTGAAAACAAGATAAACTGTCTCAGCAAACAACGGTCCGATGGTACCGTTAAATTTAGCGGTACCATCCCCTATTTAAGGGTGCCGTGACCTGCTGAGGGTTTAAAATGTTTTTGGACCTTAGGACTTAAAGGAATTTATACCAAATAAATTCTTTTATGAATGAATCCAACAGGATTCGAAGAACGTTGATTAGAACGAGAGATGACATTTAATTGCATTTCGCAAATTAAATATACTTTAAATATTTCGAATGAAACATTTAAGTTGTCATTGGAATTTAAGAGGATTTTACGAATAAATCTCTCTGATTTAGTGAGACTTTTTGACACGAGGAGAGAATTTATACCTAATAAATTCTTTGAACGGTACTGGACGAGAAGAGATGACTTTTATATTTCTGAGGAAATGCACAAGTAGTCATTAGAGTGATGTGAAGGATGACTTAATATTTCCAGTGAAATATTTAAAAAGTCATGAGACGAGACATAAGATATGACTTCAATATTTCCAGTCAAATATTCAAGTAGTCATAAGAACGATGTGAAGAATGACTTAATATTTCCAGTGAAATATTTAAAAAGTCAAGGGACGAGACGTAAGGGATGACTTCAATATTTCCAGTGAAATATTTAAGTAGTCATGAGAGGGATTTAAAGAATGACTCAATATTTCCAGTGAAATATTTAAAGAGTCATGAGACGAGATGCACGAGATGACTACAATATTTCCAGTGAAATATTCAGGTAGTCATAAGAGGGATGTGAAGAATGACTTAATATTTTTAGTGAAATATTTAAAAAGTCAAGAGACGAGACGTAAGGTATGACTTCAATATTTCTAGTGAAATATTTAAGTAGTCATGAGAGGGATTTAAAGAATGACTCAATATTTCCAGTGAAATATTTAAAGAGTCATGAGACGAGACGCACGAGATGACTACAATATTTCCAGTGAAATATTCAAGTAGTCATAAGAGGGGTACGGGGATGACTTTAATATTTTCAGTGAAATATTTAAATAGTCATAAGATTTATGGAATATGTTCCATCATTCCTAGGCCTAGACGAAGATGGTTATAGGATTCTCATTTGAGAGGTTTGATTGATTTACGGATTTCAATGTGCTTCGCACGCGAGTGTTTCAGGGGGTTTTGAAAGACGTAACGCAGGGCCTATGGTGCTGATTCACAGCATGGTTTGGAATCTTAAGAAGTGTATAATCACACGAGGATGAAAGGAACTACTAATCACTTATATAGTAACTCGTGAGTCCTTTGTCACCCTAAGGTTGATGTTAGCTTTTAGCTTTTGAATGAGCGTTTTAACATATGTTGTTAAAAGGCTTGAATATGATGTTTCAGATATGACATTTAACAATTGCGATCGCAAGTTAAACTTACTTGAATATTTCGGATGAAATATTTAAGTTGTCAACCCTACTCCGAGTTCTACTAGGTTTGTATCTAACCTTCCCATGACAAAAGGGTGTATTACTTGGAAGAAGGCGAAGTGATGACCAGGGAATTAGGACAACTTCGCGACTACTTTAACTTATAGGTTTTGACACTAGTGTTTGACTATATGACTTCTAAGGGTTCATAGTGATAGGCATACCTAATTCCTAATGTGTTAAAGAACATAGTGTGGGTGCAAAATTTACAAGTAAATCATGTAAAATGCACATAAGGAATAAATGCAAACATCATGCAAAACATGATAATCATTTAGCATTTAAGATCATGAAGACATTCAATCATATCTTACGAGAACATGTTATCATTTTGAAACACATATGTGGGATGCAGGTAATCTAGGTTCGCTAAGGAGGATCCTAATTACTACTTGTTCAAAATGAAATCTTAACGTGAGATAAAGTTCACCGATGTAAACTATCTTTAGTCAAATGTAGGAATGAAAAATTTTCAAGTTAGAGAATGAGTATTAGACTATCACTAGCGGTGCTCAATTCAGGCTAAACACGACCATTTTTACAGGTTATACTACGAACCCAACTTCTCTCCTGGAAGCAATTCAACCGTTATGTCAAATTGAATTTCTAGTGCGATAGGTTTTCCAGTAGATGTTAGAAAAATTCAAATTCTTATATTTGCCTATCGAAGTATAGCAAAGATTATATTAGTTTATTTCGCTAATACATGACCTAATATGACTCAACTAACCATACTTTGAAAGTCGGTTAAGAAAATGACATGAATTACAAAACTCCTAACAAAGGCAAGTGAAATATTTTAATTTCGTGTTTGAGATTTAGAGGTTATTTGATGGAGATGGTGCATTTTATGATCTCTTGGACAACATCTTTGTTTGTTGAGTTGTTACATGTTATTTTAACATGATTTGGTTTTCTATAACCAAGAAACACTCTAATCTGATACAATGTAGAATCTACTACATCGTGTGTGTTTCAAGAATGCTCCTTTACATATCTTGAGAAAGGAATCTAGTAAAGGTTACTTACCTCAATAGATCTTGTGAGTATTATATTTAAAATGAGACATACTGTATATTTCAACAAATATGCTTTTCTAAGAGGAAACATATCACTCTTACGAATGCTTAGTAAAACAAATATTTTAGTGTATGACCAATATTACTTGTTTATGCAATGACACATGTTTTGCGTTATTATTCAAATCTAATATCCTATATTTGTTAACAAGATGCAATGTACTCTCTTGTAACATAACCATTCATGTTACAAAGGGAATAAGATGCATAGGATATAAGTTATCCTTTGGCAATCTTTTGATAAGAGAAATACATGTGATATTCTCAAAGATTGATGACTTACATAATAGTTAATAACATATTTTGTGTGACACTTTTACTAGACATGTGACTTTGAGTGTTGAGTCATTCATGAGCAAAGTTTACATATGTTGTTTGTTTGCTCGTGTTTGGTTTTTCAGAAATGACACAGTTACTAATTGCATTGCAATGTAAATTACTTGTATATTTCGGATGAAACATCCAAGTTGTCAATCCTACTTGGTTGTGTATTTTATGCATCTTTTAAACATATTAGTTTAAAGTTTGGAACACAACCATTGGACAAGAATACTCAATATGGCATCTTTAATACAAGTGTGAGTTATGATCCGATGCATATTATTTTCATCTTGAGAGGACGTCATTATTTTCATAACAATCGAGTGTGATTGAGTATGTAGATTCAAGATAATATATTTCATCATATTTTGATGTTATCTTGAAGCTAGACAAATAATGACTCCAATTTCATGTCCATACTCGAAAACTTGTAAATTAGATTCGATAATGATATCAATCATAATTTGAATAATGAATTGATATGTACTCGAAATCTTTCTTGACCCTCAAGATCACTCCTTTTAAAAAGAAAATAAAAATTAAGAGAATGTGTTCCATTTATTCTAATACTAGTTGTATGTGTGAGGTTAATGACATATTAAGTTACTACTTCGATATTGTCATTTATTTTTATTTGAGAAAAACTATTTATATTATTAAGTATAATATTCTTAGTTTTTCAACACCTCATTAGTATAAAAATAATTATCTTAACTATTTTTATACAACATACGTAAAATACTAAATGTTTAAAACATTTTGTATGTGTGTTAAATCAATGCAAGTTTAATACATTTTCTTTTACTTAAATACTAATGTATTAAAATGATCTTTTATCTTGTTTAGACAACCCATGGTCAAGCATGACAAAATGATGTAATGTTTTAAAGATCATGTTACGGATTTTATGAGAGTGTTAAATATTTTGAGGTGATATACCTTTTACACTTAAACATTTGGAAAAATAATTGTGTAAGACAATATCTTTCGACACACATGATCAACCAACTTAGTTTATATTCCTAAGAAGGTTACTAAACCATTTTAAAAACTTACAACATATGCAAGAAAAATGGTCTATGCCTATATGCAATGCAAACTATTTACTCAATATAGTGCAATTGATTTAGCATGAGCCTTATAAACACATAAACCGGAAAACTATAATAAACAAATAGCAACAAGGCATGAAAGACACTTATGCTTATAGATAAAATTAGCTCAACTAAAGATAACAATAAGCATATAAAAATATTAACTAACAATACTAAGACACAAAGAAAAACAAATAGTCATTTAGCATATCACACAAAAATACTTATCGTCATTTTGTGTATTAAGTATAACAATGTACACTTAGCTTGATTTTATTTGAAAATGAATTATTTTCCACCCCATTTCAAAATTTGATCAAGTTCAACACTTTGAAAAATATGAATACATCAATGTGTGATGTTCTCTTTGTAATTTGACAAAAAATTTGTGCAATCGACATTACCGGAAAAGACTCTCTGTTACGAATCAAAGACTCTCGTAAATTTTACTTTACAATCATTTTCTAAAAATATTTTTAAATGAAAGTAGACACAATTACGTTTAAAACGATAGGTGGCACGACTCCTACGGACTTACGATTGATTTTATACGAATTTTTGAAAATTACCCAATTCTGAAAAACAGACGAAGGTACCGTTAAATTTAGCGGTACCGTCCATATTTAATGGTACCGTCCATTATATTTAACGGTACCATGACCTGTTATTACAGTTTTGAACAAAACAAATCGCATCACTTAACGACGCGTTCTATAGACATGACCGGACACTTACAAACTCTATTCTTTTAGTGGTTTAAGAAAACCTTCAAGCTAGTATGACAAAGTATACTTAACAACAAAACTTGTAAGTATTAACTAAGTAAATACTTTACATATTTTATCACCTTCATGGGTAATTTGATACATGGATCGTACTCAATTTTGAAAACCACTTGTTTTAAAAATTTGAGCGACGTGGCTCTGGTACCAATTGTGGAAACCGTAGAGGGGGGGGGGGTGAATACGTTTTCATTTAAAAACTTAAAAAACTTTTTGTATCAAACACCCGATCAAGTATGACGTAATATGAAAAGTGTCAACAATGATCATGCAACATCTATAGATGGTATAAAGTAAACTACAACACAAACATAATCAAACCATGACACAAGAATAAGCAACAAACCACACAAACACAAATGCAAACCAAATATAAATATAAAGCGATAAAGACTAAAATAAAAGTAAAGAGATAAGTAAGAAGGCGCAAAACGGACACGATAATTTATAGTGGTTCGGTCACGAAGCTCCTCTTCGCCCTACTCCTCTCCCTGAGTACCCAACTCGAGAGTTACTTCAATAATCAACAAGCTCCCTTCAGGCGGAGAAAATCGTACAACGTCGGTTATTCTTATTTCTGACACTAAGCTAAATGTCGAGTACTAGTCTTAGCTAGTACCAATCTACCACGATCCACATGATCTACTCACGATCTACCCGATCTAACCTTGATCCACTTGATCAATACACAAGCCCACAAGCTACAAGAGATCTTCAAGATCTCACCAAGATCACAATGATCTACTCCCACTTGACTCGATCTACCCGATCTACCCTTGATCTTCTTGATCAACACACAAGCCCACAAGCTACAAGAGATCTCCAAGATCTCAACAATATCACAATGATCAACTCCCACTTAACTCGATCTACCCTTGATCAACACACAAGCCCACAAGCTACAAGAGATCTCAAGATCTCAACAAGATCACAATGATCAACCCTCACTTGACTCAATCTACCCTATCTACCCTTGATCAACTTGATCAACACACTAGCTCACAAGCTACAAGAGATATTCAATATCTCTATAAGATCACAATGATCTTCTCTCACAACCTCTCAAAAGAAAAATGAACTTGATGTATACAAGATACAACAAGTATGTAACAAGTGTTACAAGTTCTCTAACTACAACTACAAAACTTTGTATCTTTGTGATACTATGTGCTCTTCTCTTGCACTAGAAGAGGAATGAAGGTGATCTCTTGGTGGGATGAAAGGATCACTCTTAAACAAACTAAGACTCTCTAAATGATCAAGGAAAGTGATCTAAGTGAGGAGGGATTAGACCAGAGAAAACTGACTGGAAAAATCAAGTTGGAAGTGTAAAATGGTCCACTATTTATAGGCAAGGAGAAAACTAGCCGTTACAGAGGGACGGCACCACTAATTGTCAGACGGACACCACTAAATTTAGTGGTACCGTCGGTACTTTAGTGGTACCGTTGACGCTCCTCCGTTTGTTTTTAGTGGGGAAGGTTTATTTGGGAATGTTTGGAGCTGTTTTGGGGGGAAAGATGGCTGTTGGGATTTTTAAACTTATTTTTCAAAAGAAAACATTTCTTTTTAATTCAAAAATAATTTGTAAAATGTATTTTTGAAAAAATGTTTTGTCACATTAAAAATGTGAAGTTTAGAGAAAAATATAATCCTTTGATCATTTGTCAAGTAGTAGATTTGTTTGTCCATACCTTGAGTGATTTACGTCGGGATGGAAATCTACGACTTTGTTGAAGCATACTTGAGACGTCGAGAGGTGTTGATGTAAGTATGCATTGATGATTTGTGTTTACAAGTAAATTGCACATTTTACGTTATGAATTACAAGTTACATGTTTGTCATTATTAAAACAGAAGAAACCGTTTAGTTTAAATATCGTAATATTTGCACTAACACTTTTCGTTCATTAAAATCTTTTAGAAGAATCATTCCGAGTGAGTTAATTATTTTCATTTCCTTTCGTGATTTGGTATGTTTCCATTTGACCTATTTGTGTCACAACTCATAATTTCAGGTCATTTTCCAAACCCCGACAATTTACTATTCATGAGTTACTATTCATAAAACACTATTCACCGATCACTATTCATCATTTTTGAAGTCAGTTTGAGACTTTGAGAAGTCGTCAAAATTTTTACTATTCACATGACACTATTCATTCCCGGAGGGAAATTACAATTCATGGGCATCATTCATCATGTCGTAAACCAGGTTTACGGGTATCCAAATGCGCGTAACCAGTTAGGTTTAGCTGCGTATTCATGCATCAACAGTAAAAGCACATCATACGGACTAGGGTAGTCTGCATATTAGCAGTAACATCATTTCCATATCAGTTCATGCATGTGTTTGTGTGATTTTCATTAACGTATGCTTAATTGTTTAATTAACGTTACCACTCAGTCATTTCTACTAACAGTAAACCCAATACTCCCGACAATGATCCTATTACATTTTCAATCTAATTATAATGATATATAGATTATATTATTACTTTACCCGTGTTTTTAAACCAATCGCTATACTTTTCGTTTGACGCTTATAACTCCGTCGGTTTACGAAATTTCAATCCGGTTATCATTCTAACACCCGATTCTTGCAAGGAACATGATTTTACAATTTTTACAACTTCTTCGTATCTCATTTCACCTCGTCACGAGTTATTTTTAGTTAAATCGGTACCCGATAACACTCAAGGTATACACTAAACTAGCTAAACTCTAAATAAATGGAGACAAGTATCTTAATTAGCTATCAGATCTCTTCCATTTACCCCATGTGTGCCACCCCCTACCCCCCCCCCCCCACCCTTTAGGCTAAATACTTCCAAATCCCATTAATGAATTTACATGCATTTTATTTCCAAAACCCACTAACTATAACACATACTTATAAACAATTAGCTAACAAAAAGATCAAACCCTCCCATTCCCATCCACCCCAATCGGCCACAACCAAGAACACACCTAAAATCCATAGATTTTTCAAGAACAAAGCATAATCATACCCCATTTGCCTTCCTAGTTATGGATTTGTGATCAAACCTCAAGTTTATTACTCATTTCTTATCAAAACTCATCCAATCATCAAGTAAGTTTTCAAGAACATGTTTTGATCATTTTATACTTTCATTTGATATATATGTTCATGATTTTCAAGTTATAATAGTCATCCATGCAAGATACTTATGTTTTACATACCACATTTGAACATAAACTCTTTAAATCACTAGATCTATAAGTTTCACTAATGATCTCATGAAAACCACCAAGGTTGGTGATGTTTAGGACCCCATGACACCCTAAGAAGGTGTATGGTAGGATTTGCGAACTTGTGGAGTTGATTTGAGTTAGTATGATCAAGTTTAGAACCAAGGAAGTGAGTTTTTAACAATCTAAAATAGGTTCTGTCCAAAAACGTGTAAACTGGAAAACTCAGTAATTTTTGGCATATTTTGGCCTTCATATTCAGAAATTTCTTTCAAAAACGAAACGTGGCCGCAAGAATCACTAAAAACCGACTTATAACGAAGGAGTTATGATTTTTCGAAGTTAGACGACGAAAACTAATTTTCTGAAAATTTAGTTGCTGATCGCCGAGATTCAAAGGACAAAATGAGGCATTAGACGTGATCTAGATGACCCGACCCATTGAGATTATGTTATTTCATGTTTATACGAAGCCGTGGATGTAAAGAACGTAGAGAACGAGCTTGTAACGGCCGAGTTATTCACGTTTAAAGCCGACGAACTCTAGTTTATTTTGACAGCCACTATTAGAAAGTGTTTTAAATATTAAAACTAGTGTTTTGGCGAAACATAACGTTGTTAGCCAATTTTCTAATTGATCGAGGCGTGTACAATCGGAAGTTAAAGGAAACGACATTTATACATGGTTACAAGATTTTCAAAAACGTCGAGTTTGATCAACTAACACTTAACGTGCAATATTTCGCGACTAGTTTCACGAAGTCAATTTGGACATATTTTCACAAGTTAAGGAAAATATTAAATTGCGAGGAAAATGCTACATTTTGCCGATAGAACACCAAACAAGGATCGTGGAGTACCGTTTCAACGTGTTTACGCGAAAAGTAGTTTATAACTTAGCGAGACGTCAAAAGTGTATTTTTCGTCGATAAAAGTTATTTTCAAAACTAACAAGTGGTATCGTTAACATACGTATTTGCATGTGTTGCATTGTATCATTGCTTACATTGGATCACATCATTCATAATAGGTCATGGTTAGAGACCGAGCTTTGTTTCATCATATCCATTGTGATCATTGTTGCTTTATCATATCAGGTGAGTTTTCATAGCCCCGTTTTAAATTGTTTATTGATTTCTAAACTCTCGGGGGAGAATACATTGCACCATTTTCATATGCGGACCAAAGTATACAAACTCATTACATTGCTTAAGTTACATCATTGCCCAGATTAAAGTCCCCGTTATTATCATGAACCGTTAATTGTTAGCAAGCGAGAGTGAGTGAATAGATCTATTGAGGGTGACTCCTCCGTTCGGGTTGGTAGCACCAACTGTTCAAACGAACGCATTTCATTTCTGTCAGATTAGAGTGATTGGCAAACACTCGGTTGGGGCATTTCATTCAGTCTAGCTTCGGGGTCATGAGCTTAGAGCTAATGTATCATTTTTATGTGGCATGGTTTTGTCATACACTTTATACTTGTGGTATCCGTACAATATTTCATTTACATAAACCTATGATCTCACCAACATTTTTGTTGACCATTTTTAGCAATGTATTTTCAGGTAATTAAGGTATCGCATGTTGGCTTGCATATGGACATCATGGAGTCGCGGAGTCGACGCGTCTCACTTTATATTTTATGCACTTATCCATCGTTTGAATTGTATGAACTTGTTTTCTAAAAACTTGTTTCACCTTTTGGGACCTAGCTTTATAACTCTGAATGTTTTTAAATAATCAAACGATGTATTTTCTAAACGACACTTTAGGTCGTTCAATATAACTGTAACTTTGGTGCTATGACCAGTCGTGCCCCTGAATGAATTATTCCGCTGCAAGTCACGAAATTTGGGGGTGTGACAGATTGGTACCAGAGCAAAGGTTATAGCGAACTAGGTTATTCATTATATCCTAGACTATAGCTGCACCATCATAGCATCTCATCATTGTAGCATAAGTGTATATTCATTATATCACACGTAGTGATTGCGATTTCATACATATATCATTTCATCATAACCCACATTGTGTAAATGTTTATTTTCTTTTATTTCACATATGTTGTTTCAGTGATGTCTTCGGATTCACACCCTATTGTTATCTCGTCTGACTCTGAGTCAGTAGACGATACTTCTTCACTACCCTCTATCATATTAGAGTTTGTTACATCATCTCCGATACCCACTATCATTTTGTCATCAGTGGAGCCTACTCCATAGTCTTCACCTTTGATGTCAGAGGCCGAGACAGAACCCTTTGAGGAGGGGGAAGTCGTGCCTACCCCACCACTGTCACCTGTGATCCGTCGTGGTCCCAGAGTTGTTCCAGTTATCCAGCCAGGAGAGTTTGTACCCTATGGTCGAGTTTACCGTACATATCCAGGTGGGCCGCGCATGAAGCGCACTGCTGCTAAGCGGGTTCATCGTCTCACTGTCAGGTCACCAGCTGCATTTGTATCCCTACCACCACCATCATCACTTACTTCATCTCATCCACTCCGTCGCCGCTTGACAGCGAGGAGGAGTATGACATTCAGTACACCACCATTATCACCTTTACCATCCTCATCATCATTGTCTCCACCATTGCCATCCTTATCAGCACCACAGATGCCATCAGCACCAGTTCACATCAGAGATCCTACTCCTACGTCAGACCTACCGCTCAAGAAGCGGGC
Source organism: Artemisia tridentata subsp. tridentata (assembly GCA_021014915.2). Taxonomy (NCBI): domain Eukaryota; kingdom Viridiplantae; phylum Streptophyta; class Magnoliopsida; order Asterales; family Asteraceae; genus Artemisia; species Artemisia tridentata. Next base: position 299,271,077 of record CP139506.1, read on the forward strand.
TCGTCTTGATATCTCATCTTCAGATACTTCAGATGCTACAGAGACAGCACCACCCAGCAGATTCGAGGTTGGTGAGAGCTCGAGGGCTTCTGCTGACAGATTGTTTACAGCTGCTACATTTGACTCACGCCTTGATCAGCTTCAGGGAGAGATTAAGAGGGCATTGTCTCATCTAGACGAGACTCCAGTGAGTCGTATTGAGGCTATTGAGGAGGAGGTCGAGGGATTGATCCAGGGCAGGGTTGCCATTGATGTGTCACACCAGGGTTTAGAGGCTCGTCAGTTGGAGAGTTCAGAGCATATCACACAGCTCAGGCAGGAGATGCCGGGGTTAGTTGACAGAGCACAGATGTTCCAGGATGAGCATCATCGCCAGGCCGGTGAGTTATCTTCAGTTCAGGCTAGGTTGTCTGCATCAGAGACTAGGGAGACTGACCTTCAGCTTCGAGTTCAGCACCTAGAGAGATTGTTGTTGCGATGTCTAGGGATCTTCAGAGGATTTTCCGCAGGTTAGATGGAGCACCCGGAGGAGGTGCCTAGTGTTAGACTGTTATCATATAGCTTGTACATTATTATCCTAGTCCCGGGGTGTGGGACATAGTTAGTACTTGTTGTCTTTTGCTTGTGGTACAAACAAATATATCAAGTGTGACTCTACTATGCAGGATTTTCGTTGTGCTATTTTATGATATCGGTCTACGTAACCGAAATTTTCATGTATTATATTCATGTGCGCGGTGATTATATTTATGATGTTTCGTTGTTGTTTCATTGTATTTATACATGTTGTGGTTGTATTTATACGTATTGTGGATGTATATACATGTTGTGGTTGTGTATATTGTGTATGATGATCGTTTCCATTGTGAGTTCTCATTGTTGTATTTTTTTGTGATTGTGAAGAATTATGCCACCCAAAAGAGCTACTCCTGCTATGACACCCGCCCAGATCAAGAGACTTGTTGCCGACAGTATTGAGGCAGCATTGGTAACTGAAAGAGCTGCCGTAGCTGCAGCTGCTGCTGAAGCCGCTTCACGGGCAGAAACCGGAGAAGTGGGAGGAACAAATACTAATGGAACAAATGGCCGTAAATGTACGTACAAAGATTTCAAGAGTGGTGATCCAGAAAAATTCAAAGGCACTGAAGGAGCCACCGCCATGATCCGATGGTTTGAAAAGACAAAATCAGTATTCCTTCTATGCAACTGTCCGGAAGACAGCAAGGTTAAGTTTGCTACTAATACACTCGTTGGGGAAGCTATGTCATGGTGGAATTCGTATGCAAAGCCCATGGGAATGGAGAATGCTCACAAGCTTACATGGGATGAATTCAAGAAGTTGCTGACAAAGAAGTTTTGCCCACGAACAGAAGTGAAAAAGATGGAAACAGAGTTTTATGAGCTAGTGACAGCAGGTAATGATATTGAGACATATATCAGGAGATTTCAGGAATTGGCAGCATTATGTCCGACAATGGTTCCAGACACTGAGAAGCTATTGGAGAATTTCATTGGAGGATTACCTCACAACATCCGGGGAGATGTGATTTCTTTTGACCCACAAACATTGGATGAGGCAATCAGAATGTCTCAGAAACTCATGGCTCAGATAGTGAAGAAAGGAACTGCTTCAGACAACAACAACAACACCAATAGTAACCGTAACTACAACAACCGTAACTCCAACAACAACTACCGAAACAACAACAACTATAACAGCAACCGAAACACTTCCAATAACAATAACAACAAAAGAAACCGGGACAACAACCAGAGTAACAATGTTACTCAACCACCACCCAAGAGACAGGAAACTGCAAAGGCTTATGTTGCATGTCAAGCTGAGAAAAGAGGTTACAGTGGTACTTTACCCAAGTGCAACAAATGCCAAACCCATCATAATCCTGGAAATTATCCGAATCCGTGTGGAAACTGTAAGAAAGTTGGTCATTCAACCAGGGATTGTAAAGCTCCGATTGTGGTTGATAGTCAGAAGCCCCCAGTAACATGCTTTGGATGTGGAGAAGTTGGACACTTCAAGAAGGAATGTTCGAAAGGAAAGAATCAGGGAAACAATAACCAAGGTGGAACAGCTAGAGGAAGAGCTTATGTCCTTGGAGGAGAAGATGTCAGGGAGGACCCGAGTGTCGTTACGGGTACGTTCCTCATTAATAATCGTTATGCATCCATACTATTTGATTCAGGAGCCGATAGAAGTTTTGTTTCTACTGCATTTGCACCATTACTCAACATTGAACCAACCACATTAGACACTCCATATCACATTGAACTAGCTAACGGTAGTTTAGTTGGCACCGACACGATCATTCGTGGTTGCACTCTTAATTTTCTCAATCACCCATTCAATATAGACCTCATGCCAGTAGAACTTGAAAGTTTTGACATTGTTATCGGAATGGATTGGTTATCTCAACATCATGCCAGAATCATCTGTGATGAAAAAGTTGTTCATCTTCCTTATGATGGCGAAACATTGGTCGTTCGCGGAGAACGCAGTGGGACTAGACTCAGCATCATCTCGTGCGATAAAACAGAGAAATATATAAAGAAGGGTTGTTATGCATTCTTGGCTCATATCACAGAAAAGAAGTCGGAGGAGAAACGACTTGAGGATGTGCCAACAGTTAAAGATTTTCCAGAAGTCTTTCCAGAAGACTTACCAGGACTGCCACCTACTCGCTAAGTCGAATTTCAGATTGAATTAGTACCGGGAGCCGCACCAGTTGCGCGAGCACCTTATCGACTTGCACCTTCAGAAATGCAAGAGTTGTCGAACCAATTGCAAGAGCTCTTGGATAAAGGATTCATTAGGCCGAGTTCATCGCCTTGGGGAGCACCAGTTTTGTTTGTAAAGAAGAAAGATGGATCTTTCAGAATGTGCATTGATTATCGAGAGCTAAACAAATTAATGGTGAAGAATCGTTATCCACTTCCCAGGATCGACAATCTATTTGATCAGTTGCAAGGTTCTAGTTATTACTCCAAGATCGACTTGAGATCGGGTTACCATCAGCTTAAGGTTCGGGAGGAGGATATCCCGAAGACAGCATTTAGAACAACCTATGGTCATTATGAATTTCAGGTAATGCCGTTCGGACTAACCAACGCACCAGCTGTGTTCATGGATCTCATGAACAGGGTGTGCAAGCCATATCTAGACAAGTTTGTGATCGTATTCATTGACGATATCTAGATCTATTCAAAGAGTGAAGAAGAGCACCGAGAACACCTCAGAACAATCTTAGAACTGCTCAAGAAAGAGAAACTGTATGCAAAATTTTCAAAGTGTGATTTTTGGATCAGAAGAGTACAATTTCTTGGTCACGTCATTGATAGTCAGGGACTACAGGTTGATCCAGCAAAGATTGAGGCAGTTAAAGATTGGGCAACACCAAAAACTCCCACGGAAATTCGTCAATTCTTAGGACTTGCCGGATATTACAGAAGGTTCATTGAAGGTTTTTCCAAGATAGCTAAGCCACTGACCAAGTTGACACAAAAGAACCAGAAGTATGATTGGGGAGAAAAGCAAGAGACCGCTTTTCAGTTATTGAAACAGAAACTTTGCAGCACGCCAATTTTTTCATTGCCAGAAGGGATTGAAAACTTCGTGGTATATTGCGATGCTTCACACAAAGGACTTGGAGCAGTGCTAATGCAAAATGAGAAGGTGATAGCTTATGCATCTCGTCAGCTTAAGAAGCATGAAAAGAACTACACTACTCACGATTTAGAGTTGGGTGCCGTGGTTTTCGCACTCAAGATTTGGAGGCATTATCTTTATGGAACAAAATGTGTAGTATTTACAGACCACATGTAACACCCCCAAAATTATCGCAGCGGAGGATAGTTCACTTGGGTATTACTTCCTAGCACAAAGTACAAGTCATGGAAAACGACCCTTGAAAAGAGACATTTTAAAAGTATTTCACATTTGATACATTAAATTCTCAGAGTTTGCAAAGGTCCCAACAGTTTTCATAAAACACAATGTTTTCAAAAGATTTGCAAATGTTTTAAACATAACATAAATCTTTAAAATATAGACTCTTCAAATGTGAAAATATGCCGAGTCCTCAAAATATATCCGTGCGACTCCATCCAAGACCTTCATGCCTTTAAACCTGAGATAAAACATGCTAAAACGTCAACACAAAGGTTGAGTGAATCCATAGAGTTTTAGTAATAAGCAGTTGATCACAATATAGTTTATAAAAGCGACTAAGCAACAAATGCAGAGTCTAGTAAAGTAATTATTGCACTAAGCTCATGACATCGACGCCTTAAGTAATATGTATGTAAGTTTGCCCCAGTGGGTGCCTTGCCAAGCACCTAGAGACCTCAAATATAGTGCATATGGTTGCCCATGCAAGGGCAGCGGTCCATAATGGGGAGTTCAATCCCAAATAGATCTATTCACAATATTCGCGCTCACTCGCAAGTGATTAACGATTCATGATACGGGGACTTCATGGCAATAGTAGTACTTAGTGTCAATAATACATTCAGTTTAGAATACAGTTTTCAAGCAGTTGTGATCATAATAAAAGTAAATAGCATGTATCTCCCCCACAGGGTTTGTAAATAGTTAAACAAGTAAAAGGTGGGGCTATGAACTCACCAACGATGAAGTAGCAACGAAAATCGGAGAAGTGTGCACGTCGAGGAAAACCGCAAAGATCACAAGTGACCTATATAAAATATAACACGACTTAGGCTCGGGGATTTAGGTATAATACTTTATTTTTACGACTTAACTCAGTACTTGAACTCAAAATATCATATGGTCATTTATTTAAAAGTCTTATAGCATGACATGGGTCGAAAGGCGTTTATAAAAGCTTATATGGTTTTAAAAAAATGTAAAGCTGATGGAAATTTTATAAACATGCCGCACTAATCGGGTCGCCATTTCTAAACCGTGAAGGGTAAAATTATGAACTTTATATTCTTAGAAAGGTATGACTCTGTACTATATGAAAATCAAGGCCTTACATAACTGAGAACCTCAGAACCTGGGTAAAATTACCAATTTACCCCTAAGTCTCTAATTAGTTATACTCAGCATCCAAATAAGCTTAGCAAAAAGAGTGTATCTTTTTATATACAGGTCTAATGGACACATGGCCTATGGGAAAAGTTTTATAAAGGTCTTGACTACAACTTTCATGTTTACACCAACCTAATGTTCTTTACAACATTTTAGAGTAAATAGCCTATCAAATCTGACATGCATTCCTGGACCAGTTTTAGTGTGGATTTTCTCCAAAAATCATCGCGATGAATTAAGAGGTAAGGTTTTCGGGGAAATGATCCTAAGACCTGAGGCTAAATCCCACTATTTTTATTTTTGCTTAAAACTTTCTGAGGACAAAATGGTGAAGTCGTTTTGTTGGATGAAATCTGGGACAGATTTGGGCCAATGACAATGATCTACTTTAGGCCTAATAAATGGGTTTTTGAACCAATGCATGCCTATATTCCATCATCACTACCATTTAGTTGGTTAAAGACTCAAAAAGTCCAGGAGTATCAAGATTATTTTGAAGATCATATTCAGTTTTTATAAGCAAATCTTAAAGAAAATCAATAAAAGTTAATCAAAACCCCTTTAAATCAAAACAACTCTTGCATCTACTAACCAAATCAAACCTATCCACTTATCTAAATCTTATATTCTTATGAAATCTTGAATCAATCTTCCAAAATAACACATGCAAGAGTTTATTAGCTTAGATCTAGAAAAACATCTAACAATCATAGAGATGAGATTAAAAAAAAGATCCAAGGGACTTACCAAGATTGAGAAACCAACAAGAACACTTAATCTTTTATTGGAGATGAACAAGATCAAGTAAAAATTAAAGATCAAGGGTGTTGGGAGCTGATGTTGGTCGTTCATAGGGAGAGGAGGAGCAAAAGTTGGGTGGTTAGCTAGATTTGCATGTATGGAGAAAAGGAATGGGATTTCTTGATATCTAAAAAGAAGTTAATGAGTGTGTAAGTAGATAAAGGGGAGGGGGCCGGTTTTTTAGGGAGTTCCAAGGTGTATTTATTTCATTATTGAGTAACAATACATTATATACACGAGGCATTGTAAAGCCCGTGCGTTGCACGAATTGTGTCTAAGTGTTCATAGCTTAATGGTTGGTAGTCATTAGGTTTACACTATCTAAACTAATTAGTTTAAATGTTGCCGGTTCTTCTAAATTGTATGATTGTATGCGTTTATGGTTTGTGCAACAGGCAGGTCAAGATTATGCACTTTCGAAATTACTTTTTTCTTGTTATCAACATTTAAGGTGGATAATGGCGAAGAACCATACAATGATGGCGAACATGGAAGCTTTAGGTCAATGGTTGGTACTAATTAGGTTTACACTATTTAAAATAATTACATCACTTTAAAATAGTACATGTGAAGAGGTTTTTCGCAAGATGTTATATTTAAATGAGGCTTTTCACATGTAATCTTTCAAGATGTTATATAACTTGTATATTCAAAAGCAATGTACTTTGATCAAATATCACGATTCGATAACATTGTAATTGATGTGACATCTCACGTAAAGGGCATTCCAGTATTTAAGTTATTTTCTTCACATTAAAAGAGTATACGTGAAGAGACTTTTTTCTTAATATGTACATTTATGAGAAACAAAAGTGTATGTGTATGTCTTTTCAAGTAATTGTACATAAAGTGACATGCATACATGACCCTATATATGTAACATATGCTATATATTTGAGTCGTAAAGTTCACTAATTATGAACCCTTGCACTTCATCTAACCAACATTTAATCCAAGAACACTTCATATTCACCTCCATTTCATTACATTCAATTGAGTTATACATAATAATTCATATACTTTACATGTAGCTTAAACTACCTTGTACCTTACAACCCTTTATGCACAATCACTCTTCCACATTAAATTAAGCCATTGGATCTTTAGATAATCTGAATCCGAAATAACCCAAGTAATCCTTGAGATACGTTTTTGGTTAATCTTTCATTTTCTTTTAATAAATAACTTCATTCATTGGTAATTAAGGCGGTTATTAAAAGAAAACTATCCATGTATCTAAATGAGTTACTACATTGTCATTACTCATTAGATACTTAATAATTAAACCTTGTTTTATACTTGTAACTCATACAATCATTAAGTCATTATACCATTACACGTTAACATGCATGCATACAAACTATGATCATTAACAACCACAAATTCTATACAAAATATAGCAACATCCAAACATTGTTTGAATAAATAAGTAGTGAATATATGCTGACACAAACTTTACAACTCTCATTCAATAGACACTCACAACGAAATACACGAATTATTTACAAAAATCACAGTGTAACACTCTATCCCTCAACAACTCTCACATACACTACCAAAAAGGCTGGAGAACATGTATTTAATCCAAAAGCCATAAAACAAACTATAAACCATTATGAAAAGATTGACAAAGTTTGACGTTAAAGAGGGGTAAAGTAGTCAATTCTGAAATTTAAGGGGTTTAAGTTGGCCATATGGAAGTTATGAGACGCTAGTAATGAAATTTCCAGACCGACACAAACCGAGCTATATTTGGATCGGGACTCGGACTGGGATTTTCAAGAATTCGGGACTCGGGTCGGGTCGAGAGTTTGCTTCCATTAATGGTTTGAAAGAGAAAGACATTTATGCGATTATTTTATAGTTAAAGATGCAAATTTATTGTATATTGATTTGATATGTCCAAGCTTTTACTTTTGAGGTGCTATTAGTAGCGAATCGTACGTGGTGTGGCACACATATGATTTTTCTTCATTTTTAATTATACCAGTTAACAGTTAATTAAACATGGTTATGCATTAGAGCAATGGTTTGTTGATAAGAATGGAATACGTAGTTAAGCTAGTTGTTAAGATTCGAACTTTTGTGTTTGTGCATGTGATTTTGGCCGGTTTATATAGGCAATGGATTAGGTTAAATCATAAATTATTCTTGCAACCCTTGCACTTCATCTAACCAACTTTTAATCCGATTAATTGTCACAATTGGTTTATATTCCAAAGAACACTTCATATTCACCTTCATTTGACTACAAAATGTAAAGAATAACTACAAAATGTTTTTACCCTTAAAATGTAAAGAATAACTACAAAATGCAATTGGTTTTGAGTCCCACGACAATTAAAATGGGACGGAGGGAGTATATATTTTTCCGCCTATAAAGTGGATTTTATATGAACACCTGTCCATATCTAATTAAAAAAATAAATAATGTCTTTTTAGCATATTCCTCGTTGTCTAACAAATATGTGTCCATGTGTCCTGAGTTAACAATCTTGACATATAATATAGGAAATATTGCCAATCAAGATGCCATCAATACTATTAACGCCCAATAAATTGATCATCAAGATTTCACAAACTCAAAATCAGAACATGAACATTTAAAATAAAATTTTAGTTGGAAATTATACTCACTGATCACCGTTACTTGCTCATCAACCAAAACAGCAAGTGTTGGTATTTTAGTGTAAAATAAATTGCGTTTAATATGCAAATAAGGGTCGACACTTATTTGCATATTAAAGGGACTAACGGGGTTCCAAAGGAGCGTAGGTACTGCTAGTTATGTGAAGGTACTGCTATCTATATGATCCTGCTGCTAGTTATATGATCCTGCTGTTAGTTGGTTTAACTTGCTGCTAGTTATATTAACCTGCTGCTAGCGAAGGTTCATGTTGAGAGAGATCAAAGATTTCTTTTTCAAATGTTACAATTCCTTTTTTTTAGAAAGATGTGGCGCTAGCTGTAGCTACAACAACAGTTATATATGATCATGTTACATGAGATTTTGCAAACCGTCTAGGGGCATACAAACTGATAACACTTCAACATATAACTTTACTTTTTGATACTCCATAAACCGTATAGGGGCATACAAATTAAACCAGCCAATATTTCACATACTACTATCGAGTACTCCAACACTTATGAGACAAAACTTTAACATATAACTTTACTTTTTGGTTGATACTCCTTCAAATATCGCTTGGCGGAACGACATTTGACTGGAGATAAGATCTGAAAACATGTTTTATACACATCTCCAGGATCGGGCACTTTTACACCATATGCAACTGTAGCCATGGATGATGCTCAGACCAATCTTTTGAGAGATGGAACTTTTGCGGCTGATACATTAAGTGTTCTCTCCACTGCAAGATCTGTCAGTTGTGCCTAATGTAAAATCACATTTGAATATAGAATTTTTACCAGTTTGGAAAATTGAGAGGAAAAGAACGATAAATTACTTTTGGGTCATCAACTGTTAAAAGAACAGGAGCTGCTGTGTGAAAGAGGCATACACAGTCATTAACTACAGAATTGAATGAATCTTCTTCCATCAAGTCATGCAAGTAAATGTTCTGTCTTTTTGGATCATCTGCAACATAATTTAATTTAATGAACTGTTACCAAAGAAAAACAAACAAAAATTTGAAGATATAAACGTTAACTTTTATAATCAAAGTCCATGCTTCTTAAGATTACAATTCTCTTGAGCTTATAACAAAATGTTGTACCATAGTCTTCTACTTGATTGTTTCAGTAATGGGAGAAAGGTTCTCAAATACCATAGTTTAATATGCAAAATGAAAACAATGGCAAACGTTGGCTAGGAATTTGTCAAACACATTTGCATGAAACTCGAGCCTGCATCATTATGGAATGCTAAAGATTTGAGATAGATAGAATGATAGATACTACATACAATCATATTGCATGCATACAAATATCAGACATGCATGCCTACATTTTAGAGCCTTTGAAATATAAGAACCATCACAACCCGGTGCCACAACCATAATCTGTGACAACATTGCTCTTTCACAATGCATGGGCGGTGGTGAAGATTGGTGCCCAAAAAAATGATGCGGTGAAGATGGTGATAGTTGTCTATTTATAACGACTTATTTGATTGCAAACCATACATCTTCTGCATCTAATGCATAACCACTTCATATTCATCTTCCTGGTAACCGAATCACTTCATATTCACCTTCATTACGTGTAATTGCATTCAATTATGTTTAGGTTAATACCTATGATTCATATAGTAAAGATGTAGCTTAAACTACCTTGTACATTACAACTTTTTATGCACAATCACTCTTGCACATTAAATTAAGCCATTGCATCTTTAGATAGTATAGATGATTTGCACAAGTATCCTAAGTCACGGAGTGAGTTTGAAGGCCAACGGGGCTAAACCGGTAACATTTTATGCATAGATTGTGAAAATAAATGTCATGAAGATACTATTTTCATAAGAATGTCAAATTTAACTTAAAATGACCTAATTTGATGTTTCATAAATTTCCCGAGCCTTTCGGAGTGTTATAACGTCTTTAAAGCTTAAACCGCGAGCCGAAAACGCGTAAAACGTAAAATGTGCAAACTTCGCGTAGAAATGGAAAATTAAATTATTCCATATAAAAACAAGTACATGGGGGAACACAAATCATATTAATAGGTAGACTGAGCATAGCCTGACTCAAATTACAAATTTCAGTGTACGTGTCACGACGTACGTGGACAACTTTCCCGGCGAAAGCCAATTTACTTAAAATAGCATAATAAGCAAATAAAATTAGTAAAATAATGACTTGGAAATTTCTCGGTTGTTACATTACCCATCCGTTAAAAAGGAATCATGTCCTCATGATTCAGTTTATCTTATCGGCTGACGGTGTGTCGGAAAAGAAATGAGGGTATTCTCGTCGCAATCTGCTCTTTTCGCTCCCATGTGTACTCGGGTCCATGTCGAGTATCCCAACGAATCTTGACAATGGGAATTCACTCTGCTTGAGTCGTTTGACTTCCTGGTTCATGATCACAACTGGTTCCTTATCAAAGTAAAGCTTGTCGTCAAGTTGAATCTCCTCTAGTGGAGTGACGAGGGTTTCATCCGATAGGCACTTCTTCGAGTTCGAATCGTAAAATGTGTTATGCACGCTAGTGGGCTCTTTTGGGTGGTTCGAGTCGATAAGCTACCGGTCCAGCTTTTGCCAAATTCTTGAAGGGTTCAACGTACATCGAGTTCAGTTTTCATCATTTTCCGAAACTTAGCACGTGCTTTCGTGGCGAACTTTCACGTAACTCTCTTGACGATCTTGTACTGCTTGCAGCCTGTTGTCCTGGAGTGTTGTTCCTACACCCGATGCGTACTAGCAATTAATGCGAATGGGATTACTACTGGAGCGTACTATCAGTCGTAAGAAGTAGATTCCAATGCCTTGGGGTTAAAGATAGTTACAAGGAGTAATTAATAATACCAATGAAAGATCTTGATGAATCACAAAAATAATAATAGAATTCTGTTAAGTTTAATGTTGTAGGTGCAAAGACTGCTTAAAAGAGATAGATTAGATATCTGTATGAACAAAGAAGCAAACTATTATCAATCGATGCAAATGTAAGGATCAATGAATCAGAACAATAATGAATGGATTAAGATGTCCATATCATTCATACTAGTATGAGCATAGAGTGCTCGAAAGAAAATTTGATGTTTATACGAACGAAGAAGCAAATGAAAAGGTGTGTAAAAGAGAGATCAATGATTTAAATTAATGCAAACTGAAGAACCATAAATCACAATAATAGTGAAGCGAAGAGATATAGAATATTAACACAAATAATCAATTAATCGAGACAACCAACGAATCAAACCAATAATAAAAGAGGTCAATACTGAAAGATATAATTCCAAATGAGGTTCAATAATAAACGAGACAGACAATATTCATTACGAATGTCAAATGAGAATGAATGAGGAAAATCCATAACTGAGAAGGGTAATAAACACACGATTGTTGAAAGAGGTTAAGTGAAATAGACAAGAATTGGGAAAGCAATAAGTGTATCAATATTTTAAATGAACAAAAATTAGATAGACAATAACTGTGAATGCAAATAATAAAGGAGAAAGACGATAATTGTCATGGAAGAGAACTAACGATAAATGATGAAATTCATAAATATCACAAATGTTATATGAGAATAACTGAGAAGATCAATAAATTAGAAAGACAATGTGCATCTCGAATGCAAAATGAGAAGAGGAAATGAGAACGAACAATAAATGAGAAATACAACAAGCAGCACGAATGCTAGCTGAGAGTAACAATTAATAAGAACGCAATAAGTGACAAAGACAATAAGCATTTCGAATGCTAACTGAGAATGAATGGGGACCAACAATAAATGAGAAAAGCGTTACGTTGAAAACATGCGTGTTAAATAAGAACAACATAAAATGAGAAAGGCATTGAGTATCACGAAAGTTGTTTGGGGTTAAATGAGAACAAATAATAAATGATAAAGTCAATAAATATCACGAATGTTGATTAAGTGAGATCCGCACTTGGATCCTTGAGCTTTACTCTACTCCAACGAGATTGTAGGTTGGCCATCACAGCTCATTTCTGCTGACGTGTAATATCTGTCATGATGTGGCATGTGTGTCACCAATGATGAGATGCTGTGTTGGATGGGCTCTCTTGTGATAGGCTTTCATCGAGCGAGAGGAGTAGGTGCAGTAATGGTTTTCCTTCTCTTCTTCCGAGGGGTTCTTCTTCGAGTTAGTAATCTTCTGGTTTGAGTTCACACTCTATAGCCTTGTCCTCGAATGGCTTTGTCTCACTATTTGACGTTAGTATACAAGTTGGTGAAGTGGGTGTCAGAATGGTAGCCGAAAAGTTTTCAAATTTTGTCCTCGGAATCGAAAGATAGTATTAAGTTAGGGTAAACATTGTTGTCAAGCTTCGGTGTTACCTTCTTAGCGGCGTGATTCTTCAAAATTCAAGGAGTGAAAAAGAATGAGACGTTAAAAGTCGTGTTCCGAAAATAGGGTGTTCCAAGGCGGCACGTTAAAGTCATGCTCTAATCATCCGGCGTGTCTTTAGGCGATTGTTTGCGAGGCGATGTAGGTGTTCTAAAATTATGGGACCAATGTTCCAACTCATCTTCAAAGGCGGATAGTAAGACAACCGAGGGAAATCGATAGACGGTAACGGGTTTTGCGTAAAACGATGTTATGAAAGGTCATGAAAAAGTTTTAGCGAATCACGGTATTACTCACGATGTTTGAGAAATAAAAGAGACCATTAAAATGTAAGTATAGGTGCGTAATCGGAGAAAACAAGGTTTGAGCTCAAGCTCCGAAATAAGCGTAAGAGGTCAAAATCAGTCAAACATTTATATAATTAACCTTTATATAAATAATAGTGATGCTATAAATAAGCATAATGATCGAAAAGTACACCAAGTGTGTATATAAATAGCATGTAAATCGATAGAATAGCGGTGCTCCAGGAATGAGCATAAATATTCAAGTATTTATATAATTATCCTTTATATAAATAAGAGTGTTTATAAGCATACTTTATATATTACCATTAGTGATGACATATGAGTAACAAAATAGGCAGTCTGGTGGTACACGCGCACGGATATCGGATACGGCAATGAGAGACTCTTTAGTTAAAAAAAGTTATAGTTTGGTTTTGAAAACGACCCAGTTCTCTATAACTGCAGCTCTGATGCCAATCTGTAACACCCCCAAAATTATCGCAGCGGAGGATAGTTCACTTGGGTATTACTTCCTAGCACAAAGTACAAGTCATGGAAAACGACCCTTGAAAAGAGACGTTTTAAAAGTATTTCACATTTGATACATTAAATTCTCAGAGTTTGCAAAGGTCCCAACAGTTTTCATAAAACACAATGTTTTCAAAAGATTTGCAAATGTTTTAAACATAACATAAATCTTTAAAATATAGACTCTTCAAATGTGAAAATATGCCGAGTCCTCAAAATATATCCGTGCGACTCCATCCAAGACCTTCATGCCTTTAAACCTGAGATAAAACATGCTAAAACGTCAACACAAAGGTTGAGTGAATCCATAGAGTTTTAGTAATAAGCAGTTGATCACAATATAGTTTATAAAAGCGACTAAGCAACAAATGCAGAGTCTAGTAAAGTAATTATTGCACTAAGCTCATGACATCGACGCCTTAAGTAATATGTATGTAAGTTTGCCCCAGTGGGTGCCTTGCCAAGCACCTAGAGACCTCAAATATAGTGCATATGGTTGCCCATGCAAGGGCAGCGGTCCATAATGGGGAGTTCAATCCCAAATAGATCTATTCACAATATTCGCGCTCACTCGCAAGTGATTAACGATTCATGATACGGGGACTTCATGGCAATAGTAGTACTTAGTGTCAATAATACATTCAGTTTAGAATACAGTTTTCAAGCAGTTGTGATCATAATAAAAGTAAATAGCATGTATCTCCCCCACAGGGTTTGTAAATAGTTAAACAAGTAAAAGGTGGGGCTATGAACTCACCAACGATGAAGTAGCAACGAAAATCGGAGAAGTGTGCACGTCGAGGAAAACCGCAAAGATCACAAGTGACCTATATAAAATATAACACGACTTAGGCTCGGGGATTTAGGTACAATACTTTATTTTTACGACTTAACTCAGTACTTGAACTCAAAATATCATATGGTCATTTATTTAAAAGTCTTATAGCATGACATGGGTCGAAAGGCGTTTATAAAAGCTTATATGGTTTTAAAAAAATGTAAAGCTGATGAAAATTTTATAAACATGCCGCACTAATCGGGTCGCCATTTCTAAACCGTGAAGGGTAAAATTATGAACTTTATATGCTTAGAAAGGTATGACTCTGTACTATATGAAAATCAAGGCCTTACATAACTGAGAACCTCAGAACCTGGGTAAAATTACCAATTTACCCCTAAGTCTCTAATTAGTTATACTCAGCATCCAAATAAGCTTAGCAAAAAGAGTGTATCTTTTTATATACAGGTCTAATGGACACATGGCCTATGGGAAAAGTTTTATACAGGTCTTGACTACAACTTTCATGTTTACACCAACCTAATGTTCTTTACAACATTTTAGAGTAAATAGCCTATCAAATCTGACATGCATTCCTGGACCAGTTTTAGTGTGGATTTTCTCCAAAAATCATCGCGATGTATTAAGAGGTAAGGTTTTCGGGGAAATGATCCTAAGACCTGAGGCTAACTCCCACTATTTTTATTTTTGCTTAAAACTTTCTGAGGACAAAATGGTGAAGTCGTTTTGTTGGATGAAATCTGGGACAGATTTGGGCCAATGACAATGATCTACTTTAGGCCTAATAAATGGGTTTTTGAACCAATGCATGCCTATATTCCATCATCACTACCATTTAGTTGGTTAAAGACTCAAAAAGTCCAGGAGTATCAAGATTATTTTGAAGATCATATTCAGTTTTTATAAGCAAATCTTAAAGAAAATCAATAAAAGTTAATCAAAACCCCTTTAAATCAAAACAACTCTTGCATCTACTAACCAAATCAAACCTATCCACTTATCTAAATCTTATATTCTTATGAAATCTTGAATCAATCTTCCAAAATAACACATGCAAGAGTTTATTAGCTTAGATCTAGAAAAACATCTAACAATCATAGAGATGAGATTAAAAAAAAGATCCAAGGGACTTACCAAGATTGAGAAACCAACAAGAACACTTAATCTTTTATTGGAGATGAACAAGATCAAGTAAAAATTAAAGATCAAGGGTGTTGGGAGCTGATGTTGGTCGTTCATAGGGAGAGGAGGAGCAAAAGTTGGGTGGTTAGCTAGATTTGCATGTATGGAGAAAAGGAATGGGATTTCTTGATATCTAAAAAGAAGTTAATGAGTGTGTAAGTAGATAAAGGGGAGGGGGCCGGTTTTTAGGGAGTTCCAAGGTGTATTTATTTCATTATTGAGTAACAATACATTATATACATGATTTGCACAAGTATCCTAAG
Source organism: Artemisia tridentata subsp. tridentata (assembly GCA_021014915.2). Taxonomy (NCBI): domain Eukaryota; kingdom Viridiplantae; phylum Streptophyta; class Magnoliopsida; order Asterales; family Asteraceae; genus Artemisia; species Artemisia tridentata. The sequence goes on from CP139506.1 coordinate 299,287,011, forward strand.
TCACGGAGTGAGTTTGAAGGCCAACGGGGCTAAACCGGTAACATTTTATGCATAGATTGTGAAAATAAATGTCATGAAGATACTATTTTCATAAGAATGTCAAATTTAACTTAAAATGACCTAATTTGATGTTTCATAAATTTCCCGAGCCTTTCGGAGTGTTATAACGTCTTTAAAGCTTAAACCGCGAGCCGAAAACGCGTAAAACGTAAAATGTGCAAACTTCGCGTAGAAATGGAAAATTAAATTATTCCATATAAAAACAAGTACATGGGGGAACACAAATCATATTAATAGGTAGACTGAGCATAGCCTGACTCAAATTACAAATTTCAGTGTACGTGTCACGACGTACGTGGACAACTTTCCCGGCGAAAGCCAATTTACTTAAAATAGCATAATAAGCAAATAAAATTAGTAAAATAATGACTTGGAAATTTCTCGGTTGTTACACCACAAAAGCCTACAGTACATTCTTGATCAGAAGGAATTTAACATGAGGCAACGTCGTTGGTTGGAACTACTTAGTGATTACGACTGTGAAATCAGATATCACCCAGGAAAAGCCAATGTTGTGGCAGATGTACTCAGTCGAAAAGAGAGACTCAAACCTTTGAGAGTCAGATCATTAGGAATGACAATTATTTCACCACTACCATCAAAAATCCTCGAGGCTCAGGTAGAAGCACTCAAGGAAGAAAACCTACCAAGTGAAACACTTAAAGGAATGCAAGATAATGCAAACGGTTTAGTAAGGAGATCAGCTGGAACATTATGCTTCAAGGATAGAAGTTAGATACCTCTCTATGGTGGAATACGAGAGTTGATCATGCACGAATCACGTAAGTCGAAGTACTCTATTCATCCAGGTTCTGATAAGATGTATCAGGATCTCAAGAAGCTTTATTGGTGGCCGAATATGAAAGCAGAGATAGCTACGTATGTCAGTAAATGCCTTACTTGTGCTAAATTGAAAGCCGAGTACCAGAAGCCATCAGGATTGCTCCAGCAACCAGAGATTCCCCAGTGGAAGTGGGAACGCATTACAATGGACTTTGTCACTAAACTTCCCAAAACATCAGGAGGATACGATGCTATTTGGGTAATAGTTGATCGTCTCACCAAGTCAGCTCATTTCATTCCAATCAAATAGACTTACACTATGGATCAGCTCGCCAGACTTTACGTAAAGGAAATTGTCTCAAGGCACGGTGCACCAATTTCTATCATTTCCGACAGAGATAGTCGCTTTACTTCAAATTTTTGGGAATCATTGCAAGACTCATTTGGATCTAAGTTAGACATGAGTACCACCTATCATCCTCAGACCGATGGTCAGAGCAAGAGAACGATTCAGACATTGGAAGACATGCTCAGGTCATGTGTCATTGATTTTGGAAATGGTTGGGCTAACCATTTGCCATTGATCGAGTTCTCTTACAATAACAGTTATCATACGAGCATAAAAGCTGCACCATTCGAGGCACTCTATGGTCGTAAGTGCAGGTCCCCAGTTTGTTGGGCCGAAGTTGGTAATGTATAGCTAACAGGTCCAGAGTTGGTCAGAGAGACAACAGAAAAGATAATTCAGATTCGAGAAAGACTCCATACAGCCAGAAGTCGACAGAAAAGTTACGCCGATGTTTGACGCAAACCATTAGAATTTCAGGTTGGAGACAGAGTCATGTTGAAGATCTCGCCTTGGAAGGGCGTGGTACGATTCGGGAAACGCGGTAAGTTGAACCCGAGATACATAGGGTCATTCAAGATTCTGGAAAGGATCGGTCCGGTAGCGTACAGGCTTGAGCTTCCGTCAGAGCTCAGCAATGTACATAACACGTTTCATGTCTCAAACCTCAAGAAATGTCTTTCAGACGAAACGCTCGTAATCCCATTGGAAGAAATTCAGATCGATGATAAGCTTAACTTTGTGGAAGAACCAGTAGAAATCATGGACCGAGAGGTCAAACAGTTGAAGCAAAGTCGAATTCCGATCGTCAAAGTTGCTGGAATTCTCGCAGAGGTCCTGAGTTTACTTGGGAACGGGAAGACCAGATGCGACTCAAATACCCACATCTTTTCACCGAGACCACTCCAAATAACAACATCAGCTGAATTCAGGGACTGAATTCCTTTTAGGGTGGTCGACTGTCACAACTCGTAATTTCAGGTCATTTTCCAAACCCCGACAATTTACTATTCATGAGTTACTATTCATCAAACACTATTCACTGATCACTATTCATCATTTCACTATTCATCGTTTTTGAAGTCAGTTTGAGACTTTGAGAAGTCGTCAAAATTTTTACTATTCACATGACACTATTCATTCCGGAGGGAAATTACTATTCATGGGCATAATTCATCATATTGTAAACCAGGTTTACGGGTATCCAAATGCGCGTAACCAGTTAGGTTTAGCTGCGTATTCATGCATCATCAGTAAAAGCACATCATACGGACTAGGGTAGTCTGCATATTAGCAGTAACATCATTTCCATAGCAGTTCATGCATGTGTTTGTGTGATTTTCATTAACGTATGCTTAATTGTTTAATTAACGTTACCACTCAGTCATTTCTACTAACAGTAAACCCAATACTCCCGACAATGATCCTAATACATTTTCAATCTAATTATAATGATATAGAGATTATATTATTACTTTACCCGGTGTTTTTAAACCAATCGCTATACTTTTCGTTTGACGCTTATAACTCCGTCGGTTTACGAAATTTCACTCCGGTTATCATTCTAACACCCGATTCTTGCAAGGAACATGATTTTACAATTTTTACAACTTCTTCGTATCTCATTTCACCTCGTCACGAGTTATTTTTAGTTAACTCGGTACACGATAACACTCAAGGTATACACTAAACTAGCTAAACTCTAAATAAATGGAGACAAGTATCTTAATTAGCTATCAAATCTCTTCCATTTACCCCATGTGTGCCGCCCCCTACCCCCCCCCCCCCCCCATTTAGGCTAAATACTTTCAAATCCCATTAATGAATTTACATGCATTTTATTTCCAAAACCCACTAACTATAACACATACTTATAAACAATTAGCTAACAAAAAGATCAAACCCTCCCAATCCCATCCACCCCAATCGGCCACAACCAAGAACATACCTAAAATCCATAGATTTTTCAAGAACAAAGCATAATCATACCCCATTTGCCTTCCTAGTTATGGATTTGTGATCAAACCTCAAGTTTATTACTCATTTCTTATCAAAACTCATCCAATCATCAAGTAAGTTTTCAAGAACATGTTTTGATCATTTCATACTTTCATTTGATATATATGTTCATGTATTTTCAAGTTATAATAGTCATCCATGCAAGATACTTATGTTTTACATACCACATTTGAACATAAACTCGTTAAATCACTAGATCTATAAGTTTCACTAATGATCTCATGAAAACCACCAAGGTTGGTGATGTTTAGGACCCCATGACACCCTAAGAAGGTGTATGGTAGGATTTGCGAACTTGTGGAGTTGATTTGAGTTAGTATGATCAAGTTTAGAACCAAGGAAGTGAGTTTTTAACAATCTAAAATAGGTTCTGTCCAAAAACGTGTAAACTGGAAAACTCAGTAATTTTTGGCATATTTTGGCCTTCATATTCAGAAAGTTCTTTCATAAACGAAACCGTGGCCGCAAGAATCACTAAAAACCGACTTATAACGAAGGAGTTATGATTTTTCGAAGTTAGACGACGATAACTAATTTTCTGAAAATTTAGTTGCTGATCGCCGAGATTCAAAGGACAAAACGAGGCATTAGACTTGATCTAGATGACCCGACCCATTGAGATTATGTTAGTTCATGTTTATACGAAGCCGTGGATGTAAAGAACGTAGAGAACGAGCTTGTAACGGCCGAGTTATTCACGTTTAAAGCCGACGAACTCTAGTTTATTTTGACAGCCACTATTAGAAAGTGTTTTAAATATTAAAACTAGTGTTTTTGCGAAACATAACGTTGTTAGCCGATTTTCTAATTGATCGAGGCGTGTACAATCGGAAGTTAAAGGAAACGACATTTATACATGGTTACAAGATTTTCAAAAACGTCGAGTTTGATCAACTAACACTTAACGTGCAATATTTCGCGACTAGTTTCACGAAGTCAATTTGGACATATTTTCACAAGTTAAGGAAAATATTAAATTGCGAGGAAAACGCTACATTTTGCCGATAGAACACCAAACAAGGATCGTGGAGTACCGTTTCAACGTGTTTACGGGAAAAGTAGTTTATAACTTAGCGAGACGTCAAAAGTGTATTTTTCGTCGATAAAAGTTATTTTCAAAACTAACAAGTGGTATCATTAACATACGTATTTGCATGTGTTGCATTGTATCATTGCTTACATTGGATCACATCATTCATAATAGGTCGTGGTTAGAGACCGAGCTTTGTTTCATCATATCCATTGTGATCATTGTTGCTTTATCATATCAGGTGAGTTTTCATAGCCCCGTTTTAAATTGTTTATTGATTTCTAAACTCTCGGGGGAGAATACATTGCACCATTTTCATATGCGGACCAAAGTATACAAACTCATTACATTGTTTAAGTTACATCATTGCCCAGATTAAAGTCCCCGTTATTATCATGAACCGTTAATTGTTAGCAAGCGAGAGTGAGTGAATAGATCTATTGAGGGTGACTCCTCCGTTCGGGTTGGTAGCACCAACTGGTCAAACGAACGCATTTCATTTCTGTCAGATTAGAGTGATTGGCAAACACTCGGTTGGGGCATTTCATTCAGTCTAGCTTCGGGGTCATGAGCTTAGAGCTAATGTATCATTTTTATGTGGCATGGTTTTGTCATACACTTTATACTTGTGGTATCCGTACAATATTTCATTTACATAAACCTATGATCTCACCAACATTTTTGTTGACCATTTTTAGCAATGTATTTTCAGGTAATTAAGGTATCGCATGTTGGCTTGCATATGGACATCATGGAGTCGCGGAGTCGACGCGTCTCACTTTATATTTTATGCACTTATCCATCGTTTGAATTGTATGAACTTGTTTTCTGAAAACTTGTTTCACCTTTTGGGACCTAGCTTTATAACTCTGAATGTTTTTAAATAATCAAACGATGTATTTTCTAAACGACACTTTAGGTCGTTCAATATAACTGCAACTTTGGTGCTATGACCAGTCGTGCCCCTGAATGACTTATTCCGCTGCAAGTCACGAAATTTGGGGGTGTGACAATTTGCTACAATTTCGAGGACGAAATTTTCTTTTTAGAAGGGAAGAGTTGTAAAACCCTAAATTCCCGGTTTCACATTTTGACGACTAATTTGAACTTAACCTAAGATTAGTATTATTAGATAAAAGCCTAAAACTATATTAATACATATAACCTAAGTGGTAAATGAATAAAAGTTTGTTACAAATTTTTTTTTGTCTCAATCCCTATCCTAAACACCAAAACTGGTTTTTCCCCCCCTCCTAATCCCTTTCACACGTTTTCTTTAATACAAGGATAAGACCAAATAGAAGATTGGACCAATTTGATAGATGTCAATTCTTTAAACTCGTTTAATCATTTCCTCAAATATAAGAATTCCTCCGCTCCAAGTTTCTCTAATTTCGAAACAGTGGTCCATATACACGATATCTTCACAATTTTCAATCACCACACACATTACTCACATTCATAAAGCAAGTTTCTTTGTACTTCTTTGGCCATACGAAGTTAAGTGCATAAACAGTTTCGGGTTGTTCGCGTTTTGGTTATTATTCATCATTAGAGGAGGGATCACTTGGTTAGAATTTGGGTTTTCTCGGTTTCATCGATTGGGTCGAACACGCAAAATGAATTTGGTTCATTCGTTGGAGGTTCGAGATAGTATTGTGTGTTTGAGGTTCGATCGAGTTTCGTTGGTCATAGTGTTTGCGTTGGGTCATTCGTGTTCGTTTTCGATCTCACAGTCTAAACTCATTCGGGTAGGAGGTAAATCTTGAATCACATTTATGTTTTGGTTTCCATCCATCGTTTACAGTTTAAATACATAATCATGTGTTACCTATAAACATTACTTCATAAAATTTTGTTACTACGTATATCATCATTTATAGTAAAACCTTAAACTAAACCACCATCGATGCTGAAGCGGGTGTAACTTTAAAACATATAAATGGAATGAGACGTACAGATATGTAGACCTGTGAGAGGATTATAAAACACTTAGAATGTTACTCCTTTATAACGTGTTTGAGATACTTTGAGTGTATGCAGTTAAGTATGTGGAATCTACTTAACCACACTTAGAAGAATGTTGGTTTGATTAATGGAACAGTAAACTTGAATGAACAATGAACACAATGAGATTAACACCAAACGATTCAATATTATTGCTTGAATAATACGAGTGATCTTGCTATCACTAGGGTTACAAAGACCTTGAATCTTAACAAAACTCTATAACTGATATATAACCTAGGATCTCCTTTTATAGACTTAAGGAGTCCTTTACAAGATAAGTATTCTACCGTATAAATCTAACTAATTACGTTATACACAAGATCCTTTCCATACTTATCTTCTACAATATCGTACAAGACGGTTATCCATGCAGCAATGCCGTTTGTTATACTAGCAGTACTAACTTAGCAGTTTGTACTGTTAGTTATATCTCAGCAGTCTTCACATATACACTAGCAGTTTGTACTGTTAGTGTATTTCTCCCAGCAGTACTAAGTCCTTAGACATTTAATTCCCAACAACCTGTGTATGCAGGAAATTTACATGCATGAAAAATATTAATATGGTGACTTGATACGTATATCATGATTAGTAATAAGCTAAAAAAAAAAGATGTCTAACTGGTATATCATACTTTCAGCTATACTATGTGTAGAATATTAGGATATAGTAGACTACCATAAGAAAACTGGTTGCTTATGTTCAACCTCGTAATCATGTTTAAGCATTTAGCTAAACTAAAACATAGTCGATCTTATTTAATCACTATTATTAGTCATATCGAATCTGGTTTCGGAGGTTTTAAACGGGTGACATAAAGAGCTTTATATAATGAGAATGGCAAGGTCAGTTAATGTCAAAAGTTACTCTATTGTATGAATCAAATGTAAATGCATGTTTATAAAAATGATTCTAGTTGCCATGTTTTAAATGAAATGAAAGAGATGCTCAGCGCAAGTTGCATGGTAACTTGTACTAATTTTGAAATTCAGTCCATGTATTTTACGTATGTTAGCACATTTGTCCCTGTCATACAAAAACCTTTTCAAAACAGTCCTTTAAATACTACACGACGTACCCATGAACAGTTAAAATATGATGGTTGGGATTGGGTTTAACCATTAAGATTTTCTACGTTTATAAGCTAATATGAACATGTTGTTATTTTTACATGTAGATGAAATCATCACAATTCATTATAATATAGTGATTAATATATACTCCCTCCGTCCCAAAATAAGTGTCCAGTTTGACTTTTCAGAGTCAAACTGGTTCAACTTTGACCTTAAATATATTTTTTTGTGTTATATAATACTTGATGAAAAATTATACCAACGAAAAATACACTTAAAACACAATCCATTCATATATTTTGTATCAAGTATTATATAACACCCACAAAAATAGATAAGGTCAAAGTTGAATCAATTTGACTCAGAAAAGTCAAACTGGACATTTATTTTGAGACGGAGGTAGTATAAGTTTGATCAACTGTAACCTATCTTAACTAAATAAAATACAAGTAATCAATTCATATTCGTAAAGTTAGTAACATGCATGAATTTAACGAAATGGGTTTCATTGTTGGGGTATGTACAATGTGAAAGTTGCATTATAATAAAAGTAATTAAATAAAAACAACCATGTATCTAACTAGTTGTAGTATAATGACCATACAGATATTGCGTAATTAGATGAGTACTTTTCATAAGGATGTATATGATTTTCATTTAAAAGAAAGCTATAGATGTCAAATGTCACAATGAGAATATTAACCAATGAAGTAAATATCAATTTAATATACTAATAAGGTTTAGTTAAATTAATGTGAGACTAAATCGTAAGTTAAATTATTAATAATTAAAACTTATCAAATTCTTGTAGATAAGACGAAGAAGGAGTAAGTGTATTTTCGGGTACGCGTTGAATTTCTTTTAAGGTACAGATATTCTATCCTTTATCAGTAAGGATTTCCTCATGACTCGTTTCGTTATGATATGGTTCGATTCGTTCGTGACTTCAATATTCGCATTTGAATCCTTTGATACTTTATAATGCATTAGATATTATGACTTGTATGAAAAATCTTTTTGAATATATATCTTGATGATGGTTTTGGGAAATACTATTTTTTTTTAAATGATTTCTATGACTACGAGGTAACACAACTATTTATATGAAAGCTTAATGACTCTTATGAAAACGGCTTTTAAAAGAATACTTTCATGAAAACAACATTTAAATGATTTTCATAATTACATAATCTGGCTATACTCTATCCTTAAGGATTTCTCATGACTCATTGTTTCCTGATACTTGTTATGCTTTGATCCGTATTTTTTTAGTTATTCGTTTGATTACTCGTTTCATGTTATATTCTATTCGTATAGCTATTATCTGAGTTAGATAATTTATAATTATCTCTTATCATTAGATTGCATGTACTATACCTATTATGTTGCCTATATTTGTAGCCAGTCATGGGGAGTCAATGGCCTTGTCATTGATGCACCAATGGTATTGACACTATCTGTGGAGGTGGGTTTTTGTCCACAGCGTTCCGATTTGTTTATATAGCTATATATATGGCGCACCTGGCCCGTGTTTATTATATGCATGTTTAGTCTAGAACTGGCATATGTATCTCTGTTTTGAAGGGAGCGTATGGATGCATCCTAGGTACTTAGTTCAGTTTTGATATATACTTGTGAATGGACTTGAGTGCATGCAATACACCCCATTTAACTTTTGGTACATCAAGCTAGCTACTTCATGTATAATTTGCTATATGTTTTGTTGGGCATTTCCTTTGATATTGTTATCCACTTTATGTTCATTATTATGCTTTGATCGCTTTCTTATGTTCCATATTCTTTTTGGCATCTTGTTTAGCAGGTTCTCTTGGATTCATTTTCTTATTCATTCCGTATACGCTTATTACCTTTCATTTGTTTATATTTGTTCACTGAGCGTTTGCTCAACCGTATTTTCTTTTCTCTACGTTAGGTTATAAGTGAGATACTGGGCATGAGTGTTGAGAGTAGAAGATAGAGGACCTACCTTTGATTAGATTCCGTTATTGGAGTTATGATTGTAGCCATTATGATTTGGATATGTATTGTATTTAGATTATTGTTTGGATTAGATTTCGTAAGTCTTTGTAATTCTTGACTTAGTATTTAATAAGAAGTCTTTCGCTTGCTTTTATATGTTCTGATTGACACCATAATGTTACACTTAGACCCTTTTCGGGTTGGGGTGTTACAGGTGATGCGTGACCTTGGTTCCTCATCGAGGCTCACGACTCTTACTGGAGTAACCTTATGGTCAATTAGCATGGTGCACAAGATTCTTGCGAGTTACAACTCTCATTTGAACTTGAAGAATTTGAATATTGATCTTGCAATGTAGGTAACATACCAAATTTGAAAGATTGCTTTGACAACCTTTTAAGGTTTATGCATTTTAGTGATTAGCCACTTCAACATATGACATATGTTGCCATTTATTGAGTATCCAACACGTCAAGCTTTTTGTGCATAAAGTGTATTAGTGTAGCAACAATGAAACGGTCAAATAGTATGCAACCTGGAAACAATGTTTTTCTCTATAATTATCTACATTGTCTCAAGTGTTGTTGGTTCAGTTAGCAGTAAATTTATACAGGCATCATGTTGGGATGTTAAGGGGATGGAGAAAGATCATTTACATGAGAAACGTGATTAAAATTAATCTGTTTACTTCTATTGGTAATGGGCGTGATATAATCTTTGTGGTTTGATAGGTCATGTTTGCAAGGTCCTCTGGGATAGGATATCACAAGAGCGGGATTTGTCTTTCATCACTCTATGTTGAGTAAATATCCAAACGCTCAAACATAACAAGAATTACCTAGAACCTAATTGTAAAAACAATGAGGCCTCCTCACGCTGCACTCAAGAGGGCTCATAATTTATGCAATTGTTACTAAATGAGACAATGGGACATCACAAGAGTGCAATGTGAGCAAGGTTCATTATGTTAGTGATCGGGTTTTAGGTGATACGATGTTTGTTATATTTGATCATTTGGATGTTTATGAATTCTCAAAACATATTTTGAGATTGTCAATAGTTACATTGTACTATGATATTTTAATAAAATCTTCACATGTATCCACTTTTACTTTAGAAAAAAAGGGGGAAAAAAAAAGACACGAACTTAAACGACTAAAAACTCTGTGTTTTTAGTTAGAAGGATACATCCTTGTTTCTACAAAATATTTTGTATAAAACAAGAAAAATAGAGATAACGTTTAAATTAAAAGTTTCCATCTAATTCTCTACATGATATAAAATTTGTATTTCTTACTTTAACAATGGAGATTACAAAACATATTTCTTGTGTTTTCTTTGTTCCCCTTATAACCCCCTTCTTTACTTCAAAATAAAAAACAATATCATACGAACGCGTATTTTATGTTTTGTGGAAAATTAAATAACATCTCTTTTTCAAAAAACTAAAAATAGAGAACTAAAGATTTTTTTCTCTAACTAAATGCACCTTTAAGTTCTCACTAAATAGACCATTCCAAATCATAAAAAGGGTTGTCGAAAAAACCCGACCCGACTCGAACCCGACCCGAACCCGACTAAGCCTATTCGGGTCGGGTTACTCGGGTCAAAAATTGAATTCAGGTTATTCAGGTCAACCTGAGTAACCCGAATACCAAAGGGTCGGGTATCGGGTTTGTTAGTGCAAATATTACGATATTTAATCTATACAGTCTCGTTTATTTTGATTGATGACAAACATGTAACTTGATACATAACGTAAAATGTAAAAGTTACTCTTAATCATATTTTGTCTCAACATACATTCAACACCTCTCGACATCTCAAGTGCTCGTATGCTACAACACAGGTTCGTACATGTTTGTTATGTGGCATTAGGATCAAACCCCTTAACAAATAATTTAGAATGTTTAAAATACATTTAGAGTCATTAAGTATTTTAAAAGGTTAACCATTCTACTTCGAACCTCATTTTACATTTTGCATATACAGGTATTTTTATTTGTACATCATGCTTCCTAAGTTGTATTCATGTCAAAATTGAATAAGTGCCTCATTAGGTTTCAAAGTGCACTTTAGGTGTCAAAATAGGATAAGTGACACATTATATGTCAAAGTGCACTTTAGTTGTCAAACTAAGACAAATGTGTTTACATACTTCTAAAAATGATGTTAATGACATAATAACTTAAGTCCTATAATAGCATAAGTAGTTTAACATTTTTAGTAACACATAAACTAACATGGTACAACTTGTTAAACATATATTAACTAGTTAAGTAATTCATTTTACAAGTTAACTTTCTTATATACTTAAATCAAAAAGAAAATGTCTTATTACCTCATGCATTGCATCATCAAATCTAAGATGATATCTTACTTGGACTTTAGGAAGATCTTAGAAAATATTTTGGAAAGATTTAATAAAGATTATGGAAAGATCTTAGGTAGATTTTGGAGAGATTTCTAAATATTTTGTAGACTTTCTGTCAGGAGACCACGGAACCAAAAATTATAAAGGGCGGAACCCTTTTTTGGTTCTGTGTGATCCGTGGGTTGCTGAAGCCAAATGGCTATAAATAGCAGCCCATTATTTACTCATTTCTCAACAACTTGAACACACATTCTCTCTACTATGTTTTCATACATTTAGATCAGTAGTAACATACATTAATCACCCTCGTTATCATGATCATTATGCTTCTAACTTTCATTATGTTGTAAGTATACTCCCAAAATGATCCTATGAAGCAAGCTCAGAGATCTTGAGTCATCATCCACCACAAGCATACATATATGAAGATCTATCGCAACAAGCTCAGGGAACTTGTGATCTTCATCCATTGAAGGCTCCCTATCAATCGAAGTTCATTTAGATTAGTCATTCATATCCATTAGACATTTGTGTCATGGATTATTATTGTAAACATCACTGTATCATCACAATATATTCACCAAACTAGATTAGATGGTTTATGTGTCTGTGCCATAAAACACAAGGTTTGTTATGTTGTGCCATAAAACATAACGGGAGTGGTTGTACCCTTGTAAAAGAACTCGACATCTAGCTTAGTGTCGGAAATATTGTATAGGCGACGTTATGTTGGTTCTACCTCGAACTAAAACTCGGTATTTAGCTTTGTACAGGAAAAAGTGTAAGCCACGTTTGTAAGGTTTTCTCCGCTGAGAAGGGAGCTTGTTGATTTAGTGAAGTAACTCTCGAGTTGGGTACTCGGGGAGTGGGGTAGGGCGGAGAGGAGCTCCATGACCGAACCACTATAAATCATCGTGTCCGGTTTTCACTTTCTTTTACTTATTGCTTTACTTTTATACTTGCACTATATTATTGTTTGTATTGTGGCTTGATGTTTATGCTTGTGTGACAACTTGTTTTACTATATGCTTCATATTAGTCATAAGACTATAATTGACATTTTTCATATTACGGCAAGTTTGATTGGATATTTGATACAAACGATTTAAAGTTTTTAAACGGTAACGTATTAACCCCCCCCCCCCTCTACATTTTAACAGGGTTGAAAATGTTTGGCTAACTCGGGTTCGGGTCGACCGGTTTGACCCGAATAAGAGTTTTTTTAATTTGTTAATATATTTTATCTATATAAATTAGAATCAATAAACAACTTTATGACTATTTTACTCATATTAGGGTTGACCAGAACCAGAGTTGACCCGACCCGAATTAACGCGAACCTGACTAACCCGAGTTCAAATAGGATCGAGTTCGGGTATGTTATTTTTAGCCTTGACCCGACTTTGACCCGATCTGAATTGACTCGAACCTGACCAACCCGACCCGACTGACGCCCCTAAATTCATAAACAATAAGCATGTACAGGTAGAAGTTTTTTGTATATAGGTTTATAAGCTTGTCATTCCATGTTAAATCACCAATTTACAAAATCTTTTGATTCTATAAACCTCATTTCACAATGTATGAACTATTTACAAGTTTATAAAAATCTTCCACAATGACACATACATTTAAATATGAAAATTTTTAAGACATAGAAACCCTTCAAGAAATCATGGCGAATGGAAATTAAGTAAAAACTCAAGGGCAAAGTCTAAAGATACGCAACAAATTTTTTTAAAAAGAACGAAATACGTTACCAACTAAATCTATTACTAGTATGGCTAAAATACTTTCAAATTGTAAACAATATACGCAATATTGACCGGAAGATGACCTGTTTGACCGGTTATCACTTAGAAAAGTTACAGTAATGGTCCTTGTGGTTTGTGTTGACTTTCACTAGTCGTCCTTTGACTTTTTTCAGTTATGTAAGTTACAGGAATGGTCCTTGGGGTTTGCGTTGACTTTCATCTTTAGTCTCTTGACTTTTTGTACGGTTTTGTCATTTTTTATACATTTTTGTCCGTTCTTATACGTTTTTGTCCGTTTTTATAAGTTTTCATCCGTTTTTATACGTTTTCGTCCATTTTTATACGTTTTCATATGTTTTTTTCCATTTTTATATGTTTTCATACGTTTTTGTATGTTTTTCTACGTTTTACTCCGTTTTTTCCCTTTAATACGCTTCTTTCCGTTTTTATACTTTTTTGTCGGCTTTATACGTTTTTGTCCGTTTTTATATTTTTTATACGTTTTCGTCTGTTTTGATACATTTTCGTCCGTTTTGATACATTTTTGTCCGTTTTATACGTTTTCGTCTGTTTTGATACGTTTTCCTCGTTTTGATACGTTTTTGTACTTATTTTTACTTTTTTTTCAAAAGAAAGTTAGGAAAAAACTTGTTTAGAAAAAAATATTTTTACTTTTTTTAACGCAACGTTTAGAAAAAAAATTATTTTTACTTTTTTTTCAAAAAATTCGTTTGCAAAAAAACAATTTTTTTCTAAACGAATATTTTGAAAAAAGTAAAAATAGTTTTCTTTTTCTAAACGTTGCGTTAAAAAAAGTAAAAATAAGTAGAAAAACGTTGCGTTGAAAAAAGTAAAAATAATTTTTTATAAATGAGTTTATTTCTAACATTTTTTTGAAAAAAAAAAGTAGAAATAAGTACAAAAACGTATCAAAACGGATGAAAACGTACAAAAACGGATGAAAACGTATAAAAATGTATAAAATGGACAAAAACGTATCAGAACGGATGAAAACGTATCAAAACAGACAAAAACGTATAAAAACGGACAAAAACGTATATAAACGTATAAAAACGGATAAAAACATATGAAAGCGTATAAAAATGGACAAAAACATATAAAAACGGACAAAAAAATACGAAAACGTATAAAAACAGACAAAAACATATGAAAACAGACAAAATTGTACAAAAAACCAAGGGACTAAAGGTGAAAGTCAACCCAAACCACAAGAACCATTACTGTAACTTTTATAACTAATAGTTAAGGGATGACCGGTGAAAGTCAGTGCAAACCACATGGACCATTACTGTAACTTTTATAAGTGATAACCTGTCAAACAGGTCATCTTCCGGTCAATATTGCGTATATTGTTCAAAATTTGAATGTATTTTAGTGATACTAGTAATAGATTTAGTTGATTACGTATTTCGTTCTTTTTTATAAAGTTTGTGACGTATCTTTAGACTTCACCCAAAACTCAATATATCTTAAATAATAACAAAGCTTTTTTTTTTTCGAGTTCCTAGCTCTTTCTATAAACTTACAATTATAAATGCTCTAATAAATAATAAAAGTTGGATATTTTAGAGCAACTAATGTTTAGTATTTAAAATATAAAGTTTGTTTAGAAAAACATGTAATATTTTGAAGTTTGTTAAACGCTTGTATTAAAAACGCTGCTGAGAAAAGAGTAAGGTTATAAATGCTATGTTTCCTGTTAGTTTATAACAAAAAGAAAAAATTGTACAAATAACCAATGTTACAAACATTTTTCACCAAATACTCAAATTTTACTAAAATAGCCATTATATCCATGAAATTTGCAAGATTTTGTGGACTATTTGCAAAAATTTCAAAATTGCAAGGTTGACTAGCAATGTCGACATTGCATATTTTTGCAAAATGCTATATTTCTTATTTTCATTCGATTTTCACGCTTAGCTCAAAACATCAAAGTTGTAGATATTCTTTTTTCTCATTAATTGATCTTTCGAATCACCAAAAAAGGAGTTCGTATGAGGAAGTTATGACCAATACCCCTGCAACTTTATCACATGACACATTAACATGAACTCTTCATTCGTGCTTTGTTTCTTCGTTTGATTCTTTTACGAGCCATAATTTATCAACTTCTATCTCTTAACACATCATTTCATAAGTATTCCTTTATTTAGAACATACAATGGACTTGATTTCTTGAATCCATTTCGCCTTAATAATCATTTGATATCTTTTACTTCTTTTCGCATCATTTCCTCAACTTTTCTTTCATAAATTCCTACAATGCATGCATAGAACCTTAAATTATAAATGTTTTCTATACGTACCGAATGTTCATATAAACAACTAATAAATAAGAATAAAAATGAAAATAACTCGTGTAAATATAAGTATAAAATGTGTGTTATCACGCATATAACCTTTGAAGAGGGGGGGGGGGGGGGGGGGGGGGAAGGGTTGTCTAATCTTGGATATTAAATTATAAATGTTTTCTATACGTACCGAATGTTCATATAAACAACTAATAAATAAGAATAAAAATGAAAATAACTCGTGTAAATATAAGTATAAAATGTGTGTTATCACGCATATAACCTTTGGGGGGGGGGGGGGGTATCTAATCTTGGATATTTAATTTGATAACACACATTTCATACATATATTTATACGTTTTTGTTGTTATAAAATTTTGGTTCTTGATAAATTATATTTGTGATTTTTGGTTCTATGGATGCATTCGAGGATATTATGGAAGCAAAGTTGAGAAAATGATGCAAAGCGAAGTAAAAGATATCAAATAATTATAAAGGCGTAATAGATTGGGGAAATCAAGTACATTGTAAGTTCTAGATGAAGGAATACTTATGAAATGATGAATTAAGAGTTAAAAGTTTATGAATGATGGCTTGTGAAAGAATCAAACGAAGAAACGAAGCACTCACGAATGAATAATTCATGTTAATGTAACATGTGATACGTTGTTGTCGTATTTTGCCCATAACTTCTTCATACAAACTCTTTTTTTAGTGATTCAATAGCCACTTAATGAGAAAAGGAAGATCTTCAACTTTTGCGTTTTGAGCTAAGAGTGGAAACCAAAGGAGAAATATAATATTTGTCAAAAATGAGACCTTGCTAGTCAATCCTGCTATTTTTTTTAGAGATTAGCAAGTCTTGACCTTGCTAGCCAATTTGCAATTTTTTAAAATTTCTCAAATAGTCCGCAAAATCTTGAGAATTTTATGGGGTATGTAATGGAATTTTTGGTAAAATTGGGTATTTTGTGAAAAAAAAAATTAGTTTTTTTTTTGTTTGTTTTTTTTGTTTGTTTTTTTTTTTTTATTATTATGTTTTTGCTATAAAAAACAATAAAAATGGTTAGAAAATGTTATTTGAACACCCTAAAAGACCGCTTCCAATAGGCGCGTTGGTTTTTGACACCGATGGCACCACCTCGTCGGTGGTGCGTTGGTTAGGTCTTCTTGGGTTCTGCGCTGAGGAAAGGGACGAGAGTGGGGCCATTTGGTCATTTGATTGTTTTGTATGTGTGAGCGTTTTTGGTCGTGGTGGAGGTCGTTTTTTGTTGAATAGGTTCGTGTTTACAGTCGTGGTGGAGGTTGTGTTTCGTTGATTAGGTTTGTGTTTCGGGTTGTGGTGGAGGTCATATTTTGTTGAATAGGTTTGTGTTTCGAGTCGTGGTGGACGTCCTCTTTCATTGATTAGGTTCGTATTTTGGGTCGTGGTTGATGAGGTGTAAAAACATGCGTTTTTAAGGGGTCATTTAGCCTATTAACTCGTACATATTTTATCATTTATTGCCCTAAATCGTTTCTATATGAGTTTTAGGTACTTGGGAAGCAAATGCTGGAAATCGAAGTGTTTTTGGCTTATTTGGACGAGAAAACGAAGAAAAAGACCAAGTCACGAAAACTTCAGGAAATGGAGAGTTGACGGCGTCAGGATTACAAAGTGATGCCGTCACTTGTAAAGTTACAAAGATAATCCAGTTATAAAAATTAAAAGTGACGCTTCAGGAGATGGTGACGGTCTAGAGCTGACAGCGTCAAAACCAGAAAAAGGAAGCGTGACGGCGTAACAAGCCATAAAGTGACGCCGTCACAACTAAGTCGGTGCAAAGGACGTAACCCTAATGATGGCGAGCTGACGGCGTAACACCTATAAAGTGACGCCGTCACATCTGTAAATTTATATATATTTTTCATAGGATTTTCATTATGTGTGACGCGTATTGGTAAGACTTTGGAGTGACGAATTTTTCAGTTGTCATCACAACCGAAACTTCATCTTCAACCTTAGGGAATATTTGAACTTTATGTTCTCATACCTTGAGCACCTCCTAACACCACCACAATGGCCCATCATACCACCTCCTCTACCAACCAATAGCCCAAAGAACTAAACATTTTCATGTTTAGTTTCCAATAATAAATGTCCATGACCCCTTTTGTTATTGAAGCAAATCTTAGGGCCTCTTGTCACTAAAGATTTTTATGTGCCTCTTGTAGTTTATTTTTATGTTGTAGTCATACTTCATGTATGACATTTCTTTCTATGAATTAATGAGCTTATTATGTGGTTATTTTATCTTTTATGGTTTTTGGCTTCTTTGCCCTTTTCTTAGTTTATGGTTGGATATTTGTCTTGGTTGCTACATGTTAGATATTGTATATGTGTGTCATCTAACTTTGTTTTGTAGCAAGAACCATCGCTCGATTCCTTGGTGTCCTCCAAATGAGGGGGAGTATACATCAAGGGGGAGCTTTAGTAACCTTTTTGCTTCGACAAAAAGGGGGAGAAATGGGATATAAACTCATGCTAAAAACTTGTTAAAATTAATTTTTAATTTAAAATGAGTTTATGTTTTGTCATCATAAAAAAGGGGGAGATTGTTAATGCAAATAATGTTCTAACAACGTTATTTATATCTTTTGATAACTTCACGTTTTGATGATAACAAAATATGAAATCACTTTACGTTAAAATTAACATAAACAAGTTTTTTAGTCAAAATATCTCGTTTCTACGTAAATCACTCTAGGTATGAACAAACAAATTTACAACTTGACAAATGATCAAAGAAGTGAATTTGTGTTTCAAACTTCACATTTTTTCAAAAATATACCTTACAAGTTATTTTTGAATTATAAAGAAATGTTTTATTGGAAAAATAAGTTTAAAAATTATAACAACTATTTTTCCCACCAAAATCAGCTCCAGACTTCCCAAAATAAACTTTCACCACTAAAAACAAAAATTGGAGAGTACTTGTCTTGCACGATACCACGGTACCACTAAATTTAGTGGTACCGTGTGCTATTTAGTGGTACCGTGACCCAATAACGGGCAAATTTCCTCTGCCTATAAATACCAGCCCTCTTCACAGTTTTTGGGCATCCTTTTTTGCACACAACTTTCTGAGTTTAAAACTCTTATCACATCTTCTCTTCTTGATCATTTAGTTTAGTTTTCTTTTGTTTAAAGAGTGATCCAATCATCCAACCAAGAGATCACCTTCATTCCTCTATTAGTGCAAGAGAAGAACATAAGGTATCAAAGAAGATACAAAGTGTTGTAGTTATAGTTAGTGCACTTGTAACACTTGTAACATACTTGTTGTATCCTAGCATACACCAAGTTCATTTTCTTTTGAGTAGTTTTGTGAGAATAGATCATTGTGATCTTGTCGAGATCTTGGACATCTCTTGTATATTGTGGGGTTGTATGTTGATTAAGTGGATCAAAGGTAGATCGGGTAGATCGAGTCAAGTGAGAGTAGATCATTGTGATCTTGCTGAGATCTTGGAGATCTCTTGTAGCTTATGGGCTTGTGTTTTGATCAAGTGGATCAAGGGTAGATCGGGTAGATCGAGTCAAGTGAGAGTAGTTCATTGTGATCTTGTTGAGATCTTAGAGATCTCTTATAGCTTGTGGGCTTGTGTGTTGATCAAGTGGATCAAGGGTAGATCGGGTAGATCAAGTCAAGTGTGTTGATTGTGTGAATTAGAAAGGATCGTGTGGATATGTGGTAGATTGGTACTAGTTAAGATTAGTACCCGACATTTAGCTTAGTGTCGGAAATAAGTATAAGCGAGTTGTACGGTTTTCTACGCCTGAAGGGAGCTTTTTTGACATAGTACTTAGAACTCTCGAGTTTGGTACTCGGGGAGTGGAGTAGGGCGAAGAAGAGCTTCGTGACTGAACCACTATAAATCTCTTTGTCCTGGTTTGATCTTTCCATCTCATTTCTTTATATTTTATTGTTTATATTGGATAGTATTGTTTAGTGTTCATATTGGTGTTGATTGATTTCACAAAAGAATCGAATCAAAGTTTTTCACAAGTAAAGTTTTTAAAACTAATTAAAAACCGGTAAAACTATTCAACCCCCCCCCCTATAGTTTTCCACAATTGGTACCAGAGCCACGTCAGACAAGATTTTAAAATAAATTGTATTTTAAAACTTGAATCAATCAATGGATTTCGACAAGTATCAAGACGGGCAATCTATGCAAAGACCACCACTTTTCGAAACCGATTGTTTTATATATTGGAAAACAAGATTTGAAACATATGTGAAATCAAAAGACATTGATCTTTGGCATATTATTACTGAGGGTGACTTTCAACCGATTGAAAAGAATCTGGAAACTAAAAGGGATGAAATAGTTCCTTATAGTAAACAAAGTGATAACCTTAAAAGAAAACTACCCAAAAATGATGAGGCTAAAATAATGATTTATAATGCTTGGCCAAAAAAGGAATTTGAAAGAATTTTTATGTGTAATACGGCAAAAGAAATTTGGAAAACTTTTTAGTCACTCATCAAGGTAATAATCAAGTCAAAGAGAACAAGATAGATCTTCTTGTGCAACAATATGAACAATTTTTCATTCCGGAAGATGAATCTATTGATAATGCCTTTGCTAGATTTAATATTATTATTACTAGTCTTAAAGCTCTTGATGAAGGTTATTCTAGAAAGAATTATGTTAGGAAGTTTCTTAGGGCTCTACATCCCAAATGGAGAGCAAAGGTCACCGCCATTGAAGAGTCAAAGAACTTGGCGACATTATCACTTGATGAACTAATAGGAAACTTGAAGGTTCATGAAATGATAATCAAGAAAGACTCCGATATAGTCAAAGGCAAAAGCGAGAGAGTTAGATCTCTAGCTTTGAAAGCCAAAAAGGAGTCTAGTGATGAGGAAAGTTCGGATTCCAATAGTGAAGACGAAGAATATGCACTAGCCGTTAGAGATTTTAAGAAGTTCTTTATAGTAGAAGAGGTAGGTTCGTTAGACAACCTCGTGATGAAAAGAAGTCATCACAAAAGAACCGAGATGAGAAGAAAGGAAAGAGTGATAGGAAATGTTTTAGATGCGAAGATCCCAATCATCTCATAGGAGAATGTCCCAAACCACCGAGAACCAACAACCAAAGAGCTTTCGTAGGAGGCTCTTGGAGTGATAGTGGTGAAGAAGAAGAGAAGAAGCCCAACGACGAAACATGTCTAATGGCTCAAGCTTCAAATGAGGTACATTCCGACTCTTCTTATTATAGTGATGATAATTCGTCAATAGATGATAATAGACTATATGATGAATATAATAAACTACGTGAAGTAAGCTCTAAAATCATAAGTAGAAACAAAACACTAAAAGCAACATTGCATGAACTCGAAGTGCAAATTTTAGAACTAAAAGACCAAGTAAAAAGACTTGAGAAAAATAAAGAAATAGATGTAGGATGTAGGTCATGCATATGTCTTCGAGTAGAGAATGAAAAACTTAAAGAAAATTCCTTAAGGATCATTAAGTTTGAAAAAGGAACAAAGACACTTAATGATATGCTTGAAAACGTTAGGTATAGTGAACATGCCGGAGCGGGCTTAGGATTTGACCCAAACAAAGCTTCTACAAGTGATACTAAACAAGTAAAATTTGTAAAGCCTGGAGAATCTGAAATAGCAGAGGACGGTTGTGACAAATGGTAAATTTACCCTAATATTTAATCCATAACAATTCATTTATTATGACAAAAATACCAGATTAGGCTATTATGTGATTATCATGGAAAACAGACTTGCACATATTGCCACCCGGAAATCTCACCAAAGAACAGTGAAGTAATCACATGTTTTAATTTACTCATTTTATTGTAGTAAGAACAGGAGGTTATCCTAGTTTCACACAGACCGACACCACACGCAAACCAGGAATAAATTTTGAGACTCAGAAATATTAATGAATACTTAAGGACTCAAAAATACATTCAAGTATTACAAAATGACTTTAAAGATATAATATCTCATA